>OU612043.1:228210501-228680501 GCA_914767935.1 Coremacera marginata
TAGCCTTTTGGTTTATAATTTGGTCTTTAGGTTTTGAATTTCAAAACAAACTATGTACCGTTGGAAAGCTACAGGCTTAGGCTACAAGTTTGCTGAATAAATTGTATTGATAGGATGTAGGATAAAAGCATACGACCATTCGAAGAAATGTTCGATTTTTGGTACTCAAAGAAAAAAATAATTATAAAAAAACCACATGTGCGTTGTTGGACCATGGGAAATATCAGTTGTCCCTTTTGTTTTTGGACAGTTACTGAAAAGTTCAATATTTACGTACAGAATTAGATCGCAGTTTTTTTTTTCCTTTCGTGACACAGTTGGTTATCAAAAGGATTTTTTTATTTTAATTTAATGACTTAAGTAATCCCAGGATCGATCCTCATAGCACAGACGACAGATCTTGCTGTGTTATTTTTTGTAATTATGTTTTTATTTATAAATATTAAAAATAAGAAATTTATCGACAAACCTGTGGCGGGAATAAGCATTTTTCCCTTTCCGTTCTCGCATCGAACCACGTACAATTCGGTTGCAAGTTGAACGTGCTATCATCTCACCATTGCCTCCTTTGCATCACAGCGAACAAAATACGAACAAACTTGAAAGCAAGCATATAATAGATCTTCTAATACGTAGGGTGCCTTTTATATTTCGGGATTTGGCAACCCTGGTGTTGCAATCTGTCAACTGAAAGCTGTATCTCAAAGTTTGACATTTGTTGGCTTATACGTACTCAGAACGTTTTGACATACGAGCGCTATTTGTGTTGTTTATAGTAACTTAAAAGATTCATCTCGGTCTAAAAATGGAATTAAATCGTGAACATTTTCGTGCGATTATTTTTTACAACTTTCGACGTGAATTAACACAGCAACAGTGCATGGATGAACTTAATTCAATTTTTGGCGATGAAGCTCCATCAAGGACCAGTGTTTATCGATGGTATGGTGAATTCAATCGTGGTCGTAGTTCACTCCAAGACGAATTTCGTGAAGGTCGTCCGAAATAAGCTGTTGTTCCGAAAACCATTGATGCTGTGCGCGAACTGATATTGCAAGATCGTCATGTTACCTATCGTGAGATTGAGGCAACCTTAGGCATAAGTGGGGCCAGCATACATTCAATATTGCATAAACATTTGACTGTCAAAAAAATTTGTTCGCGTTGGATCCCACACAATTTGTCAATCGCTCAAAAAAAGGCTCGTGTCAATTGGTCGAAGGAAATGCTCAAAAAATACGATCGCGGTGCTTCGAAACACGTCTATGACATCGTGACAGGTAATGAATCGTGGATTTACGCGTATGAGCCCGAAAGTAAACAGCAGTCGACTGTATGGGTGTTTCAAGATGAGCCAAATCCAACAAAAGTTGTTCGCGCACGAAGCACTTCCAAGCAAATGGTCGCCTGTTTTTTCGGAAAATATGGACATGTCGCAACCGTACCACTAGAACAACGCAGAACAGTCAACTCTGAGTGGTACACAACCATTTGTTTGCCAGTTGTCTTCCAAGAAATCAGGAAAACCAACCGCCGAAGACGGATCACTCTTCACCACGACAATGCGAGCTCTCACACATCGGCTCAAACAACTGCATTTTTGAGCACCCAAAACATCGATTTGATGGGTCATCCGCCGTATAGTCCTGACTTGGCACCGAATGACTTCTTTTTATTCCCAACCGTGAAGAATAAACTGCGTGGACAACGATTTTCGACGCCCGAAGAAGCGGTTGCGGCATTCAGAATGCATGTTTTGGAGATACCTCAATCAGAGTGGCAAAAGTGCTTCGACATTTGGTTCAAACGCATGCAAAAGTGTATAGATCTTAATGGAGAATATTTTGAAAAACAATAAAGTGATTTTCGATGATTAATATTTGTTTTTGTTCTCTTATCCCGAAATATAAAAGGCACCCCTCGTATATTCCACAGGAATGATGCCAAAAAGAATTTATTGTTTATCCAAAATATTCATCAATCGATTATATAATTTCGGCTTTATTTATATAATTTATTTTAAATTTTTCTTAAAAAGAAAACAAAAACTGCCAGTAAAATTGTGAATATTTTTAATTAAAAAAAAGCACAAAATTTCAACTGCAGAAAGGATCACTTAACCTTTGCTTCGTGGTCAGAAGCACTGACCTTCTGCTACATATGCGCATTAGGTCTATTTTTCCGTGTCTACACAGTTAAAAATGTTGATGCGTAATTCGCCACAATACTTGCATCGTATTTTATGTTGCATTTGCGACGATATTTCCCAGTAGTCCAAGTCTTAAAGAATTTATAAACGAATGATGAAAGATTTTTCTTCATCTTTGATGAAACATGCTGATTCGGCAATACAAACTATGTCGTCACAATCCTCTATCTTTTGATAGATGGTGACGATCTACTGCAGCATAGCTTCTGTTATAATTAGCATTCAGTTAACAACTATTTCTAACAAGTCTTCGTGGCCTAGTGGATAGTGCATAGGACTCTCGTTTAATAGGACATGGGTTCGATCCCCCCGGGCAGGCTGAAAAATATTTTTAGTATTTAATATTAAAGTATTAAATTTTCTTGTTGTAATAAGCACTAGCAACAAAGAAACCATCATCAAATTTTCAAGAAAAAATCTGTCGAAAATTTTTCAGATTTCACTCCAAGCAAATTACAGAACGAGGAGTAAAAATCTTCGCTTCAAAAACAAACAAGGTGCGTCATTAGACACACGAGAGAAGCGAAGCTTTTTCGAAGTTTCTCTATTTATTTTTAATAATCTTAAAATCAGCTTTTTACAAGTACTATTCGGCCATAAAGCACTCTATAGTACGCATACACTTGTTCGCATTGCTTAAAATTTCAAGTGTAGTTATATCGAGAATATAGGTACATAAATGTATATAAATATTTTTTATGTTGATTTAAAATTTGCTATACTGAAATGAAGAGCAATAAAAATATTGCATATAAACATTAAGAGTAATATCATCTTATGTGTTGAATAACTCGAAAATTTATTTATATAAATCTATCTATTTAAAAATACTATTAAGCAAAAATGCAAACTGTAGAGCTTCGAATAAAAATAACCTCAAAACGCCGTTTTCTGATTGCCTGGTAGCAAGATCAAAAATAAAAGTCTTTTCGCTTTGGCCAAGCAAGCACAAATCAAACGAAAAATGAAAAATACGAAATTTATTTCATTTCAGCTTACACACATACATTGAAATCAGTGTATCAGCCTACACACATACATTCAAATTTGTATCGACCTAAAAAACACTTACACATGCGCTACAGCTTACACACCAGAGATCTGCAGCAAGTCATTATAAACATAGTTGACTCGAGTATATACGCATTAATTTGGCTTCTACTTCATATTCAGACTTATCAAAAATGTTGAAGCATTCATAACACGCAACTTAAATCCAATGCTTCAAGAGTCATACTCTGACTCACAGTCGAACGTAGTCGGTATGATTTTAACTTCATTTCAATAAGTACAACATGTTGTGAACAACATGCACAAGCACTTCAAAGGAATGATGTGTTTTTCAGGTTTACCAGCTCTGGTATAAATTAAGAATTTTAGTTTGATAAATGCTATTATTGAATTGTTCTAATGCTATTGACTATATGGTAACACTTCCTATAACGGTACGAAATGAAGGTCAACGCTTCTGTTTTATTATAATTTGTTGAAGTGAATTGTGTCTCATTTTTTAAACGGAACAAAGCTAAATAAGTAAGTTAATAAATTATTATATAAATATTATGAACAGAAATGATATATAATTTTCAAAAGTATCATATTTAAATAATGTATTTTCTTTTTTTTATGTGAATATACGTGAAGTTACTTATATAATTATTTTGCTGAATTTAAATAAACAAACTTTATTAAATTGAAATTTATTTTTATTATTTCTTTTGGAGAAGTTCCCTTTATATACAAGGTGTGTTATTTTACTTTTACACCATTTCGTGAAACGCACAGCGAAATTCTATAAAAAAGTGTTTACTGCATCTTAAAATCCAATTAAATGTATTTCGTTATAAAAAATTCTATGGTAACCCTGCTTCTCTTCTAACAGCGAGCGTAAGTTCAAAAACAGCCACTGCGTTTGACTGGAAAAATTCGCACGCATTCCTAATGAACTATGGGACTTTAGCTTGAGCTATGAGTCCTTTGTTTGAGCTATGGGTTTTCGGTATGATTTATAACAAGTTCTTTGATGTTGCAGAGTATTTGGTAGACTTTGACGTTCGATTGACGAATCAAACATTGAACTATGATTTTCTTTCTGTAGCAAGAGTGCTTCGAGTAGTAGTGGTGGTTTTTGTTTGAAGTGCACGCACTACAACTCGGTTTTGCATGAATCACTATAAGTCGCAAAAACGTGACTCGTTGCAGATCTCTGTTACACACATTCATTCACAAATCAGTATTGAAAAAAAAAACACTTGCGTATGCGCTAAAGCGCGCACATGTGAGAGCGACAGAGACAGACAGGGTTCACGATGCGCTTCTTGGGCAGAGGGCAGAAGAGAAAAGGGGTACGATCATATCGAAAACAAAAAGAATGTTGCTTGCTTCTGTTTTCTGGTCGCCTGGTAGCAAGCCAAGGAATACTTGATTCATTTTGTAGCTTTGTAGTTCTGTTTAGTTCTAACATTTTTCCGCAGTTCTAAACTGGGAACTGTTCAGCGAAAAATGCAGAAAAAATATATCTGATAGACATGCATGCTCTTATTTATAATATACTTTCATTGCCAACAACACCACAAACGCATTCACAATGCAAACACACCGATGCTGGAGACACCTTGTGGCAAATAAAAGCAAATCTTTGTTATTTGTAGCATAGCAAATACACAATCCTCTATCTATTGATAGATGGTGGCAATCTACTGCAGCATAGCTTCTGCTATAATTAATATTGATTTAACAACTGCTTCTAATAAGTCTTTGTGGCCTGGTGGGTAGTGTATTGGACTCTCGTGTAAGAGGACACGGGTTCGCCCCACGGGCGGACCGAAATATATTTTTAGTATTTAAAATTAAAGTATTGAATTTTCTTGTTGTAATAAGCGCTAGCAACAAAGAAACCAACAAATTTCCAAGAAAAAATCTGTCGAAAATTTTTCAGATTTCACTCCAAGCAAATCACAAAACGAGGAGTAAAAAGCTTCGCTTCAATAAATAAAGAGAACTGAATTAATAAAACATAAAATGCTGAAATTTGATATAATATTCTATTATATTATTTTTATTTTATCATTAATATTTAAAACAGTATACACTTTGTTCAAATAACTTTCACATACAAATAAATATACACATACACGCATATATGCATACACATGCATGAAAGCAAACCCAGTGGGCAATTCAGTCAGGCCTCTTGAAAAAAAGGCATGCATTAACTGCTTTTTTTGGCGTCAACACACTTAACAACATCACTGCATCGGTGAGGGCTCCTAAAAGGCCTGCCTGCTAAAAGGAAGGCAAGAAGTTTTCGTTATTTCTCTGTGATGTGACTGCTACACAGGGCAGTACAACAATTATATTTTTCCTACAAAAACTGGTTCTGCTTATATTTCAGGGTTACTTTTTCGTTAAAAGTTAAAATATATGTTAGTTCAAATATACTCAATAATAATCAACGTCATGACTTAGAAATATTCTTATCCGGCAAAAATATGTAAAATAAAATAAAATCACAGAATCACAGAATAAATAGGTAGGTATACATAAAAAGAAATAAAAAAAAAATATTTTTTTAATTGTTTTGGTTAACCCCTTCTTTAAGCCATTTTAAAGGAGTGCTTATAGCAGGCCTCTTTAAAGCAGGGAGTGCGGAAGTACTAACAAATTTTCTCGTTTCATACAAACAATACAAGGGAGCTTACAAGGATTGTGTAAGGCCTATCGAATGCAAATACAGGCCTTTTAAACGGCCTTCGGACTGCTGCATTTGCCCACTGGGAAACAACGAAACAGGAAAGCAGCACAAGCAAATAAAAAGCGGCGCGCTAGCATAGGAACGGCAGTCAGAGCACAGTCGCGTGCACATGTAGTAAATAGTAAAGCTCATAGTAAAGGCGTTCACACCGTTTTCATAGTAAAGGCGTTTACACCCTTTAAGCTCAGGTTTTTTCATAGTAAAGGCGTTCACACCCTTTAAGCGCAGGTTATTCTATCATATATAGTGAAGGCGTTTACACGCTTCTAACCCAGGTTGTTTCACTTCATCTAAGTAAATTCACGGAATCGAAATAATAAAATAATTAATTAATTTTATGTTATATTACTAAACAATAATAATTACAGAAGTATTAATATTTTTTAATATTAATATTTTATTGTTGTATATTATAATATATATAAAATATAATCTTAATATTTTGAATAACTACATTTAAAACCTAATCCTATTGTAGTAATAGTATTTAATAGATAAAAGAAACGTCAAATAAAGATTACTTGTAAATTTAAATCTAAAACAACGGTGTTATACATTTTTTGTATTGAACCCTTGGTTACTCGCTGAGCCTACCCCAGCAATTACAAACGAACTGGCGGGTTTGTTACAATCTTATCTACCAGTTTTTCAAAAAAAATAACATTTGCTAGACTTTTTTGACAAATTTTAAAAAGTCTCAGGTATTCAATTTGCTCACATTTTCATTCACATACATTTTTGTTGAAAAATACGCAAAACAGGATCACTTTCGGATTATATACCATTCAAACAGCTAGACAGTATTAAAAACAATTCTGGTTTCTAAGTAGGCATATCCTTAAGATTAGAACTGCATCAAAAAATTTTCCGAATTCCCATTTTTAAAAAATTACTTTTGTCCAAGCCTCCCAGGCCGTTCCAGGTGCGTTGTGAGTATTATAGTGAGTATTAAACCAAAGTCATAAGAAGTTTCACTTCAAAAATTATTTAAATAAAAAGGGTCTGGAAAGTTTTTTACCAAATTCGCCCTTAGTTTTGAGGAGATATTTAACTTTACAATTAACATTATTTTTCGCAATTTACAAGAAAAGTTTGGAATTCAGTTGTGTAACTTTTTTAGGTTTAATTTAAGAGTGAATCTTAATGTTTAATTTTATACTGTAGTTATAATTATTTTGTACCCATCTTTATTTGACTTTTGACCAATTTGACTTTTCACAGCAAATCCTTTTTATGGTTATTGGCACTATCCTCACTTTCTGTTTCTGTAAAATTTTCAACAGTTCTGATTTAAATTCAACAGCCGAATTTGATCAAAGCAATAGCCCAATCAATACCAATATTTTTCATAGTTTTTCTCATCACAGCATGGAATACAAATATGTAATCGTATATTTTATTGCTCACACGAATGAACATAATAAATTTAACAAAATCTTTTCAATTCATGTCGAAGCACCTACATTCAGTTCAATAGACTTCATCATGCTTTTGTGTTCTTAATGCTGGGTGCTCTTCTAAATTAATATCATACATTTATTTTATCAATAATTGCGTAATGTTGTTGGTGGGCTTTGCACTGAAAAAGGCTCCTCGAAAGAAAACATGTAATAAGCTTTTTTTTTGTGTATTTAATCAGTGCTGTTTTTGTAAAATGAGTCTGTTTTTTGTTTATTTTTTGTTAGGTACTCTTATAGTAATAATGAAGGTATAAGTTGAAGATAAATAACCAATAATTTTTCATTGATTCACTCTCATTTTGATGTATTTTTTGCTAGTTTTTATTTTTTTTTTCCTTTTTATTATAAGCTTCTCTTTTTGTACTTGATTGTAATTTAAAACGACAACCATAAAATGCTTGACATGAAAAATGGTTTATTTTGACAAATAAAATGCACATAAATCCGATTGGAATGGGAATGGATGAGGGAAGTTTCGACTGGTACCCACGATAATAAAACAGTTTAAATGCAGTATATTTCGAAAATAACAAATTGCTAAAAATATTTCAAAATTTATTTCTGGTCACCGCCTATTTTGCAAATATATACTTATGCATATTATGCAAAGTCTCCATTAAAACAGCAATAACAAAAGTGTATGATAATAATATGCAAAGTTTAAAGCATAACATTGAGGAAGTTCGATGATATCCTGCGAAATATGATTGTCTCTGGTCGAAGTGGGAAAAGGGGGCATTTAGCTGAAACGTCACACAGTGTAACGAGTTCTATGGGATGAGGGACAAAAATAGAAAAAACCATCGTAGGTACATGAAATTAGGCATGTGCCATTATTTTATAAATATATAATGCCTTCTCCGACCTCTCATACAATATTAAATATTTTTAATATATAGGTTTATTCAAATTTAACATAAATTTTAAGAAGCGAAAAAATTACACAAAAAATTATTCGACCGTGGAGTCACACGACACATAGTCAGATAAATCAAGATCAGGAAGGAAATTACTTGTGTCATATTTCGTATCGTGATCTTCATTTAGAATAAATTCATCGATTTCATTATCATTTTATTTTATTTAATTTCCCAATATTTTTTTGGGAAGATATAGAAGCATCTGACGAAAGCAATAACCCAACAAAAAGATCTCTGTTGGACAGTTCTTTAGAGTTTTTTCGAGTATGATTTAACCTAATTTTTCTAAACTCTTTTTAAAGCTTCTAAAGCTTCTAAAGCTTCTTCTGAAAGGATTGCTATAGGAAAATTAAAGTTATCTATTATTCCAGTTCCGTGAACCAGAACCATTTTATGTACTGTTGGCAGCATCTTATAGCAGTCATAATCTTTTAAATACAACTCGAAAGTACGATCGAACAAGGCTTCGAAAGTTTCTTTTTTAATCAATTTACCGCTAGATAATGTCCGTTAAATCAAACTGAAATTTTGTAATATTTCACTATCAACTTTTAAATTACTTGCAGATAACTGGTAATCAGAGAAGAACATTCTGGCTGTGTTCCCATCTATCGATAATTAGGCCCATCATTTCTTTGAATTCTCCTTGAATTCTTTTCTTTTTCTCTTTCAATATTTTGAGATGTTCTTCGTTTTCTGGCGCATTTTTCGATTTCCGTTTACATTTTAAAGGCATTTTATAACCTTCATATTGGCAAGGTTAGGTTAGATTATGTTAGTATGGCTAAGACGGCTGGCCGTCTCGTGCACTTAGGCCAATATAGGCCCCTTGTGATACCATATAAT
Organism: Coremacera marginata; assembly: GCA_914767935.1. Classification (NCBI taxonomy): domain Eukaryota; kingdom Metazoa; phylum Arthropoda; class Insecta; order Diptera; family Sciomyzidae; genus Coremacera; species Coremacera marginata. The sequence continues at coordinate 228,219,691 of OU612043.1, forward strand.
CTCGCGTTTAATTTGGTGTTATAAGAGTCCTGTCTCCGTTGAACCATCCCGTGGACTTAATGAATCTGCCGATTTTCTTTGGATCTATCTTGGAGATTAAAGCAAGAGAGTGAAAGAGGGGTCAACTGAGTGTATTTAGTCTTCTTCTGCTTTGAGCGGGGCAGTGGCAGAGAAAGTGTTGTATGGTTTCCTCCTCCTCATCATCTCTGCAGCTTCTGCAAAAGTCGTTGGCTTCACAGCCTACACTCAAAATAAAAAATCAACAAAAATCTTTTGTTGGACGTATATTGATAAAAATTTGTCAAATTAATCTAGGTTTTTGTCAATATGAACAATTTTTATCAAATTGACAAAAACCTAGGTTGATTTGATAAATTTTTGTCAATATGCGTCCAACAAAAGTTATTTGATGATTTTTTATTTTGAGTGTAGACGAAGAGCGTGAGCTCCTCTAAAGCAGTGACCGGTGAGTAACCCTACCAGAACAGAGAGATTCGGTCTTCCGAGTCTCAGTAGGGAGGAGGTGCGATTGCTGTCGTAGGAATTGCTGTCGTTATTCCACCGCTCATTGGACTGGCGCAGCGTGTTTCGTCTGCACTGGAGTTTAAAGGTTGTCAAGGGTATACCTACCCCATCCTTTCCCGGAAGGATAGCGGCGGTCGTACCCCTTCTAGGCAGTTCATCAGCTTTACAATTGCCTTCTATGTCTCGGTGCCCAGGCACCCATACAAGGTGGATCCTGAATTGCTCAGTCATCTCGTTGATAGATTTGAGGCATGCAGCAAGAGATTTAAGTTTTGGGTATAGGAGCATTATGCTTTTAGCGTCGCTGGACTGTCCGAGAAAATATATATAGCTTTCCCTGAGCTGCTCAGCTGGTTGAGGTGCTCTGCTGCTTCCTTGATGGCTAAGGCCTCCGCTTGGTAGACGCTGCAGTGATCGGGTAGTGTCCGAGTGTCCGTTATCATCATCCATCATCTTCAAACCAGGATCCAGACTACCTTACTATCAGAGCTGTGATAGTAGCACCTTCGATGGCACTTAGGTCTAAGGGAGGTAAGTGCAGGATGACGTTTAAGTCATCCGTAGGAGTAGGCTCCGCAAGGCTCCTGTTATACATAGTTCTGCACTTCATTGTACTTTGAGAAGCTTATTTAGTACGGAAGACTTACGAGTGGCCTGCCACTAGACAGTCATTTCATGGAGTATAATTGGTCGGATGATAGCAGTTTAAATCCAGCGGACTATGATGGGAGAAAATCCCCATTTCTTGCCTCTATGAAGAGCGCTATGTTTGCCTTCTTAATGCGTTCCTCAGTATTCTCGTTCCTAGAAGAAGTTTCCTGTCTAGGATCACTCCCAGAAACTTTGCGCTGTTGCTGAAGTTAAGCCTGACTTTGTTCAGAATCGGGGGTGTTAGTATAGGGATTTTGTATCTCCTGGTAAAGAGAACCAGTTCCGTCTTTGCCGGGTTTATTCTGAGTCCAGCTGGATAGCGACCAAAGCACTCACTCCATGATATTACAGAGTGTTTGCGGGAATTTACCACGTATGATGCTAGAGACGTCGTCCACTATCACCTGGTGGCCATCCTCTTCCATGCGTCGTAGCATCTGGTTGATCGCTACGACCCTTAAGAGTGGAGAGAGGACCCCTCCCTGAGGGGCACCTCTGTTGACGTACCTGTGAACCGAGAAGCCTCCTAGTTCCGAGCTAACTGCCCTGCTAGTAAGCAGATGATGATCCAAATCTCCCAAATCCGTCAATGCCCGAGTGATGACGCTCGGAAGGACGTTATTGAATGCACCCTCAATGTACAGGAATGTCACTAGCGTATATTCCTTAATTGAGAATGACTTTTCGATAGTCGAGACTAAGGAGTGGAGGGCAGTGTCTGTGGATTAACCCTTGCTGTACGCGTGTTGAGCACTTGAAAGTTTCGAAGGGTGGATAGTTTGTGGCATATAAGCTTCAATAAGTTTTTCTAGAGTTTTTAACATGAAAGAAGATAGGCTGATTGGCCTGAAGCCTTTTGGACTGGCATGAGCGGCTTTGCCTGTCTTAGGTATGAAGACTACCTTTGCCTCTCTCCAACCGATAGGAGTGGAGTGTGGTTTAGTGATTTAGTTCATATTGGCAAACATTAAAAATATTTTATATGAGCTTAATATTTACACATTTACATTGTGTATTACACAAAACTACTACCTTCACTAAAATTATTATGTTAGGTTACAAATTGTTCATCTACTGTAATCGAAATGGTTGAAAATTATAGCTTTTTCAAAGAAGTTTGCGCAAGGAGGGAATGTAACCATGACATATTTTTTGGTAGGCAAATGATGCTCATTTTCGTCAAAACATGCTCCAGGAAATAGGACATAAGATCCTTAAATTTGAGTTGTCCTATCAAAAACTTTGGGAATGCATTTAGAAGAAGTTGTCTTAAAACTTACTCAAAAAATAAAGAAAGACGAAAATGTAAAGCAAAAAGCTTTAATTGCGTTTGAAACTTTATGGAAAATTTGTTATTTTCCATTTAAAAATGCGCATTTTCGACAAAACATGGTTTAGGAAAAACGTCGAATAAATTCTTCATTTTGAGTTGTCCCAGAAAAATCTTCGGGAATGTCTTCAGAAAGAGTTGTTATGAAACATATTCCTTCCTTAATTGCGCTTGAAACTTGAAATAAAAAATTTGTAATTTTCCCATATAAATTTGTTCATTTTCGTTAAAAATCTTCACAAAGTTCTTAATTTTGAGTTCTCCCAGCAGAGCCTTCGGAAGTTTGTTCAAAAAGAGATGTTATAAAACATATTTAAAAATAAAGTCAAACAAACATTGTCCTTTGAATAACGTTTGAAACTTTATAAAAAATTAGTTATTTTTAACCGACTTCAAAAAGGAGGAGGTCTCAAGTTCGTCGGTTTCTCTGTTTTTTATTTTTTTTTTTTTTTTTTTTAAATGTATGTACATCGATAACTCCTAAACCATATAATGTTTATATCCTAAAGTGGGCGGTATTCGAGAACTGGGCGTGGCAATAATAGATCTCGCAATACTAGATACTACTGTATCTCGAATAATATTGACACTAGGGTACTGCAATTTAGTGTAGGGGTAGGCACAATTATTACAAATTACGGGCAAGAAAATGGGCGTAATTCGACAAATGGGCGTGGCAATATTAGAAAAACAGTGTATCTTGAATAATTTTGAGGCTAGAGTACTGCAATTTAGTATAGGGGTAGGCATTATTATTACAAATTATCGTCAATAAAGTGGGCGTTATTTGACACATGGGCGTGGCAGTATTGTAAAAACACTGTATCACGAATAATATGGACACTAAGGTACTGAAATTTAGTGTAGGGGTAGACACAGTTAATACAAATTACGGTTAAGAAAATGGGCGTTATTTGACAAATGGGCGTGGCAATATTATAAAAACACTGTATCTCGAATAATATGGACACTAGGGTACTGAAATTTAGTGTAGTGGTAGGCAGAATTATTACAAATTGCCATCAACAAAATGGGCGTTATTTGACAAATGGGCGTGGCAATATTAGAAAAAGAGTATATCTGGCAATATTAGAAAAACAGTGTATCTTGAATAATTTTGAGACAAGAGTACTGCAATTTAGTACAGGGGTAGGCATTATAATTACAAATTATGGTCAATAAAGTGGGCGTTATTCGACAAATGGGCGTGTCAATATTATCAAAACACTGTATCTCGAATAATATGGACACTAGGGTACTGAAATTTAGTGTAGGGGTAGACACAGTGAATACAAATTACGGTCAAGAAAATGGGCGTTATTTGACAAATGGGCGTGGCAATATTAGAAAAAGAGTATATCTCGAATAATATTGATACTATGGTACTGCAATTTGGTATAGGGGTAGGCATTATTAGTAAAAATAACGGCGAAGAGAGTGGGCGGCTTTCGACTACTGGGCGTGGCAATATTAGAAAAACAGTGTATCTTGAATAATATTGACACTAGGACACTGAAATTTATTGTAGTACAGGGGGAGGCAGAATTATTAAAAATTATGGTCAATAAAGTATGCGTTATTCGATAAATGGGCGTGGCAATACTAGATAAACACTATCGCAGTTAATATTGACGCTGGGGTACTGAAATAAAGTTCAGGGGTAGGCACAATTATTGGAAATAATGCTCAAGAAAGTGGGCGCTTATATAACAAAGGGGCGTGGAAATATTAGAAAAACACTATATCTCGAATAATATTGACACTAGGGTAATAAAACTCGTTACAAGAATGGGTATAATAATTTCAAAACATGTGACATCTCATTTAAATTTAAGAGGCAGATATTTGAAATAACCAACAAACTTTCAGAATTTAATAGAACAAATTTTTTCGGAACAATTGTACTAATGTTGTTTATACTACTTATTTTTTCGAAAATTTATCATATTCTCTAAAAAGGAAGAAATAAGAATTTAAAAATTTAATTTAATTTAATTTTAATAAAAATACGAGTACTTTTCCTTTCAATTTCTTGGTCATATTTGATAATTTATTTAAACATATTATTATATATGAAATTTTATTATCTTAATTTTTTTCTTATTTGTTTTATTATCATAAATATATTAATTTCTTGATGAATACAAATAATAATAAAGTATAATAAATTCAAATAATAAAGACTCTAAGCTATAAATTTGCATACTTACTTTTACAAATTTGCAACATTTTTTTCCATACCTAATTTTGTTCCACTCGTTACTGTGCGTCATATCTTGAACTCAAGAGTTATGTATTTATACAAAACTACGAAATCCCTTTTTATGGTAATTTTTATAGAGAATAGATTTTTTATTTCCGTGTTTATTTTTTATTCAGTTATTCAGCTGGCTGTTCTGCTAATCAATTAACACGATTTAAAACACACAATTGAAGACATGAATAAATGATATATCGCAATTATCTAGAAAATCGAGATCAAAGTTTTACATTTGTACTGAAATTTATATTAAATCAAACTTTGTCAAGTATTTAATTTCTAAAATTGCCACAAACATGGTTGTTTTAAGTTTTAAAATTGTTTGCATGCACATAAGACCTTTACCCATGCATAGAACAGCAAAAATACGAAAATGCGACATATCACCTTCATTCATCCATGTCTTCAATTACAGTTGAAAATTCCTTTACCATTGTGAGGAACACTGTTTCACATACCATTGAATAAATTTATGGAAATTCAATGAAATCAATACACAACACAAAAACGACAACTGTCCGCAAGCCTGTAATCAGACAACAGATGTGAAAACTTGACCTATGAATTCTGCTGACCATAAGCTTGAATATTTAATTAGCAGACATTTTCACTTAATTTTAACCACAGAAAAGTGAAACGATTCAAATCAAATTGTACGCTTAAACGCACCTGAGGTGGAAATAATGGTGGATTTACACAATTAACATTATTTTGTTTTCCGTTTCCGGCGATGATAAAGATGGTAGTGATGGAAGGTGTTGGCTCAAAAGTTAAAGAAGCATACGTCTAAAAATTATATTAAATTAATCAAAACGAGACGAACTCCATGCTCTAATTTGCTACAGCAGACAAGGGCAAATCCACTCAATAATGTTAGAGAAATGTAGATCAAATTTCAGAACGTACGAAATTAGTTGCTTTTCCCTGTAGGAAAATCAACTAATTTAAAAGTAGTTGATAAAGTAGTTTTTTGTCAACCACAACTAGTTGAAATTCTGACTTTTTTCCATAGAACGAACTTACTTATTTTGTATGGTGATGTCCGTTAAATAAGTCAATTGACTTTCGTCTGTATATATTTTCAACTACTTGTTAAATTAGTTACATTTAAATTATTTTTTTAATTGCTTTAAAATAACCAATTAAAAACTATTACTGATGTCCAAAAGTTAATAATATTTGATGAGATAACATGGTTAAATATATAAAAGCTTGTAATCTAATAAAAAATTTCAATTAAAACATGCCAACATCAGAGTAGTTGCCGCCTTAATATAATTCAAAGTAGTTCATATTCTGGTTTATTTTAAACTAGTTTTTTAATTAGTTGTTTTTAAAAACAAGTTAGTTTGTTCCTATAGGGTTATATCAAATAAGTTAAACACATACACCAGTAAAAGTTCCAATATATACAAACGAAAACTTAATAGCAACAATCTTTAAATGTCACTGAACAGAAATCTAGCCATGTAGCTTGGACATGGGTAACGTAGCAAAAAATTCTACGCTCAGCGAAATGCGTTAACGCAATTGCGTCATGACGCAATTTGAAATGCCTTAATTACTGTATCAAAAGCAACTTATTCAGCACCTTTAAGTTCAATTTTTTGAGTGTGTGTTGAGTTGTAGCAATAAGTTTCATCTAAAAAAGGTTATTATAATAAAGGATATTTTTATCTATAACATAAGTATAATAAGAACACGTTCTTTTAATATACAAACATAAATAATTAGGGATATTAACATTACAATTAAATAAAAATAAGTTAACTTAACTTATTATATTAAAAACAATTTCAAAATTATTACAATTGATATAAATATGAGGCATAATATTTTAAGGTAAGCTTAAGTAAATGAGAAAAGAGAATAATTAAAAACAAAAAAGAAAAAACTGAAAGGGACGGATTTAAGAAGTAAAAATTTAATAAGAAAACATGTATAGAAATTTGGTTACTTTATTGGCAGATATTTATAATTAAGAGAATTGATTAAATACGGACTGTCTAAAGCTACTATTATTTTAAATAGATTTTATATGGCTAGGCAATTTATTCCATAATCTAATGGCGTTAACGAAAAATAGTCTGGTAGAGTTCAAAGAATTAAAGCTTGCTAATATCATCGTATGGCTTCTGGCTGACTGACAAAATTGCAATTTTTCGAAGAGATACAATGGAACTTTGGAGTAAATCAGTTTATGTAAGAAAATACAATTACGAGCGTTGAGATAGTTTACTAAATCACAACCGAGAACACTATTCTTAAACTGCGATATATGATCGAACCTATGAATGCCATACACGTATCGCGTTGCATGATTAAACGCAGTTCGCAGTTTGTGCTCAGAACGTGAATCCAATTTACTAAAGATGAGCTCAGAATATGTTATTGTAGGCGGGATCATTTGTAATACTAGCTTACGCCTTGTATCAACTGGAGTAAACTGTTCGGACTTTTTTGAATTTCGTAGAACATAATAAATGTTTCGGACTACGCTATTGATATGATTGATGCATGTTAAGTACGAATTTAATGAAAAACGAAAATGAAAACCAAAACTTTTTACATTGTTTACTAGTTTAAGCTTTCTGTCCCCTATAAACAAGTCTGGAATGTCATCTAGGCATATTTTATTTTTGGTAATAGGTAACACAAATGATTTCTGCACATTAAGTTTCAGACCATTTCTTATGGCCCATTTATGTATGTTCTTAAGATCCACATTCAATCTACAGCTTAAATCTTCTAAAAGATCCGTTCTGTGAGATAGATGCAGTTGAACATCATCCGCATAGGCATGCATAGATGCATATTTAATAATGGAAAAAATGCTCTTTAATAAATATTGAGAAAAGAAGCGGCCCGAGTACTGACCCTTGAGGCACTCCACTACATACAGACTTGTATTGAGAAAACGTATTGCCAACGTTAACTCTCTGTACTCTGTTCGACAAGTGAACAGCGTTTTCACAAAACCCATAACAGTATTTAAGTTTTTGACAGAGTAACGAGTTGGAAAAATCAAGCATACAGAGTAGCGTAAGTAGGCCTTCATCAAATGAAGAACGAATATCATCAAGCACCTTAAGAGTAGCAGTTGCGCAGCTGTGACCGCGATGAAATCAAGATTGGCATGGAGACAACATAGTGTTCTGTGAGAGGAAACTTGAGATCTGTTCAGCCATTACAGCTTCACACACCTTAGACTAGGAGGACAAAATACTTATTGGCCTGAAATCATTGGACTCACTTGAAAAGGATTTTTTGGCAATAGGTATGACTTTTGCAATTTTCCACGAATGAGGAAAAGAAGAAGAAGTGAAACAATGATTAATGATGAGGTTAGGGGGCTAACTATGTGTGGCAAAAGGAGCTTGATAAATTTAAGTGAGATTCCATACTCACCGACAGCATTTGATTTAATCTACATTATACCATATGCTTTGCAACATAATTTTCCCTTACTGATGAAAACTGAAAGTTGGGCTGAGCTTGATTATCAGTGAAATCTTCAATAATATTAACACTAACATTATTATTGCTTAAGAAGAAATCATTCATTATATCTGGGTCGACAGTACACTCAACTGCTGGTTTATTGTCAATACCAAGTTTTTTAAGGTTTTTCCAAAGCACCTTGCAAGGAAGCGACATTATCAGCTTATTCGAACAGTACCTTATTTTGGATTGCCTGCAAGTATGAACTTCAGAGAAGCCTTCCTTGCAGTTATGTAGTCTTCCCACTTTTTAGGCGATGGATTACTTTTCCACCGCTTGTGCATTTTATTTCGTTTTTTTATAGCGTTCTGGACACTGGAGGTAAACCACGGACACGAAGCATTTTTATTACAACATTCCGCGTAGGAACATGTGTTTCAAGGAGATAGTTAAGCTTGCTAGACAAGACATCTACCTTCTCTCTTACATTGGGAAAAAAATCAGATATCAGCCCATGGAGTGAAACAAGCATCGTACTTAAGGGCCCGAAGATTGATTTGAAGTCTGGCTATGAAACATTCCTGGAAGTATCAGCACAAGATTTTTTACATATGTATATGTCAAAAATTCACTAAAAAGAGTTTAATCAAATCAATAAAGCATGTCTGAATGAAGCACTCAGCTCAGTTCAGCATTCGCCAGCAAACCTTATTATCAAGCGTGCATTCAAACTGTACACGCAGAGAAAAAAAACGTTTATCGCCAATTTGCAGTAAACGAACTTCGTTTATCGTGCTTGGAAACGTTTTTTGCAAACGTTTCAACAGTTTCGAGAAACGGAAAAAGTTGCGGAAAACGGGTTATTTAGTTGCAAGAATTTCGTTTGTTATAAGCGCGTGCAATTTTTTAATTGCGGCAAATAAAGAATTTGTTTGATGCATTTCTATTTCTATTCAATTTCTATTTCAATTCAATTCAATTCAATTGAATTCAATTCAATTCAATTCAATTTCTAATAAAACCAAACAAAAAACTAAAAACAAATTTGTGTCAGCTGGGGACTCGAACCTAGGCTGTTTCGCATACAAATCAAACACCTTAACCACTATGCCACGGCCACCACAAAAAAATGTTGGAAAGTTTTCGTTTTCGTCGGGCTTGTGTCGAGCTTCTGTCCATGACAAATGTTTAACTTTTGCCATAAACGGAAAAAAATTGTGTAACTTTACTTCAATACAATTGAACTCCAAGCAGCAGCACTAGTCAAATATTAGCCGACTGAGATTTCATTTGACGGTGGTGCAACACGTTAAGCAGAGCGAGCAGTAAACCAGACATCGACGAGTCCGGGTTCGAATTCCACTGATTGAAGTAAGATAAATATCAATTATTTCAAATCATATTGGATATATGTGTTAGAAGAAATTTTTATAATAAAATAAAAATTTGAATATTAAAATTCAATAAAAATGGTATTTTTAGTAAAGCGAATTGAGTTGCTATTTTTTTTTATTTTTTCGATATTTTTCGCTATTTTTTCATTAGTTACAACTGCTTGTTTGCAGCTACTACAGCTGGCAAACGAAGTATAATTGGCTAATTTTTCAGTTGCGCTAACGAAAAAATTTCCCTGCGTGTACTTCGCTCAAGATTGATTTAGTAACCAAGCAGATACATACGCGTTTCTCGTCTGCAAAACGGAAGTTGAAAGTAAATTTGAAGCTTGCTTCAAAACAGAGAAAGAAGGACGCTGAATAAAATATGTGTATCAGCGCAATAACTCAGTTAAATGCTTCAACTCAATAACGCAAAGCGGCACTGCGTTACCCATGTCTAATGTAGTTGGCATAAGTTTAGCTTTTGCTTTAATCAGGTAGATTACAAAAGTTTTCTATAGTTAGAACACACAGTGGGTCGAAAGGTATCAAAACCATCGTTTAATTCACGCAAACCGTATCAATCAATGATAATGCAATTTCTGTTAGCCAGAAATTAAAAATTATAAAAAGTTCTTATTTTAAAAATATAACTTTTAATTTTATTTTTTGTTATTTTATTAAAAAAAAAACGAATTTCAGCCCTTGAAAAGACTTGGACCGAGCTTGTTATGAAGGCTAATAATCGAGGACTTGACCTATAAGCTATAACCTATGTTCTCAAGTAGCTTTTTATGGCAGTTTTCTGTTCGGCCTGCAAAGATGTGACGGCCGAACAGAAAAATTAATTCAATTGAAAAAACATTCTGTGTGAGATGGGATTTGAACCTGGGTACTTCTGCATACAAGCCACGTAACTCAACCACTATGCCACGTGGCGGCCGTGGATATTGTTTATTGTATATTGTATATTGTTTATTGATTGTTATTTTATGAACAAATTTAAAATTGCTGTGCGCATCGACTTTCATAAGATTTTAGACTTGCAATAGTCGTAAAGTTTTCTAGATTTGAATGATAATGAAAGATAAATAAAATACAATTATTATGATAAAGAAAATAGGTTAAAACTTCTTTTATAAATTAACCGTAACTATCACCAGCTCGTCATTATCATCATCAGCATCATAACTTGGACAATAATATTAATGTTCATAATCTTAAGCGATGGTTCTCCTTAAAATGACCAAAAATTCGGCAAAGCTAGAACTTTTTTTTTTTTTTGAGACAACGGAAACTTATACAAAGGATCTGTTTGAGGATGATAAGTGTATTAACAATTTTGTTTACAAATTTTTGTTTATTAAAAAAAAAACAAAATGGCTACCTTTATTCGTCTGAAATGGCATACGTGTAAAATAGAAATAAAATAAATTATCAAAATCCATACCAAAGCAAAATTGAATAAATATAAATTTGACAAGATGGTGCAAGCTCGAACATTAAGTGCGATGGTTAATATTTGAAGTATATAGTTAATATTAAAATTTTTTTTATGTAACAGACACAAGGTTTAGGCTCGTAGCCAAGGGAGGAAGGTATGGTTTCAGGGTTCGAAACCACCATACGGTCCAGAAAGTATGAAAAATAATACAAATGAGACTTACAAAACTTGTTAATTTCCTTCTTAAGAAAAATTGAGATAATTATGTAAATTTACTTGAAAAAGTAAATTTAATACAAATAAAAGAAAATTTTTTGGTCAAAGCAAAGTTTGGCTTCGCTTATAAAGATCAGTCATTGTATTTGAATTATATTTGAATTAAATAAATTAAGCTTGTTTTATGCTTCTGAGTATTCTCTTCCATATTATGATTGCATCTAACTATTATTGTAATGGTGTTAATGAAAATTGTAAAATCTTGATAAATGTTCTTTGTAGACGTTATTCTGACCTTAATGTTGTGCATTTTAATGCTAGGAGCCTTAACTCATATAAGTTTGACTATTTTAGTTATGTGTTTGAAGAATCGTCCGTTGATGTAATTTGTGTTTCAGAAAAATGGGTTTGTTCTGATATTAGGGACCCAGTTTTTGAATTAAAAACTTCAACTTATTCAGAAATGATAGAATTGATAAGATGGGGGGAGGGGGGGGGAGGATGGGATTGCTATCTACTGCAGAAAAAACTTCCCAATATCCAATAAAAATATATTTTTCTAAGAATGTGGAGAAAGTGTTCAACCTCGATTACATCTCAAGCCCAATAAACTAAATCAACTCTTTTTTTCCGAACTGGCAATACCGGAGCACCCAAGACCTCTCGGATGAGAGACAGGCACTCTACCGCTGCGCGAAGCAAACTGGAGACCGGTTGGAGAAAAGGCAGGAGCTCAAATAAGAGATGAGGCCTTTTCTCCAATCGAGAACTAAGGTCTATTTTGCTGGAGATATGCTATGATCTCAAGTTGAGAAGACGTAGAGATCCAGCATGGAAAATGGAGAAAAGGGCTACAGCTCTATTTGAGGTGAAAGCTTTCTCCAATGCAATTGCTTATTGGGTTAAATGCTACAGTAATTAATAAATCGAACAGTGATAGTATTGAGTTTCCTAATCTTTGTATTTCAGATAGCAATACAAAAATTTTTCTCTCGTGTGTCTATAACAGTGGTGCTCATTCTACACCATAGACATTTTTGCGTCTGTGTTAGAGAGCTTTAAGCTTCTTTTTGTTTTTACTAGTGAAGTGTAGCAAAGTAAACATTGCGCTTCATTAAAAGTATTCATTATAAATACATTTTTTATCTGATCACTACCAGAAATCATCTTGAACAGTATTAATACACGAAAAATATACATTATTTTTGCGTGCATTAATAATACTAAGCAACGCACTCTTCCTCGTTTGAAGTGCCAAAGCGAACTGAGTTGATATTTTATATGCGTGAGCTTTATATACGTGTGAAAGCACAAAAGCTTTTGTGTACATTTGTGCGTCTTTGAGCAACAATGGTCTATAACCCTAACAAATGGCTTAGTCTAAATTCCTACTTGTCTCAACTTTCTGATTTAGCGGTCGACTTTGATTTTTTTTGTTTGTGTGGTGATTTTAATGTTAATCTTTTACGTCATGATAACATTTCTAAGTCTTTGTATGAAAATTGATCTTCCGTCGGTCTGTCAATTGTAAATGCAACTATGCCCACGCGCTTTTCGCATAATCATATCCCTAGTCTTCTCGATTATTTTATTGTCTCTGATCAATCGACAGTTCTTCGGTTGACCAGATTTATTTTATTTCTGATCATGATCTATCTAATCTTCTGTTCTCTTGACATTAACTTATCTCGTACAACTACCTCTAGGATTATCTCTAGAACCCTGACTTTAAATCTATAAACTTCTCTGCCCTCTATCGTGATATATGCTTAGTACCCTGTAACGATATATGGTTTCTCTCTGATGTTAATGAAAAAGTAGAAGCCTTCTCTAATATCCTTAACAATCTTTTTGTAAATCATGTTCCCACTAGAACTACATACTGTTATAAAAAATACTTCGTGTCCTTGGTTTAATACTAATGTAAAAAAAGTTATTAAGAAACGAGACAAAATCCATAGTCGCTGGAAAAAAATCCCGACGTCTGAAAATTGGGATAATTACAGGATTGCCAGAAATGCTTCAGTTTAAGCTATTAAGCAATCGAAGCGGAACTACTGCTCTGCTAAGCTAAATACTTTGCTCCCATTCAAAGTACTGTGAAGGAATCTAAAAAATCTATGCATTGAGAAAAAATCTGTCTCTGATTGTAACGTTGATCCCGACGTTCTTAACAATTTCTTTCTCTCCAGCAATTCCTCTCAAGGAAACATAAATACAGTCGATGTCATTATTAAACAACATTTCCAATTTTCTGCAGTAAGTGAGAATGATTTGGACAAGTACCAGGCGCGCAGCCAGAAATTTTTTTTGGGGGGAGTGTTAAAATAGGTCGGACTTACATATAAAAAAAAACGCGTTACTACAGCGCTATTGTGTTAGTGAGTCTGGTTAGTGCGTCTGATTTTTGCACTAATAGTTCCTGGTAAAAACCTCAGCCAGGGCAAGCAACATCTTACCATTCAACTTCTTCACCTCCAGTAGCGGACTGGCTATACTGGAGGATCTGGAGAATTCCAGAAGGGCCGGTGCAATTTAGATTTAAAAAATTTTCAATTTTAATCTTTCTTAAAAAAATATTAAAGTAAACAATTAAAATTTAGTTCTAAAAATTAATTCGATAAAAAATTCAATGAATTCTGGTGATCTCTTTCTTGGCCCAAAAAAAAAATTTCCTCCATAGAAAATATTGACTAGAGGCCTGATAGGTCTTCAGAAAAGTATCTATTTTAACTAAATATACTTAGCTCATATTTTGCCCCACTGTGCGCCTTTTTTTTTGCCAATGTTTGAATATTTCATAAAGTTTTTGTTCTGCGATTAATGCCTGGAGCTTTAAACAAGACATTATTTTATGTAACAATGATGTGTTCTGTGCTGGTCACTAAAAGCTTTTCATGGTCGAATGTTTTAACGTTGAAGCAGCAAAATATTGCCTGTGTTGGCCTAAGCAAAGCCACATAACAACAGAAACCACAACAACAATATATAGCTTTGTGTCTTGTATTATTTTTAGCTTTGGCATTAATAATAAACAATGGATTTAATGAAGTTTAGTTAAATTAACTAAAGAGATAATTTGATTGAATGCCAGTTAGGCAAAAATCATTTATTTAATTCTAACGAATAAACAGTCTGCTCTGCTTGATTATTGATAACAAGACGGTAACTAATTGAAGTAATTTGCGCAAATTATTGTCAATTTATTTTAGTTCTGTTACAACGTAATCTAGTCAATATTGAATATTATTATATTAACACTGAATCCAATAACCCAGCGGGATAAAGTAGCTCTGAAACACTCATATTGATACTTTGACTTTTAAGCTGCATGCGTGTCTTTTTTGATGAAGCTTGTGGCTCTAACGAGCACTGAAAACACGAATCCGAACGTCAAAATCAATCGTACACTTTTATGCTATCGTTGTGGTTGCAGTCGTTCATAGAATGGCTAAAAAATGAAAATTTCTAAACCTAAAGGTAAATAAATTATGAAATATATAAATATATACAGTGTCTGAAGGCTGTAAAGCACCTAAAATACATAAAATAAAAATAAAAACTGCAATAGCTGCATACATTTTATTTTGTTATGTTAAAAGCAAGCACTCAATCACTAAAAACAATAATAATGAAAAACAAATCCGCAAGCCACTTAATTGCTCAAAGCTTATTTATTGAAAACACAAACCGAACAAAAGCAAAAGGCACTGCCAACACATAAGAAACAAAGCAACATATTTAAAAAATTTTTGAAGTAAGTAGACAAAATACAGAAAACGTCGGTAGTGTTTGATATGGCAGCGCCACATTTGACAATTGCTTGTGTATAACAGTTTGAGTGTACATATGTATCAAACAAAAGCTTGTCGAATGAGCTAACGATAAGCTTCGTTCGAAATACATATTTCCGCTTGAATTCAACATCGTTCGCATAGCCATCGTTCGTTGAATGCTTATTTAGGAATGCAAAATGAGGCTATTCATTTTCTCTTAGTGGCAGCCGTGGCACAGTGGGTAGAGTGTGTAGTCCATACGCCAGAGAACCCTGGTTCGAATTCCACCTGACACAGAAAGTTTTTTTAATTGAATTAATTTTTCTGTTCGGCCGTCACCTCTCTGCAGACAATGGCACACCTCAGAGAGTAAAAACTGCCATGAAATGCTTCTTGAGAACATAAGCCGTTCGGAATCCGCATAAAGCTGGTAGGTCCAGTTCTCGATCAATTGTATTCATACATATCACAACACGCACAACACAATTGATCATAAGAAGCTCCGTTAAAGTTCTTTCAAGGGCTAAAATGGCCATTTCGTTTTTTTTTTAAATTTTCTCTTGTACTTAATGTTTGTAAAAGTAATCGCATTCTTAATGCATCCATAGGAAGTAAAGAAGATTCAGTTTGCAGCGGAAATTCTCTCTTTCTCTTTCTTCTTCTCTCTCTCTCTTTAGGCATGGTTCCTTTAAAGATTTCTAATCATACAGAGGTAGTCAAAAATATTTACACATTGCTAATATTTTTTTTTTACCGTTGCGTTTGCTTACTTTTTGTTATTTCCACACTGCAAGGAATGCAACAACAAAAACTTTGCTTGCAAACTATTTCCAACAACAATAAAGTTGTTCTCTTTCTTTAAAACACGTGAAAATATTGAGCAATGTGTAAATACTTTTGACTATCTCTGTATATTGGTATTTGATATTTTTACGAGCGTATCTTTGTCGCTTCGAAGGAAATCGTGCAAGATTATTAATAAACCAGAATTCAACATTAAAAATAAAGTTTTACATCTATGTTATAAAAAAATTTTTTCATTGTTTATTTATTAAAAAAAAACCTAGCCGAGTAATATAATTTTAGTATTTAAAAATATTTACCTTCAAAAAGTATTTTACTTTATTATTAATTAATAAAACTTTATAAGCGTTCGGTAAGTTCGCTTTAAATTGAAAAAAAAATAAATACTCTCTCAAATGCAATACGATCATTTTCACTTTTTTTTAAGACATATACACAGGATTGTCCAGAAATGGTCAACCACACGCCAAGAAAAAAGCTTATGTTAAATTGAAAAAAAAAACCTAGTTTAATTTATTAGATGGCTTTGACAGTTTTCAGCCTCCCAAGTACTTCATCAAAACGCCTAAGTTTTACATGTTGACTTGCCAATTTTTATTTGGGTGATAAATTAACCCAGTCTTTGGTAATTTTTTATACACAGTTATAATTTCAAAAATATAACTTTTTTCAGGTTTTGGTTTTTTTTTTATTTTCCTTTTTTTTTTTAAGCTGTCACCTCTCGTTCTGTGATTTGCTTGACTGAAATTGGCTACAACACAAATTTTTCTTTTATCAAAACACCGTGTTTTTCTTAGAAATATTAATGACTTCTCGGCTTTTCTTGCTGCTTGACGTCTATTATAACAAGAATATTAAATTAAATCAAATATTAAAAACAAAAATTTTACCTTTGTAGCCGTTGAGATTCGAACCCACTCTAACCAATACCACTGTGTATAAAGTCACTACACTACGCATTGAGCCAAACTCCTTTGTTACGCGGAGTGATTTATTCAATATTAATTACAACTGAAGCTATGCTGCAGCACAACACAATAATATATTAGAAGATTTTTGTTGTATGGCTATCAACAGAATACTGCGACATACTGCATCTGTTAATACAGCATCTGTTAACATAGCTGCAGTTATGTCAGCAACTAGTGGCAAGGCTGCTTGGATCAGTGGGTAGAGCGATGGACTGGCACCAAAAGTTATAGGGTCGATTCTGCACGCCGGGCAAATACATTTTTTTTTTCTTTTCTTTTTGTTGATGAAATGTAATAAAATTTACTGGTGTGAATATAAACGTGTGTTTTTTAATTTACTCTATGTTATTTTTGCATTTAAAAGCAATTTTATTAAAAAAAAACATTCAATTATCAAATCTATCCTTCTCTCGTGTATCTAATGACGCAGCTGTGTTTTTTTTTTTTTAAAAAAAGCTCAAAACTATGCTTAAGCCATCCATGCTAGTTGTTTTTAATTTTGTAGTTTTGTATTTTGGGCTTAGGTGAATCATATATTTTTTTTTTTTTTGCTTAGTTGAATAAGCATAAGTTTATAAATCCCATACAATTCTCTTTACCCAAACCGACTTAGGTGATTTACCTATTGCTTTTTTTCTCGGTGCAGGTGAAAAATGAAAAGTTATTAAAGACTTATAATTTTAGGATATTGTCTTGGAGAACCATTTAACTTTTATATGTTTAAGCAGTTTATACATTTATTTATTTACCATGATGATTAGTAAATGTTTCGTAAATGTTTTTGTTTTATTAAAAATGGAAGGTATTGGCTAAAGATAATAATGAAATGATTGAGACAAGAAGAGAACAATATATTAACTCTTCGCGTGACCCATGGTTTTTTAATTACTCGACATGACATATGGGATCTTTCGTGTCCCAATCTGTTTTTAAAGATGAAAATGGGGTCGAAAAAATTTGAAAAAACTGAACTTGAAAAAGTGTTATATGTAAGAAGAAATTTATTGTAAAAAATATAAAAATTACTAAATGTTGTTATTACGTTTTTTTACAATCCTGGCTAAAAAAATTCATAACATTCGATGTAAAAAAGATAACTCAAAATATCATACGGGATATTAAAATCAAATCTTCTAATCATAAGAAAAAAAAAAAAATATTTGACAAAAAAAATTATTTTAATGAATAAGTATATTATGCTTAGTTTTATATGATACATATATCAGATTTTTTAAGGTATTAAAAGTTTTTTTTTTTTTAAATAAAAATACAATAATTATGAAACAAATTTTTTATTGTTAAAATATCCGAAACTTAAATATAAAAACTATTTTTTACATTAAAAAATGCTTAATAAAGGGTGGTTCAATTTTAAGGGTCGATGTTGATTTTGAATAAAACACAAATTATTTAGGAAATTATTGTCATTTCTTTTTATTATGATATCATAATATTGGTATGGTTCAATTATGTATGGAACAAAATATCGGCCAAATAGCCGCCGCGACCTCGGCGGCCATTGAATTTGTCGCGCAAAAGAGCCATTGTTTCGTTAGCTGTGTGGCAAGTGGCACCGTCCTGTTGAAACCACATATCGTCCACATTCATATCATCCAATTGGGGCCATAAAAAGTTCGTTATCATCTCACGATAGCGAACACCATTCACAGTAACTGCCTGACCGGCCTCATTTTGGAAAACATACGGCCCGATGATGCCGCCAGCCCATAAACCGCACCAAACAGTCACTCTTTGTGTGTGCATTGGTTTTTCGACAATCACTCTTGGATTATCATTCGCCCAAATGCGGCAATTCTGCTTATTGACGAATCCACTGAGGTGAAAATGTGCCTCATCACTGAAGATGATTTTCTTCGAAAATTGATCATCCACTGTTGCCATATCTTGCCACCATTCTGACCATTGACGACGCTTGAAATGTCCAATAGGCTTTAGTTCTTGAGTCAATTGCACCTTGTAAGCGTGTAAATGCTCATCAACGACGAGCGTGAGAGGTGCAATTGTTGGGCACGACGACGAGTTGAGGTGGACGGCTCTTCAGCCACACTATCGCGAACAGCAGCAATTTTTTCCGCAGTACGAGCTGTACGAGCACGCTCTAGTGTTTTAACATCTCCTACTGACCTGGTTTGCTCAAATTTCTGCACGATTTTTCCGATTGTACGCACATTTGGACGATTAAATTGACCGAAAAAATCACGAAGTGCACGATATGCATTTTGATTTGAACTCCCATTTTCATAATAAGCCTGAATAACTGTAACGCGTTGCTCGATTGTGTATCTTTCAATTGAGTTAGTCTGATATTGAGAAATGTCAAATGAAATGCAGAAAAAACGTGACATATAGGTGTGGTTCACATTCAACATCGGCCCTTAAATATTAACCACCCTATTATAAAAACTCATTTGCTACAAATTGCAGGCACAAATGCAGGCAGTGCTTTTCGCAAACTGGACTTTTGGATAGGATGCAACAAAATTTTGTTTTTTTTCCGCTCTACTCGTTCGCAGTAGTAGCGCCCCAACTTGTCATTCATGTCGCCATTAGTAGAAACATTTATGTTAAAAATGTCGGCTATTTGAAACTTAATAATTTTTGGATCTTGAAGTGTTGTGTTCTGGCGGGTGTCGAAAATACGACAAATCGCGTAATCTGGCATCTGCCAAAGAGATGCAAGCATTTCTTTTGCTTATCTTGTTGGCATTAAAAATTAAGTATACTAAAATTATAATTTTGTTGATAAATAATATTAAATAAAAAATTTTGCCTGCAGTTTTTACTTACTTGCCGTGACATATGGGAGTCTTTCGTGTCCAGAAAAGAAATAACAATAGCTACGTATTACAATACAGTTAAAAAAAGTATACTTATCAACTCTTGTCAGCTGGTCACTGCAGTCCCAAACTTTTTGTCCGCGTGACTCCCAGCCTCCTCGTAACGTCCGACAAGTAACATCCGCAACAGACCTATTACAAAAATGTTTGGATGAACCCAGAAACTGATAATTCTCATTAGAGCTATTTTAATATGCTCAAATATTTCTCTTTCTTTTATCTTATTGGATAAAACTGATAAAACTGATAAAACTGGATAAGACTGATCTCCAAAACGACTTCCGTAAAGAAAATGGCATTTGAAAGTACTCCAAAAGTACTATTTTTAATGAAGGTTATATAAAATATCTACAAATTCAGAACGCTAACAGAAGCAAAAAAAAAAAAAAAAAAATATGCTTATGAATATAACGTCCGCAACGCAGGATTTCTCCATATGTAGATTGCATCACCAAAGCATCCCAAAACTGCACATAAAATGCGCTGTTTCTAAGAGCTCTCTAAATTTTCCCGCTGGGAAGTTACACACACACACACACACACACACACACACACACACACACATACTCAAACATACCTCCCTGTAGGAAAATCAACTAATTTAAAAGTAATTGATAAAGTAGATTTTTGTCAACCACAACTAGTTGAAATTCTGACTTTTTTCCATAGAACGAACTAACTTATTTTGTATGGCGATGTCCGCTAAATAAGTCAATTGACTTTCGTCTGCATATATTTTGAACTACTTGTTAAATTAGTCACTTTTAAACTATTTTTTTAATTGCTTTAAAATAACCAATTCAAAACTGGCCTAAAGTTAATATTTGATTAAATAACATGGTTAAATATATATAAACTTGTAATCTAATAAAAATTTGCAATTAAAACATGTCAAAATCAGAGTAGTTGCCGCCTTAATATAATTCAAAGTAGTTCAAATACTGGTTTATTTTAAACTAGTTTTTTAATTAGTTGTTTTTAAAAACAAGTTAGTTTGTTCCTATAGGGCTGTTACATTTAAGCACACACATACACCCTCATGCACTTGTCGTCAATGTATGCTATTTCACGCTATAAAGTGGATAACGTGTCAAACGTGCAAGCATTGCCATAATTTTGACTCATGTATCATCATAGCGATGATTCCATTACGCTGAGCATAACGGAAATTGAAGGAAAATTAAAGCTGCTCTAATAATTAAATCGATATCCGGTCTGATTACCGCAGATGCGAAATCAAATATCCTTTGTATATTTTTTGCTATTGACATATATACTACGTGCTCAGGCATGTGATCTTTTTGGACTTTTCAATAATAATTCTGCGTATTCGGAAATGTTTTTTCATCAAAATGATGCTGAGTTATGAGTTTAATCAATGTTTATTCTTTTTATTGATTCCAGATCACTTATTCAAGGTCATGTGTGGTCATATCTTTCATGGAAATTGAAACAAACTTATAAAGGCGATGGAAAAATTCCAAGCTTTGAGGGTTTTATGATTTATGACCAGATGTTATGGTAAAAATGTAAGAATTTGTGCTATCAAGGTTATGACGCACGTCTTACCAGATGACATATCGTAATTCATTATTCCTCCAAATAAGTTCAGCAGAATAGCAGGGTAGAACACAGTTACTTGGAGTTTAGATTAATCAGTTGTTCATAACGTGTGAAATATATTATTTTGAAGGTAACGTTTGAGTTAGGTAAAATAAATATGTATTCGTTTGTTTTATCCGCAAGTTATTACTTTTTTTTATATATTCTTTTTAGAGTAACGCTGAGCACCAAAAACAATATAAAATTTTTTTATGAGTACGAAACTGACAATTCTTAACTAGATAATTTAAGGCTACTTATCATGAATCTGACACCCAAATTTCTACATCATGTCAGGATTTTGAGAAAATCAGGATTCAATGTAAAATTATTACACCAACGGAAAGTTTCTGTGTATTTATTTTGAACTAGCTTGTCCCCTAAAAGAGGGCGTAGCTTTAGTGAAGCCATGCTTTTATAGTAAGTTCTTACCGAGTTTTATTAATGTGTGACTTATTTCGAAAGATATACCGAAAATTTTGGGTGCGGAAAAAGTACCACGCCCCTCGTCCAACACCCATAAAATGTTACTTGTGCAACGGCATGTGTAAATTGAGGTCGAATACTGAATTCCGAGGCTTTGCGACCTATAATTACAAAACTGTTCGAAATCGAAAATTTTAGGTGTATTTACGATCGGCAACAGACTTCACAGGAACCCTCTCAACGCTTTGGTATAAAAATTGGCTTAGCGGTTTCGAAGCCTTTACGTGATATACACATATACCCACATACGTATATACATTAAGTCGCCTCACGCTCTTTAGAAAAAAATTTATTCAGTCTCGTTCTTCAAAATAATCCATGGCTTATGTTATGATGATCCACAAAATATTTCGACTAAAAATATTGGCTGGTATGGCAGTTAGAAAAAAACAAACGGTCAGAAATAAGAGTAATGGAAAAAATTTTGCATCAAAAAATCTTATATTTTTTCCGTTGGACCAAAGATAATGCGGATTTTTTGGATTGTTTTAACTTTTTTCATATTATTTTCACTAAAATTCAAACGAATTTTTTCCTAAACTAATTTTAGTCAAATAAATTGTACAATGTAAAAAATGTATAAATTTTTTTGTAATTTCATTCAATTTAGCAATTCACTTTACACTTTATTTTATCATCCATAGATAATTTATTTGACTAAAAGTAAAATGGCAAAACAAAAAAAAAAATTTTAATTTGCATTTTAGTGAAAATAATACAAAAAAAAAAAAGTTAAAAAATTAAAATTTAGAGAATAGAGTAAAAATTTAAAATTTATTAGTGCAGATTGAAAGAACTTTTTAGTTACTATTATTTCTGACCGTTTGTTATTTCTAACTACCGCACCAGTAAATATTTTTATAAAAATCTCGATTTTTACAGAATATTTCAAACCATTCCGTGGCATACTGGTTGACGTGCGAGGCTTGTATACCATAGAACCCAGGTTCGAATTCTATCTGACACAGAAAGTTTTTTCAATTGAATTAATTTTTCTGTTCGGCCGCCATCTCTATGCAGACAATGGCAAACCTCAGAGAGTAAAAACTGGCATGAAAAGCTTCTTGAGAACATAAGCCGTTCGGAGTCGGCATAAGCCTTGTAGATCCAGTTCTCGATCATTTGTGTTCAAACATTTCACAACACGCACGCATAAGAAGCTCGGTCAAAGTCTGAAATGGCCATTTCCTTTTTGTTTTTTTTTTTTTTATTTCAAACCATTCCAGCTCACGGATGACTATCGCTACAGTCGAAATATTTGGGGAATCATCATAAAATAAAACATTAGTTTGAGGAACCGACCCGAACACCTTTTTTTTGTGAGCAGCCTTAGTATACATACATACATTTTTTACAGATAGATAGATGAGCAGAAAAAGTAGGTATGGCAACATTTATATATAAAGTGACCGCCACTTGGTCCCATTGCACCTATATACCAAGTTCCACTATCAAAACGCGTACAGCTCAGAAATTACAATGATTTTTGAAAAGTCGTCTTAAATAAAGTGTGACACGCCCATTTTTTAAGGGTTCTGGCAGTATCCATATGAACTAATCTACCAAGTTTTAGTCTTTTACTGTAAAAAAAGTCTGATATATATCCTTTTTATGGATTTGTGGGCATTGAAAGTAGGCGTGGCAACATTTATATATAAAGTGAACGCCAATTTGACCCATAGCACCCACATACCAAGTTTGTCTATCAAAACGTTCACATCTCAGGAATTAAAATTATTTCTAACCGATAGCCCAGGCAGCTAACTTAGTTATAATTTTTAAATTGTAATGAACTATAGTACATTAATACATAAGTAAATAAATAAATTAAATAAAATTATTTCTGAAAAGTGGGCACAGATATAGTCCTACCATGCACAATTTTTGCAAAGCTGTCGAGAGTAAGCGTATGAAATTAATAACCAAATTTTAGTATTTAACGATGAGAATCGTCTGATTTATAGAAGTTCTATTAATTTGTGGGTAAAAAGAAACCAAGTGGCGGCCGTGGCGTAGCGGGTAGAGTGTGTGGCCCATACGCGAGGGAACCCTAGTCCGAATCCCACCTGACACGGAAAGTTTTTCGATTGAATTAATTTTTCTGTTCGACCGTCATCTCTCTGCAGACAATGGCAAACCTCAGAGAATAAAAAACTGCAATGAAAAGCTTCTTGAGAACATAAGCCAGCCGTTCGGAGTCGGCATAAAACATGTGGGTCCAGTTCTCGATCAATTGTGTTCAAACATTCCACAACACTCATAACACAATTGATCATAAGAAGCTCGGTCAAAGTACTTTCAAGGACTGAAATTGGCCATTTCGTTTTGTTTTTTTTTTGTGGGTGGTACAAGTGGGCGTGGCAAATTTTATATATATATATTGACTGCCACTTAGAGCACCTGCATATCAAGTGTTGCTATCAAACGTGTGCAACTCAGGAATAAGCATGATTTCGAAAAAGTGGGCGTAGATATGATGCGACTACGCCCATTTTTAAACAGTTGCCGACAGTGACCATATGAACTAAATTACCAAATCTTAGTCTTCTACGGCAAAAGCCGTCTGATATAAAGCATTTTTACTGATTTGTGGGCGGTAAAAGTGGGCGTGACAACGTTTATATTTACAAAGTGACTGCCACTTGCACCCATAGCACCTGCATACGAAGATTGGCTATGCAGGCTAAAGTGGGCGTAGATATAGTGCGGCCATGCCCATTTTTATACATTGACCGATAGTAACCATATGAACTAAATTACCAAATCTTAGTCATCTACGGCAAGAGCCGTCTGATATAAACCATTTTAATGATTTGTGGGCGGTAAAAGGGGGCGTGACAACATTTTTATTTACATAGTGGCTGCCAGTTGCCCCCATAGCACCTGCATACCAAGATTGGCTATGAAAACATGTACAACTCAGGAATAAGCATGATTTCGATAAAGTGGGCGTAGATATAGTGCGGCCATGCCCATTTTTTATACATTGGCCGACAGTAACCATACGATCTAAATTACCAAATCGTAGTCTTCTACGGCAAAATCCGTCTGATATAAAGCATTTTTACTGATTTGTGGGCGGTAAAAGTGGGCGTGACAACGTTTATATTTACGTAGTGACTGCCACTCAGATCCATAGCACCTGCATACTAAGATTCACTATCAAAACGTGTACAACTCAGGAATAAGCATGATTCCGATAAAGTGGGCGTAGATATAGTTCGGCCACGCCCATTTTTTGTATATTGGCGGAGAGTAATCATATAAACTAAATTATCAAATCTTAGCCTTCCATGGCAAGAGCCGTCTGATATAAAGCATTTTTACTTATTTGTGGGCGGTAAAAATGGGCGTGACAACGTCTATATTTACATAGTGATTGCCACTTGTATGCAAGCACCTGCATATCAAGATTCACTATCAAAACTTGAATATTTTAGGAATTAAAATAATTGCTGAAAAGTGGGCGTAGATATAGTGTGACCACGCCCATTTCTTGTACAGTCACCGAAAGTAACCATCTGAACAAAATAACCAAATTTAAGTTTTATATGATATATAGCAATTTTTTTGGTTTGTGGGCGATAGAGCCAATTTGGGTTGTATGGGAGGTACCACGCCCCCTTGCCCAATCAACACCAACCTTCACAGGAACACTTCCCGAATGTTGCTTCAGTATCCCTCAAAATTTCATAGAGTTTGGTTCCGTGGTTTTGGAGTCTATACGTGATATACACACATATCCACATACCCACATACCCACATACCCACATACCCACATACATACATTCATTTTTATATATATAGATAAATAGAAAACTTATTAAATATTTTCAAGGGATATATTAACTTTGTCATTCCGTTTGTAACGCCAATAAGGAGGCGTGGCAGGTATAGAAAAGTATTTATATTTTTGATCAGCATCACCTCCTGAGCCGATTTCCCTGTGTCCGTCTGTCCGTCTGTCGACACGATTACAGTCGTAATTTTAAAGCTATCGCGATGAAATTCAAAATATAAGCTTTTTTAAAAAAAATGGAAATTAAGTTCGAAAACGATTACAGTCGTAATTTTAAAGCTATCGCGATGAAATTCAAAATATAAGCTTTTTTAAAAAAAATGGAAATTAAGTTCGAAAATGAGCCAAATCGGATAAAAACCACGGCTACCTCCAATACATAGAGACTTTATTTTTATAGTTAAATCTCTAAAAAATCCACAAAAATTAAGAAAATGCCTTCCAGTTTTGCACATAAGCTTTTATCTTTAATGTCAATCCTGACCATGAAATTTGAAAAATCGAATGAAAACCACGTCTACTTCCCATACAAAGTGGCCTTTTTATTAATGTGAAATCTCTTAAAAATCCACAAAAATTAAGGGAATGTCTTTTTCATGTCAAATTTTGCACATGAGCTTTGATAATTAATATAAATCATCACTATAATATTTGCCAAAATCTG
Source organism: Coremacera marginata (assembly GCA_914767935.1). Classification (NCBI taxonomy): domain Eukaryota; kingdom Metazoa; phylum Arthropoda; class Insecta; order Diptera; family Sciomyzidae; genus Coremacera; species Coremacera marginata. The sequence goes on from OU612043.1 coordinate 228,245,894, forward strand.
ATGAAAACCACGCCTACTTCTCATACAAAGTGGCTTTATTTTAAACTAAAATCTCTTAGAAATCCACAAAAGTTAAAGAAATGTCTTGAAATTGTATATGAGCTTTGGTATATAAATGGTATATAAATCGGATGAAAACTACGCCTACCTCAACATACAAAGTGACGTCATCAAAATAGGAAAACTTTCGTAACTATATAAAACTAAATGTCATCGTGTCTGTCGTGGCTAAAGACTTCGAATAAACTTCAATTCGGCAGAGGGGGGGGTATTTTCGGTACCCTGCCAAAACTCCATTCCTTATTAGTTTTTATAATAAGTTTTCCTTTAATTTAATTATCAAATTGTCATTTAGAACAAATTGTTATTGATTCAGCTTCTACACACTGCATCACTAAAGCAAAGTGCACTTTTGACAACAACAACAACTTATGTTTATGATTGCTATACCATTGTTAAATCATTTTAGCAATAAACAGAATTTATTAATTTTTTGTAATCTTATAGCGAATCTTAGAAAAATGTAAAAAACAAAAATTTTAGTTAGAACTTCACTTAAGATAATGTATTAAATACAGAAATATTAAAAATATGTGCTTAAGAAAACCAAAAATTGGAACAATAATTCATTAAAAATAAAAATAAACCAAAAGGTGTTGTTAGAAATCATAAGAAAATTTTCTGAAATAGAACACGTAGCTTATACTGGTAAAAGAGACGAGATTATCAATCTATCAGAATATATAGATTTTACCATCGAATCGATGATTGGAAAAGCATTTTTTGGATTTTTTCATGAATCATTTCTATCGATGAAGAATCTATCTCTATCTCTATCTCTATCTCTATCTCTATCTCTATCTCTATCTCTATCTCTATCTCTATCTCTATCTCTATCTCTATCTCTATCTCTATCTCTATCTCTATCTCTATCTCTATCTCTATCTCTATCTCTATCTCTATCTCTATCTCTATCTCTATCTCTATCTCTATCTCTATCTCTATCTCTATCTCTATCTCTATCTCTATCTCTATCTCTATCTCTATCTCTATCTCTATCTCTATCTCTATCTCTATCTCTATCTCTATCTCTATCTCTATCTCTATCTCTATCTCTATCTCTATCTCTATCTCTATCTCTATCTCTATCTCTATCTCTATCTCTATCTCTATCTCTATCTCTATCTCTATCTCTATCTCTATCTCTATCTCTATCTCTATCTCTATCTCTATCTCTATCTCTATCTCTATCTCTATCTCTATCTCTATCTCTATCTCTATCTCTATCTCTATCTCTATCTCTATCTCTATCTCTATCTCTATCTCTATCTCTATCTCTATCTCTATCTCTATCTCTATCTCTATCTCTATCTCTATCTCTATCTCTATCTCTATCTCTATCTCTATCTCTATCTCTATCTCTATCTCTATCTCTATCTCTATCTCTATCTCTATCTCTATCTCTATCTCTATCTCTATCTCTATCTCTATCTCTATCTCTATCTCTATCTCTATCTCTATCTCTATCTCTATCTCTATCTCTATCTCTATCTCTATCTCTATCTCTATCTCTATCTCTATCTCTATCTCTATCTCTATCTCTATCTCTATCTCTATCTCTATCTCTATCTCTATCTCTATCTCTATCTCTATCTCTATCTCTATCTCTATCTCTATCTCTATCTCTATCTCTATCTCTATCTCTATCTCTATCTCTATCTCTATCTCTATCTCTATCTCTATCTCTATCTCTATCTCTATCTCTATCTCTATCTCTATCTCTATCTCTATCTCTATCTCTATCTCTATCTCTATCTCTATCTCTATCTCTATCTCTATCTCTATCTCTATCTCTATCTCTATCTCTATCTCTATCTCTATCTCTATCTCTATCTCTATCTCTATCTCTATCTCTATCTCTATCTCTATCTCTATCTCTATCTCTATCTCTATCTCTATCTCTATCTCTATCTCTATCTCTATCTCTATCTCTATCTCTATCTCTATCTCTATCTCTATCTCTATCTCTATCTCTATCTCTATCTCTATCTCTATCTCTATCTCTATCTCTATCTCTATCTCTATCTCTATCTCTATCTCTATCTCTATCTCTATCTCTATCTCTATCTCTATCTCTATCTCTATCTCTATCTCTATCTCTATCTCTATCTCTATCTCTATCTCTATCTCTATCTCTATCTCTATCTCTATCTCTATCTCTATCTCTATCTCTATCTCTATCTCTATCTCTATCTCTATCTCTATCTCTATCTCTATCTCTATCTCTATCTCTATCTCTATCTCTATCTCTATCTCTATCTCTATCTCTATCTCTATCTCTATCTCTATCACTATCTCTATCTCCATCTTCATATCTTCATATCTTCATATCTTCATATCTTCATATCTTCATATCTTCATATCTTCATATCTTCATATCTTCATATCTTCATATCTTCATATCTTCATATCTTCATATCTTCATATCTTCATATCTTCATATCTTCATATTTTCATATCTTCATATCTTCATATCTTCATATCTTCATATCTTCATATCTTCATATCTTCATATCTTCATATCTTCATATCTTCATATCTTCATATCTTCATATCTTCATATCTTCATATCTTCATATCTTCATATCTTCATATCTTCATATCTTCATATCTTCATATCTTCATATCTTCATATCTTCATATCTTCATATCTTCATATCTTCATATCTTCATATCTTCATATCTTCATATCTTCATATCTTCATATCTTCATATCTTCATATCTTCATATCTTCATATCTTCATATCTTCATATCTTCATATCTTCATATCTTCATATCTTCATATCTTCATATCTTCATATCTTCATATCTTCATATCTTCATATCTTCATATCTTCATATCTTCATATCTTCATATCTTCATATCTTCATATCTTCATATCTTCATATCTTCATATCTTCATATCTTCATATCTTCATATCTTCATATCTTCATATCTTCATATCTTCATATCTTCATATCTTCATATCTTCATATCTTCATATCTTCATATCTTCATATCTTCATATCTTCATATCTTCATATCTTCATATCTTCATATCTTCATATCTTCATATCTTCATATCTTCATATCTTCATATCTTCATATCTTCATATCTTCATATCTTCATATCTTCATATCTTCATATCTTCATATCTTCATATCTTCATATCTTCATATCTTCATATCTTCATATCTTCATATCTTCATATCTTCATATCTTCATATCTTCATATCTTCATATCTTCATATCTTCATATCTTCATATCTTCATATCTTCATATCTTCATATCTTCATATCTTCATATCTTCATATCTTCATATCTTCATATCTTCATATCTTCATATCTTCATATCTTCATATCTTCATATCTTCATATCTTCATATCTTCATATCTTCATATCTTCATATCTTCATATCTTCATATCTTCATATCTTCATATCTTCATATCTTCATATCTTCATATCATCATATCTTCATCTTCATCTTCATCAAGATGAAATACGTCAAATGATCACACACTTTAAGAAATGATGAAATTCCCAGATATGATCACACAACTTAAGAAACGTTTATTTAATTACCAACAGTTAGCTTTTGTAAAGCTGGATATTTCAAAAATTTCAATGGGCAAAATTATTTTAATAATTTGAAATTAAAGTACGGCTTTTGGAAATTTTATAACGAATGATTATGAAGTGAAATTTCAAGTGCCTCCGAATGCTAGCTTGACAGTTTAAAATTTTACTGGTGGCTTAGTTATTCTCAGATTCAGAAATGATTTCAATTAAGGCATCAACAGATTTGATAAAGCACTTTAAGCTGTATAGTTGATGGTAGGGAAGTTTATGCTGAGAATCGTTTAGCAATCTGAGGTAAAGGCATTGAACTTGTCTCAAGTTGATATGTTTCACATGATTTCCCCTTAATTGTTTGCACTTTTGAAACCACCACAATATTCATAAATATTAGCTGACTTGGGTCATTTTGAAACTGGAAGTCAATATTATATATTTATCTTGATGTTTTTCATAGAATTGGTTTTCATTACTCCGTTGGCAGTTATAAAGGTTTTGTTCTTTATATCCTATTGATTCATTTTTAAGTTTCATTAAACTTTTTCTAACTTTTCGTTCGATTGGAATGTGAAAGACTTTCCGATGAAGCATAGCTTAGAGTTATTTTAAAACATTTAAGATATAAAGATACCGCAAAATATATAATAATTTATAAGTGTGGGATGCTGCTTATTCTAAGCAGTGAGACCAAAATTAAAGCATAACAAAAGGGAACCAATGAAAAATTCGTCTCAAAGGCAAACAAATGATTTTAATCAGAGTATCAGAGATTCAAAGGCAATCGCTCAGAATACCATATTGAATGAACGAATAAACCTTTTTGTCTGGTCTGTATGAAAATCGATTACTTTTGTTCCATTTATTTTTGTTCATTTTTTTTTTTCAACTTATATGATGGCATTTAGGAATAATATATCTGCCACATACACACATTAAGGCAAAATCATTGAGCTAAAATTTTGTAAGCATTTTCAAATTGTAAACAGTACGAATAAATTTTGTGGCGCGCCATTATTTCACCTGGAATTAATTTTATTTTTACTGGTCCTGTGAGTGGTGCTTCCTTGCTTGCTTACTTTTGAATATGTTCGAGGCATGTTAAAAAAAAAAAATAAAATATAAATAAAAACAGCAACTTTTTGTAGCACTCTTAAGAAATACCTATCATGGGTTGGATTCTTTGTTGTGTTGTGCTGATTCATGTTGGTTGTTGCAAATATTTATCTTTTAGTTCAATTTTTTGAACTCTTTTTTGATTAATTGGCTGAATGCGGATTTAAGTTTGTGTTCGCTTTGCTGGGGTGTTGCAAGAAAAATGGCCAAAGGCAGGTTCATAACTTAAGGTAAATACTATCAATATTGCATAAATTACCAAACAAAATGATTTTGTTTACTTAAAATTGTGTTTTTTTTATTCATAATATATTTGCGAGACCGAACAAAAGTTTTATTTAAAACTTTGTAACGAAGTAAATAAAATTCGAAAAGAAGGACACATTTGTAGAAAAATGGAATGCAGGTAAATGGACAGTATTGATTTTTACATCATTGAAATGCGTTTTGTTTTCTTCAACAAAGTGTTTTCAGGAAATTGATTGTGGTGCATCTGCGGCTTTACTCTTTGTATACTGAAATAAATTAATTTGGTTATTAAAAATGTGTATAAATAATAATCATTTATACATTGGTTGTTTATGATAAAGTTTGACAGATTTTAGATTTAGGTTAATCCGCAGCTAAATTGCAAGTTTAGCAGCTGTTTAGAAGCTGTTCATAAATTACGTAACATGTCAATTTATATTTTGAAAACTGAATAAAAAAAGGTTTTTGTGACGAAACGCACGACATAAAACAGTAGTGTTTCTTCTAACGCCCGTTGGTAGAATTCGTCACGTAACTGTGTGAGGTATGCTGTGTGTGAATGCGTGATATTATCAAACAGGCTATAAACGAGCAGGCGAGGGTGCAACAGAAAGTGCAACTCTTTCTCTCTGTCTGAGTCTTTTTTATATTAGACTAGCTGAATGTCCGGTGTTACTCGGGAATTGATATAAATACTTTTCGAACGCATTCGTCGATTTGATAAAAACTTTTCACTAACTTTAGAAGGAATGTTGTGTGCCTCTTTCCAACCGGTAATTTCTGCGGAATGTGCAAAATTGTAGCTTCAACATCTGAAGATTATGAGAAAAAGTTAGGAAAATCGTAATTTGCGTAATTTTCAAATTTTATATTTTATTCGATAGATTGAATATTTTGCAAAAATTTCGTTAAAATCAGACTAAAAACGAAAGTTTGGCAAGCATTTATGTAAATTTTCTTAAATGCTCTTTTTTGATCTCATGCCGTAATGTTGCTGTAGCGTACAATGTGCTCAGGTTAACATAAGGTTTGCAAGTTATTTTTAAGGCTTTACAATATATCAAAAATATATAAAAAAACAATCATTCTAAGTCATTCTAAAGGAGAAATTAAAACTACCTTAAATCACAAAAATAGGTGAAAGGACGTATGGACACAAAGATTTGTGCAGTAGTAGCGGTTGGAAGGGGATAGGCGGGGCCTCGAATTAGAGAATTTTTAACAGAAAATAAGTTTTTTAAAGTAGATAGAACAAAAACAATTTTTTGTAAATCTGAATCAACTTTTGCTAATAAAGGTAATGTCAAATGAAAGGGAGTCAAAACTGCAAGGGAGGATTTTGAATAAAATACACCATTTTTTGAGAAAACATTAGATATTATGGACCTTTCAAAAAAAAAAATATTCAAAAATATAAATGCAATCTAACGGTATTGCTTTTATTATTATTCAAATTATTATTTTAAAGTAATTTAATTGACATTTCAGAGAAAATAGAATTTCATTTAATTTATCTAAAAACAGCAGAGTAACTTGCATCGAAAGTCAAAACTTTTAATTCCTGATAATTTTTTCTTGTTTCAGGTAACACTGATATGTTCAAAAATTCTTTTTACTAAGAGTTCCTATAGTTTCGAAGATATCTTTATGCTTTTAGTGATAAGCTAAGGGAAAATTTTCTAAATTAATTAAGCACTGAAAATAGAGACTTAAATGTCAAAACAACGCCAACCTACGACGCAACTGACTTGCGCCGGTGTTGATGCGTACGTCAAATATCACAAAAGTCGACATCAGCTGTTTTGATGTACGGAAAAAATAAAGTTTAATATAACTGAAGAAAGAAAAAAAAAAGATTGTTATCACCCGTCGCAATTTGCTATGTGCTATTGTATCTTGTACTACAGCACTAGTTTTCTAGATATAGCAAACCAGATGCTATATCTCAACACAGATCAAGAAAAACAAACCACTTATAGAAATCTTGCTATCCGGATGCAATTGAACAAAAGCGTCGTCTAGTTTTCAAGACAGAGCAAAAAAGATAGCGCCAGAAACCTTGCCGTACACGAGAATCCTCTTATAAAAATTTTCATCCAAATCGGATGAGCGGTTTTGTAGTTTTTCACAATTTCTTAAGAGATTTGTACTACAGCGCCCTCTGATGTTCAAGATAGTGCAAAAAATTCACCGTATCCGACAATTGCTATATACAAATTTTGATGCAAATCGAACGAACGGATTCGGAGACAAACTATAAAAAAAAAAAATGTGTGTGGCCACCACGCACGGTAGAAGTGAAACTTTTACCCAAAAATGGAATTTCTGGGAAGATTCCTAATTTATTTTATATAATTTATTTTATTAACAGATTCGCTATTAAATCTAGGTCATAATATAGGTCATCTCTACATAGAGGAATCTGAGGTTGTAAGCTAAATTTTGAATATTAAATCAACTTCTATGCCTGGTCATGATGGTATTGCTCCGATTTTTCTAAAAAGGTGTGCGGCGGAAATTTCTCGCCCACTAACTATTATATTCAATAAGTCGCTTTCTAGAGGTACGTTTCTTGACGAATGGAAAATTTCTTAGATTGTTTCAATCTACAAATCAGGCCCGAAGCAAGATGTCTGCAATTATAGACCAATAAGTATATTTTGTGTGTGCCTACAGTGTTTGAAAAAATTGTCTACGATAAATTATAGTTTTATGTATAGAATGTAATTTCTGTGAATCAACATGGCTTTGTATCTGGAAGCCACAAAATTTAAATATTTTTGTTTCTTTTATATTTAGTAATTTCTCACATAGTTTACAGATCGATGTCATCTTTACTGAACTCGCTAAAGCGTTTGATATAGTCAATCATGAATCTCTTCTCCATAAGCAGTCTGTTCTTAGATTTCATTCAAGTCTGCTTTCTTGGTTAAAATCGTTTCTTCTTAATCGATGGCAATACGTTAAAATCAATGAATGCTTGTCTTCCGCCGTACAGGTCACATCAGGTGTACCCCAAGGAAGCCATCTTGACCCACTTTTATTTCTTCTCTTCATTAATGACCTCCTTCTTGTCATTGAGCACTCAAGATGCCTTCTTTTCGCCGATGACTTAAAACTTTTTCGGTCTATTAAATCAGATAGTGATTTTAGACTTCTTCAAAATAACCTTAACTCGGTCGCTAATTGGTGCTTTATTAATAATCTTCCCCTGAATATTTCAAAGTGCCAGTGTCTCTCCTTTTCTAGTTCTTCCTTCCCTATCTATTGGAACTATTCTATTAATTCTACTTCTCTTGAAAGAGTGTCATGCAAAAAAGACTTCAGGTGTTTTATTGGATCCAAAATTATCTTTTAGAAGCCATATTGAACCAAACTAAATGTTAGATTTTTTAAAAAGAAACTCTACTGATTTTTCTGATCCTTACACTCTTAAGACACTCTATTCATCGTTAGTGCGTCCGCATCTGGAATATTTCCCAACAATTTGTAACCCTTGCTACCAACTATATTCTAATAGATTACAATCGGTCCAACGTAACTTCACCAGATTCATGTGGCTTAAATTAAATTGGAACCTGCCCTCAGTGCCGCAATATAGTAGTACCCGTTGTGCCCTAGTTAGCCTTACGCCTCCTTCTATTCGTCGTAAACTTTTCTCCGTTATGCTTATTTGGGATCTTATTCATCATAACATTCAGTGCCCTGAATTGCTTTCTCAACTTGATTTTTATACTCCATCTCGGTATCTACGCAGTCAATTTCACTTCCGTGAGTCGTTCCATAGTTCAAATTATTCTCGCAATATGCCTATGGCACGCTGTATTTTGGAAACTAATGAAATGCTGAGCGTCTCAGACCTGTTTAGAAATTTTCCAAGGAAAACTTTTAAAGACAATCTTGTTCTTAGCATTATGGCTCGTGAGTCATGATCAAATCTTTTTTGATTTTATATTTTGTTTTTACATGATTTGTATTATATACATTAATTTTCTTTTTTTAAATTGCATTATCTGAAATAATATTATTTTGAATCTTTCTTGTAATATACCTTTTGTACCTTGTAATATACCTACTAAGTTGATCTAAGTAGTCTATAAGAGTTGAACTCTGTTTGATGAAATAAATAAATAAATAAATAAATAAATAAACATTTCCTCCTTCAGTGCAACCAAATGGTTAACAAGCAGTCTGCCTGTATTAGTTCATACTAGTTCATACCAGTTCATTACTAGTTCCAGTTCATACTAGTTCATAACAGTTCATACCAGTATTAGTTCGAGATCTGTCTTTTTTTCATAAAGCCAATTATTATTTTCAACATGGAGATATCATGGGAAATATCAATTGTCCCTTTTGCTAATGGACAGTTACTGAAAAGTTCAATATTCACTTTCGTGACACAGTTGGTTATCAAGAGGATTTTTTTATTTTAATTTGATGACTTAAGTCATCCCTGGCTCGATCCTCATAGCATAGATGACCGATCTTGCTGATGTATTTTTTTGTTATTTATATTTTTATTTATAAATATTAAAAAGAAAAAATTTGTCGAAAAACCTGTGTCCGGAATATTGCACTTTTCCCTATCCGTACTCGCATCGAATCGCGTACAATTCGGCTGCAAGTTGAACATGCTACCATCGCAATATTGCCTCCCTTGTATCAAAGAGAACAAAATACGAACAAACCCGAAAGCAAGCGTAGTAAATATTTTCCAATTTATTTCATAGGATTGATAACAAAAAATTTATTGTTTATCCAAAATAATCATTAATTGATTATAACTCGGGCTTTATTTATATACGTATAATCTATTCTCAATTTTTCTTAAAAAAAAAACAAGTATAATAATTGTAAAAATTTTTATATATAAAAAAGCACAAAATTTCAATTGCAGAAAGGACCACTAATCCTTTGCTTCAGTTAAAAATGTTAATGCGTTTTTCGGTACAATACTTGAATTCTATTTTATGTTGAATTTGCGACGATATTTCCGACTTGTCCAAGTCTTAAAGAATTGATAAGCGAATCGTTAACGATTTTTCTTCATCTTTGACGAAACATGCTGATGCGGCCAAGCATTTCAATAACAAAAATCCCTTATAAAATACCCATGAACGCAATACAGTAATGCTGATATTTTTCGTGCATGAATATATTACTGAATCGTTGCGGAAATTTCATCAACAAACAAGACAGAAATATGAAAAAAATTAAGTGTTTTCCATTTTTATATAAAAAAAAAAAAAAAACGAAATGGCCATCTCAGAGCTTGAAGGACTTTGACCGAGCTTCTTATGATCAATTGTGTTGTGTGTGATGTGAAATGTTTGCACACAAATGATCGAGAACTGGACCTACATGTTTTACGCCGACTCCGAACGGCTGGCTTATGTTCTCAAGAAGCTTTTCATTGCAGTTTTTTATTCTCTGAGGTTTGCCATTGTCTGCAGAGAGGTGACGGCCGAACAGATGCAGGGTACGAACCTGTTTTCTCTGGCGTAAGAGTCACACACTCTACCCACTACGCAACTTGCTGTTTTTATATATTCTTTGATTTTATTTTACATGTTTCTTCTTGGAACAGAATACTTCCGAATTGTAGTATTTGATATATCAGTCATGCAGTCCATTGATACACTAAGTTTTTAAAATTATATATATTGAAACTTTTAACGAAAAAAAAGCCCGAAATATAAACCTTTGTAGGGAAAACATGAACGAACACAAAGCAGAAATGTTGAAGAATTTTCGACAAATTTTTTAATGAACGAACGCGTCCGGCTTTAAAGAATTTTCTACAAGAAATACAGGAGATAAGAGTTATCGATTATCACGTGTTCCACTGTACTGTACTGTTTCCAAATTAATCAATGCAAGGCCTACTTCGTACTTGATTTCTGAATTTATCAAAACGCAATTTGAGAAATGCCTAAAAGTATGCTAAAGTATGCTACCATTTTCAATAAAAGGTATTTATTTTGAAAATGAACACAATTTTGCAATAAAAAAAGAAAAATGTTTTAAATTTGCTGACCACTGCCTAGAAAAGTCATTAAATTCTGACATTGAAAAAGAGTGACAAATACTTTACTCAATACTAATTGAACGTTAAAGGTTTAAGGAATGTCAAAAACTTATATGTCGCTTGAAGTGTCGAAATATCACATGTCTCAGAAATATTTAACAATCAAAAACAAAGACCAAGTTGTCCGAAATTGCTTAAGTATGTCTACAACAATGTCCATGTTGTTCAACACAAAGAAAAAAAAAAAAAAAATGGAAACTTTTAAACAATTTTGAACTATTTACAATGTTTTCAACATGATGAAAGTCAATTTTAAAAATATCCTTTAGCAAGTTGCAAGAAACTATTTTCAACTTAATATAAAGTATATGAAGTATGTATGTATGTATATGAGGAGAAACACAATGAAAACGAAGGATGAGTGGGAGATGGTGTCATTGGGAGGAATTCCGTCGTGTATCATAGAGCAGAACGGATGTCGTATGAGAGACATTTTTTAACAAAAGCTCGATGATATGGAAAAGCATATTACACCAACAACAACAACAACAACTTTGACAGCAGTAAAAGACACAATAACTACAACTAAACAACAAACTATCAATGCAAGGCCATAAAAGAAGGAAAAAGTTTTGTGTTGTTTTTTTTTTGTGTGTGTTTTTATTTCTTTTTCTTTTTTTTTTTTATGTTTGTTTTGTACAATTGTTAATGTGCTGTTGAGCTTCAAGATATAGCGTAATTCAACTGTTGTGTGAGGAAACAACCATAACGCACACGCACATCAACACACACTTACATCACATTTTGGCACAAACATATTGTATAGAAGTGATACTTGAAGATATGAAAAAAAAAATCATTTCTATTCCGATTTAGGCCACAGAGCACAAAATTGATTCATTTCCGCATTGTGGGTTGTAAGGAAGGGAGAAGAAGAGCAGAAGAAAGAGCGGCTATAATTGGCCATAACAAGAAACGGAAGAGCATTATGATGACATATTTGGTGTCATTGCTCTTGAATACAGTTAAATAAATAACACACATAGTATTTATGACAAAACTCCTACAAATATGCATTACAGACTAGCAGACGTCCAAACAGATGGACATACTTCCACGCATATCAAGCCAACCAGGGATAAAAAAAACAACCACCGCGTAATTGTATTGGCTGCATAATGTTTGTTGGCTTCGCTAAAATGTCTAAAAAAAGAAAAAAAAAATTGAGAATTACACTTTTCTTTTTTGCCTGTCTCTGTCCATATAAAGCTATTTTGTGTGAGTGTGTTTGCGAATTTATAAAATAACATCACAACTCAATTATTATAACGGAAATGACATTCCGACAGTTTTACTTCCGCCGGAGGTGTTTTCCTTAATGGCCGCACTTTATTGACAAGAAAAAAAAAAAAAATTTCAATGTCTTCCTTTTTTATTTTCATCTTTTTATTCGCTACTCGTATATGTCTGCTACCATTTGCAACCAACTGAGCAGTGCATGATGGACTGGATACAAATCATAACTATCTTGTGATAATCTACTCTCAAGCTGGAATAAATAAATATCTTTTATTTTTTTTTAAGAACTTTGGCATGTAACTCATGTTTGACAACCTAAGCACATCATCTGTCAGGGGGTGGGTCTAAATCTGTCTTTAGACCTGCTGTAACTACCGACTTTATTGTGATAAAAAAAAAAAATATATATATATATATGAACAAGACATTTGAACCAAACATGTGTTTTGGGCTTAAAGGAAAAAAAAACTTAACGACTTGACATAAGGTCACTGGCGAGACCTTATGGAATAAACTTTTTAAACATGCTGTTCCACTGTTTATTACATATGCAAATGTTTCTTTATGATATTAAACGAATGCAACTTTGAATCTAAAATTTGTTTTATTCTTAGATCTGTGAATTCCATATAAATATCGTAACTTTCATATAATTCAAATGTAGTTTGTTTTTAACTCAAGTTTATATCGAAATAAAAAAATATTCGCATGCACAACACACAAAATTCTGGTTACAAATTCTTCCATTACCAACTGAGCTGTCAGATTACCTACGATATGTTGGTTTAACATGTTACTAAAATATTGTGCCGAAAATAAACACTTGTCAATGCATATGTAACCCACCCTGCGAAAGTTCGTTTGCAATGAACTTTTAGCGAAGCAAAAATTTCATATTTTTCCCTAATTGGCGCTCAAAAATCGAAAGTTATTTCATACCAGTGTTATCGCGTCAGTAATAATAAAAGTACGTCTGAAAGTGCCAAAAAAGTTATCCGAAAGTATCCACCTTATAGTAAAAAAGTAGAAAATATAATTATCTTCTCATTTGTGTTAAAAAATTAATCGCGTTGGAATTGTAAGCGAACATTTTTTCGAAACATAAGCGAACCTTCGTTTACGAAGTAACCGTTACGTCCTCCAAACGTATCTTTTTCGAATCGTACACGGTTCGAATCGTACAAAAATTTAGGTCTAAATTTTCAACATTACTGAAATTGTTGTGGTTGAAATCAACATTTTTCCTGTATATAATTATATTTTCAACTTTAATGTTGAAATTTTAAACCTTTCATTGAATGAAATCCAATTGAAATGAAAATTAAAAATTATTTAAACCAAAGAGACGAATTTTTCAACTTTATTATTTGACTTTCTCAACTATTTTGGCTGAGTATTTCGTCTTTGCTTAGTTCGAAAATTATTTCAACCTAAGGGTCGAATTTTTCAACAATTAAGTTAAATTTTTCAACTATTTATGTTGAATGTTTCATCTTTGTTTAGTGGAAAAATTATTTGAACTTTAGAAACAAATTCTTCAACTTTTTTTAGTTGACTTTTTTAACTATTTTGAAAAAATTGTTCGTCATTGCTAAGTTTTAACCAAATGGAAGAATTTCTCATCTTTTAAGTTTACATTTTAAAACATTTAAGTCCAATTATTCGTCTGTATAAGGTTGAAAAATTTAATTATTCAAAAAAAGACTGATAAAAAATTAAACCAATTGGAATACTGAAACTTCTACACTACAATTGTTTCTGTTCGCGTAGCCCGCTCCCATTTTTAAAAAAATATTTGAATAAAATTTGAAAAAATTATTAAACGCGGCGCCTACTGCAATTTAAAAAAAGGAATTGCTTACATTTTTGAAGTGTATGGCTTTTCATCAGTTTAGTAACAATTGTTGAAAGGACAACATGGATTTGCGTGGACTTGTGGACTTGGAATTGTTCCTATTTATTTTTATTATGGATTATGTGAAGGATAATTCTGGACTAATACTTTAGTTAAATTTTTCAACTTATTGGGTTGAAAAAGTCAACTCTTAGTTAAATTTTTCAACTTTTTCGGTTGAAAAGTCGGTCTTCAAATTGTATTCTTTAACTCCTTGGGTTGAGAAAGTCAACCATTTTGTAAAAGTTTTCTACTTTTCGGTTTGAAAAGTCAACCTTTTAGTTTAGTTTTTCAACTTTTTCGGTTTAAATTTTCAACTTTCCCGTTAAATAATTTTACCAAAAGGTTTAATTAATCAACTAAAATAGTCGATAAATTTCATGTTTTTCCGTTTTTATACTGTACGGCCTAAATTTTCAACTTTAATGTTAATTATTCAACTTTTTACGATTAAATTTTCATCAAAAATAGTTGAAAATTCCTTATATACTAACTTGTTTACTACAAATAATGTTGAAAGTTTCAACTTTTTTGGAAAGGATGCATATTACAACTTAAAAAGTTGAAAAAATAAATCTAAATTTCGAAGCGTGTAATCAATATCGAATTTGATTGTAATCATCGCGAACTATTCGCACATTTTTAAATTTTCGATATCGAAGTCGGATTTTGTGCCGGGTGGGATAGCACAACTTTTGTGACAATGTTGGAGTTTCTTCTATATATATATATATACATGTCTGCATCATTTAGCACTAAATATCGTCGCAAATGCAAAATAAAATACCGTGTAACAAAAAACGCATCAACATTTTTAACTGTGTAGGCACGGTAAAATAAACCCACACAAATATGTGCGGTAACATAAAGTCAGAGCTTCTGACCACGAAGCGAAGGTTCAGTTCAACTGCGGTTGAAATATTGTGCATTTTTTTAATAAAAAATATTTAAAATCATACAGGCAGTTTTGGTTTTTTTTTCAGAAAAATTTAAAATAAATTATTTTAATAAAGTCCAAATTATATAATCGATCTATGATTATTTTTGGCATCAATCCTATGGAATAAATTGGAAGATGTATATTATGGTTGTTTTCAGGTTTGTTCGTATTTTGTTCACTTTGATGCAAGGGAGGCAATGGTGAGATGGTAGCATGTTGAACTTGCCATCGAATTTTTACGCGGTTCGATGCGAGTACGGAAAGGGAAAAGTGCATTATTCCCGACACAGGTTTTTCGATAAATTTTTTCTTTTTAATATTTTTAAATAAAAATATAATTAACAAAAAAATAAAACAGCAAGCTCTGTCGTCTGTGCTATGAGGATCGAGCCTGGGATGACTTAAGACATCAAATTAAAATAAACATAATTCCTTTTGATAACCAACTGTGTCACGAAAGTAAACAAGTGATGTCAACATGATATCACTATGTTGAATATACTAGTTGGCCTTATGAAAAAAGACAGTTCTTGAACTACTACTGGTATGAAGGCAGACTACATTTTAACCATTTGGTTGCACTGAAGGAGGGAGGGAATGTTAATAAAATAAATTAGCAATCTTCCCAGAAATTCCATTTTTGGGTAAAAATTTCACTTCTACCGTGCATGGCGACACACGTCTTTTTTTTTATAATAGTTTATACTCCGGTTCGACTAAATTTTACTTATTGTGCAATTTTGCTAAAGGATTCTTTATGAAATTTTTATATTTTTGCATGGTAGTTAAACTTTTGTTTTGGTGTCCAATTATGAGAGTGCTGCCGATTAAAACATGCATCTCTAATTATCCAATTTTAATTTTGACAAAAAGAAGGATTTTCCTTCCAAATTTTGCCAAAAAGGAGATTTTTTATTTCAAAAGGATGATAAGGATGATGATTTATATACAGCGATGAAAATAATTTTTAAATGTATATTAAATCAAAAAACTAAATACGCAATACATTTTCAATATCTTATTCCAAGTGTATCTCCTTAAATTCATCTTCGTCAGCTGTTTGTTCGTGTTTGCCCACATTATATTTCAATTTCGATGAGATTTGGCGAAGCATATATAATTGCGTTTTAATGAACGAAGCGAATTGTAGGCACGAAATGTTAAAATTCACTTTAATGGTCAGAATGACCTTTAATGTGCTGACTTGTAGTTGCGTTTTCTCTATCGTCCACGTCTTATTTATCGCAGCAAAAACTCTTTGAGAAGCAGTTGAACTGGGCAGGCATAGAATTTACTCAATTATTCAAGCAAATAAGTATCCAAATGGGTGAATATTTCAACCCATCGCAGCACCACTGGAATCTTCTCGTTTTTTCTTTGTTGAAGTTTTTTTTTGTGAAAAATAGTTTTTGACGAAGCCAAACTCCTTTTGCAATTGCGGTGAATTGGCAGCTGCGTCGTACAATTTTTGCTCGTTCAAATTGGGCCTAGCCCCAATTAAACAATATTGCCACAAATTCTCCAAAAAATGAATCCCGAAATACATGTTAATTAAAAGTGACAATTGGCGCTCGTCGCTTGTTGCGCTCAATGTGTTCGGGATATTATCGTTGAAAATTTGTGATATAATTTTGATATGAAAGGAGGATGATTTGAGGATAAAAGGAGGATTCAAGGCAAAAAAAGGAGGTTCAGAGGTTTTCGAAAGGTTTGGCTTAAAAAGAAGGATGATCCGCTCAAAAGCAGTATAGTAGAACACTGATCGCATTTCTTGTCAATGATATAGCGACACTGTATTTTACCGTTCTGTTTTTCTTACTTGCTTTCTGACGGCAGTTCGTGTTGACACAGTGAATGTTCTTTGCGCACTCATCAGCAAACCGTGAAAGAGTCTTTAGTTCCACCAACTTAAACAAAACAATACTAAGAAACAGCCTTCAAATATTGGGGGGGGGGGAGGTAAATCTGAGATTGTTTCAAAATATTTATACAAACAGAGGAGACAAGCTCCTCTACACCGGGAAAAAAAGCAAAAGTTAAACCACCTAAGTTGGCTTGGGTAAAGAGAAATGTATGGGAATTATAAGCTTATGCTTATTCAACTAAGCAATTTATTATTTAATACATTGCTTTGAAAGCACATACTTCGATACCCTGCCAAAAAAAAAATATTTGATTCACCTAAGATCAAAATCCAAAAATACAAATTAAAAAGAAACTGGCTTGGATGGCATAACCATAGTTTTGAGCAATTTTCTGCAAAAAAAAAAAAACACACAGGTGCGTCGTTAGATATACGAGAGAAAAGATTTGATAATTTCATGTTTTTTTTTTTTGTAATAAAATAACTTTTAAATTCAAAATTAACATAAAGAAAATTTAAAAACACACGAAAAAAGAAAAAAATTTCTGTTCCCGCCGTGCGGAATTGGACTCGGAATTTTTGGTGCCAGTCCATCGCTCTACCCACTGATACAAAAAGCCTTGCTATTGGTTGCTGACATATCTGCAGCTATGTTAACAGATGCTGTATTAACAGATGCAGTATGTCTGTTGATAGCTATACAACAAAAATCTATTAATAGATTATTGTGTTATGCTGCAGCATTGCTTCAGTTTGGCTCGATGCGTAGTGTAGTGACTTCTTAATCGGTGGTTTCGGTGGGTCTGGGTTCAAATCTCCACGGCAGTCGAAGGTAAAATTTTTATATTTGATATTTAATTTAATTGAATGGTATTGTTATAATAAACGCAAGCAGCGAAGAGATGCCGAAAAGCCATGCATTTCTAAGAAAACGGTGTTGATAAAAGAAAAATATGTGTAGTTGCCGATTTCAGTCAAACAAAGCAAAGCACAGGCGACTTTAAAAAAAGGAAAAGAAAAAAAAACTAAAACCCGGAAAAAAGTTATATTTTTGAAATTAGTTTTTTTTTTTTTTAAATAATGTATAAATTACTAAATACTTGGTTAATTTATCACCCAAATAAAAACTGGCAAGTTAACATATAAAACTTAGGCGTTTTGATGAAGTACTTGGGAGGCTGAAAACTGGCAAAACCATCTTATAAATTATACTAGGTTTTTTTTTTCAATTTAACATAAGCTTTGTTCTCGGTGCATGCAACTTAACAAATTGACTCGCAGATAGCCTTATAATATTTTTTTGGACAATATCAAATTAATTCAAATTAAACAAAGCAGATTAAAGCAGATTAAGAAATAGTATACGGATTTCTACCGATTTTTTTTTCCAATAAAAAATCCAAAATAAAGAATATGGAATTTTTCGAAAAATATCTGGCAGTGCTGACTCTGCGGCATCTCCTTTTGTATGGCATCAATTTTGTTCAATCTCTTAAAAAATCTTAGCCATTTGATGTTTTATCAATACGTTCATCTTAAAACATTTTAAGTAATTTACTTCCACTCTGAATTAAGTAGCCGGATGATGAGTGATTGGCAGTCATATCCGTTGACAGGACTCAGAAAATAATAAAATTATAGGTTCAAATTCGCAAATACGAATAAAAAACACACACACTCACAAAGGGATGGACGGACGAAAGGTCCGATGGATAAACTACAACACAACATAAAGTGACACAACATAGGCTCATTTCCTTTGAGTTGTTACACAGTTGTCACAGTTATTGCCAGCTGTCATCACATGTGAAGGGCATCAAAATGGAAAGTCGTAAAAAAAAAAAATTAGTTTTATGAGCACCAAATGCTATAATGGAGCTTTATTCATATGCCAAATGAGAAATTCAAAGAGTTGGAATGAAAAAAGGGTTTTGCAAGAAATAATTCAATCGTTAAACTAAAAAAAAAAAAAATAACGAGGAAGTGAATTTTAAAGCTTAATTTTTAGGGTAAACTTAGGCAGCAAACAAAAAAAAAAAAATTCATTACTTTACGCTTTGGTTTAACCCTTCATTGCATGATTTTTTTTTTTTATAAAAAAAATCATATGCATGCAAGTAAAGCCTTTAGTTCTTAGGCTCTTATAAGTTTTATTTTTTATTAAAAAACCATATGATGTAAAATTACATCATTATGCAAAAATGAGCGTAGTACAAAATTAAAAAAGTAGGTAAGGTAATTAATAATTTCAATTTTGATAAAAATTTACAAAACCGTTTTTGTTTTTATTAAGATATAAGTTGACACCACATTTGCTGCATCTTATTGTAGAGTATCCATTACACTGTGGGTATTTGTATCGTAGTGAACCCCCAACTTGTGGCCAATGATCAATACTGTCTCTTCTTATGTCTTTTAGTGGAGCAACAATTGCAGGTCCTCCTCCTTTTTGCATTTGATTATCTAAATAGCTGGCACTTGGACGTCCTCTTTTGATCTCTTTGTCGGCTCCTATTGTGCATAAGACTTGAGCTAATTCGTTTCGAAACTGGCCTATAGAAAGTATGTATATCTTTTTTTTTGGGCACATTTCTATATACTGCATTTTTTTTTATATGATCCAAGAATTAATGACTGTAAGATCAAGCAGATGGAAGTATATGCGTAAATACCATTTTTTTGATCTCAAAGGAATGTGGAACCTCCACAAAAAACTGCCCATTAAATCCACTCCCCCCATGTGCTTGTTATATTCTTGAACAATTTGTGGGCAAGAAATTTCTATGGTTTCCTTTCTTGATCTATCATATCTAGTGACACTACCCACTGATGTTGACCCAACAAAGGTAGATAAAAGTGTCACAATCTTGTTATCTTTCCAGGAGGTAACACAAGTCATTTACACACCATAAAATGTAGACGTCCTTTCTTCATCACTTCCTCTTGGAACTGCTTTCTTCATAAATTCCTTTTTTTCAGACAATTTTGAGTTTGGGATCCTATTCTGCTGTACAGTGCCAACAGAGTGAATTCCTTGTTTGGCACAAAAAATTATTCAGAGGCAATGACGTATAAAAATTATACAAATATATAATATAATTTTGATATTTTGGCACTCCTCTAAGCAAACGAAGTACTACATTCCCTGTGGCTCTCCTTCAAGTCTCCCTGCATTTTCCTGACCTGAATACAGTTCAAATGTATGTGCGTATCCTGATTAATCACAGAGCACATAAAATTTGAACCCCTATTTGTGGGGCTTATTAGGGAGGTACTGCTTTAGAAAGTAAGCAGCCATTGTGGCACACCTCTGTTCGTCTACTAATAGTCTTTGTTCCATAGGTATGATCGAAAAGTTTGTTTTGAAGTGTTCAATAACTGGACGTACTTTAAATAACCGGTAGTGTTCTGCATGACCTACAGGCTTGTGATTGTCACTATTTTGAAAATGCAATGAAAGCTAAATTTTTTCAAATTTGTTCACTGGTATTGTGGATGAAACTGGCCCATAACGAAAAACAAGTGACTAATATGATCTTGAATTTTTAAAATTTTTGTACAGACATGAAAAGCAATATTCCAAAGAACTTTTTGATATCTGATGCTGTCAAATTTTGTTATTTGAATCCTTTTGCATCTTATATAAATAAGTTTGAGCTACAAATTATTGTATGAAGTATTTAAAACATTGGTGAGGAGTTTCAAGCTGAGATACTTCAGAAGTAAAAGCACAGCTACCTAAGAAGTTAATTTTGACTTCGTGAAACTCCATATTCCTCTTTTTCCAAATAAGCTTTCTTTTGTCGAATAATGCATTAAAAATATTACCACAAGGAATTCTGTTTTGGCTATCTAGGTTCTTCTAGCAGTTCTTCAACAAGAGGTGGATTTTTATCATTTTCTCCCTGACCATCTTCATTATCATTATCATCATCTAATAGACTTCGAAGTTCATCTCTAGTACAGTGTGGATTTGGTGGGTTATCATAATCAGCATCATCATCTTCCAATCCGTTTTTCGACATCCAACCATCCTCTAGCTCTGCCAGATAACGTTCTATGTCTCTCTCTTGTAAATTATTCTGAAACAGCGAAAAAAAGCACAATGTAAACTTTTACGAACCAATCATAGTCCAGGAATGATGATACTGCATATTGATGTCAATTTACGTCATACCGAATTAACATAATTTTCGATATATTTTTCATGTTTTCGTCACAAATATTAGCAGTTTTTACAATATTTACCTTCTTTATATTCATTTTAAATATTTTCACCAACTTCCGTAGACAAAACTATCAAATTACTTAATACATAATGTAAAACTCACTTTTTGATTGATCAAATCATTCACTGGAATTCTTACTCAACTCAACTCATTCAACAAAGTTCAGCGTTGAATAAAATTAGCACAGTACTGGCGAACGCGTCTTTTGTGTCAGTTTGAGTTCGTCTGATCGAACTTACATGTTTGAGTGCACGAGTGTTGACGTTGAATAAAATAAAATGATGCTGCTGAAGGCGTCGTTTGTGTGAGCTGATTGACGGATTGCATTCACATGTTCGAGTATTGGCATTGAAGTATATACGGATATGTGATTCGTAAATGAAAAATCAAAGAAATAGTTAAATTTAGTTGTTTGCAGTCAATCGTAATAAAAACTTCACCCTTCTTCTTCTTGTTCTCTCTTTCTCTCTCTCTGCCAGCACATGAAAAAACTTATACGTGTTTATTTTTGCTTTTTGCGTTTCATTCTTGATGAAAATAATCGTTGTTGAGCCCAACGAACAAGCGTGAAATATATATCCGAAGACGAACGTTGATTAAAATCACAGAGCCAACACGAAGCACATGGTTTGATTGAATTTAACTCAACAGCGAGTGTGTGCATTCGAGCAAGTCTGATCGATTGAACGCAGAGGCATGATTTTTACAGTGTTGATTACGTATGAATATTTGTATGTGATTGACATGTGCTCTGATTGACATATGCTAGTCGATGTTCGTGTTTTCTTCATTTTAGTTTCATTCCGTTTGATCCACATGTTTCAAGAAGTTGCCACAAGCAAAAAACCATCACCACTAATTGGTCTTGTGGGGATTTTTTTCTTTTAAATGGTTTGATGGAAATTACCATCACAATGCAATGAAGGGTTAAGGTTCTTTTTGTGGTTAAAATCCTTTGGGTGCAGCGTGGCGCTCGCATGACTCGTAGAAATAAATAATCGCCTGTTACTTGAGCAGTGCTGAGCAGAGCAAGTTTTGGTCATTTTAATGCACCAGTAGAACATGAGCTACGACTGGATTATATCTGGTTATATCTGGATTTTTTCATTTTCAAGTGGATATTGAAAGAAAAAAGAGTCTGTTTGATGCTCTAAATCTTTTCTGTTCCTTCACATTTTATAGAAACTTCGACTTGGCAAGGTCTACATTAGAGTGGGTCGGTCTCCATACAAAAAAAATAAAAAGATGTGTGTGACCGCCATGCGCGGTAGAAGTGAAACTTTTACCCAAAATTGGAATTTCTGGGAAGATTGCTAATTTGTTTTATAAACATTCCCTCCTTCAGTGAAACCAAACTGAAACCAGTGAAACCATTTTTTATTTATAAATATTTAATAGAAAAAATTTATCGAAAAACCTGTGCCGGGAATAATGCCGTTTTCCCTTTCCGTACTCGCATCGAACTGCGTACAAATTCGACGGCAAGCTGAACGTGCTACCATCACACCATTGCCTCCCTTGCATATAAGTGAACAAAATACGAACAAACCTGAAAACAAGCCTAATATACATCTTCCAATTTATTCCATAGGATTGATGCCAAAACTAATCATCGATCGATTATGTAATTTGGACTTTATTAAAATAATTTATTTTAAATTTTTCTTAAAAAAAAAAAACAAAAACTGCCTGTATGATTGTAAATATTTTTAATTTGAAATAAGCACAAAATTTCAACTGCAGTTAGGACCACTAAAACTTTGCTTCATGGTCAGAAGCTCTGATCTTATGCTACTGTGCCTACACAGTTAAACATGTTGATGCGTTTTTCGTTACAAGATTTGCATTGTATTTTTTGTTGCATTTGCGACGATATTTAATGCTAAACAATGCAGACATGTATATACGAGTATATAGAAGAAACTCCAATATTATCACGAAAATTCTGCTATTTCCCACTCGGCACAAAATCCGCCTTCGATATCGAAAATTTAAAATTATACGAATAGTTTGCGATGATAAGAATCGAATTTAATATCGATTACGATTCGAAAAAGATACGTTTGGCGAACGTAACGGTTACTTCGTAAACGAAGGTTCGCATATGTTTCGAAAAATTATTCGTTTACAATTCCAAAGTGAATAATTTTCCAACACAAATGCGTAGATAATTATATTTTTAACTCTTTTACTGTAAGGTGGATGCTTTTGGATAACTTTTTTGGCACTTTCAAATTTACTTTTATTATTACTGACGCTATAACACTGGTGTGAAATAATTTCGATTTTTGATCGCCAATTAGGGAAAAATAAGAAATTTTTCTTCGATAAAATTTCATTGCAAACGAACTTTCGCCGGGTGGGTTACATATGCATTGACAAGTGTTAATTTTCAGCACAATATTTTAGTAACATATCCTTCTTATGTTTTAGTTTCGACCAACATATCGTAGGTAATCTGATAGCTCAGTTGTTAATAGAAGAACTTGTTACCAGTATTTTGTTGGTTTAAAATACCGCAGCATGCGAATATTTTTTTATTTCGATAAATGTGAGTTAAAAACTTCATTTGAATTATATGAAAGATACGATATTTATATGCAAATCCAGATATCTAAGAATAAAACAAATTTTAGATTCAAAGTTGCATTCGTTAATATTGCAGCATATGCTGTTTCCAGTTCAATAAATGCAATCAATCTGAATTTATCAAAACTCAATTTGAGAAATGCCTAAAAGAATGCTAATGTTCTGAAAAAAAGCTACGTTCCGATTCAAATTTTTAGACCGTACTGTATTTTCAGAGTATTGAACGAAAGACTCAATTCAATCATAAAAGAAAGAGAGTAGTACTGTTGTAGTAGTATTGTTGATTTGACATAAGTATGAGCTACTCAAATAAATATGTCTACGGCCCAGTGGTTAGAACAGCCGGCTGTGTATCACATCGTACTGTATTCAATCCTCAGTGGAAGCAAAAATATAAAAAGTTGAAATTTAATAAGAAATGTTTTCGTTTTTATACAACTAGTGCTGCGAATCACTGTGTTGTTGTTTTCATAAGAACCATTTCATTACATTGGTCTTACCCCTCCCCCATCTAGCTCGCCGTATTGTTGTATACGCAGCTATCACTATTTTTCTAAAAGCATTATATCAGGATCAATACCATACATATATATATATATGCAGATACTTTTTCAAAAATTATAGACAAATAAAATTTTTGAAAATATGGCACAAGTCTTGTCCCGCTGGGCCATTTAAAACTTAATAAAAAATACGGGACATGTGGCAGCACTATTTGCAATGCATTCTCAAAATTTCATGTTGTAGCATCAATGCTTATCATTTTAACCGTTGTGTCAACAGCTGTTGGGTTTTATCCACATCGACAGTAGATGTACCCGGGTACTTCATACGTTTTGTATGGCAGATAGTTGCTTTTGATATACAAATATTAACTACTACCTGGATTCTTGTAATTTTCTGGTTTTTTTTTTTTTTATTTATTGGAAATATTGTCTAGTTAACAAAACTTTTATCATAATTTGGGAAAAAAAAAATTTGGTACCTAAATAATCCATTTTTACCAAAAATGGGAATTGCCAAAATCCATAAAAATTTAACAATTTCCAAATTCTTTTTTAATCCTTGTAATTTGATCCCTTTTTACCAAGAAAAATAATTAACATTGAATTTTCATTCGCAAAATTCCGTTATATTTGAACTGAAAATCAACCCCTCTTGCTCATAGTGCTATTTTTAGTACCTGCGCAGAATAATTATAACTCATAAAATATTTGTTCAATGTAAACATTTTTTTTTTGGAATGTGTAGGAAAACACGTCTACTAACAGGAACAAAAGGGTATTTGGGAATATCTTGCCTACCTACCCTTGCACAACCAGTTTTGCAGGCAGAAACATGATTTTTTGCGCAGGTTTCGTTTTGAGTAGTTTTGTATGCATAAGTCAGTTTATGTGCGATTTTTGAAGTGTAAAGACCTAAAAATTTATTTTGTGCGGCAAATATATAAAAAGTGAAAATAAAATGGCAGATGGTGAGTGGCTAGCTCCGCGTCGATTGAATGCACTACCGTATGAGGAGCAGCGTGACTATATACGCACATTTGTTGAGGCTTCTGACTCTGAAGAGAGTGACCACGAACAAGCGGTAGATCAAGAAGACTTAGAAGGAAATATTGATGACATTGGTGGTGAATCATCTGACGCTGAACAAGTCCAGGAAATTGTGTATCACCTAGAGGACGAGAGGGATTCAGACGAGGAGTATGAAGAACCGCCACTTGAAACTGGTGATTATTATACGGCAAGAGATGGCAATGTATGGTCGTCAATACCACCAATACCTGGACGAATACGTGCGCACAACGTTCTAAGAAGTCGCAATCCTGGACCAGTGCCATCAACAAATGGCTTGACAATGGCAGAAACCTTCAATCTTATGATGTCAAATGAAATATGTGATGTAATTATTCGAGAATCAAATAGAAAGGCAAGGCAAACTTTTGATGCGTACAATGAGCAGCATCCAGATGCGGAACCACGAATATGGGTGCCTATAACTGAAGTAGAATTTCGTGCATATTTGGGTGTGCTTTTGATGGCTGGCGTATGTCATTCCGGTTATGTTCATACCACTGACCTGTGGAAAACAACTTCACATCCATTATTTCGTGCATCAATGAGCTTACGCAGATTTTGGGCAATCAGCCGCTTCATACGCTTTGATAATGGAAACACTCGGAATGCACGCAAACAAAATGATAAGGCAGCTGCAATTACAGACGTATTCCTGATGCTAAATGCCACTCTGCGCAAGTATTATATATGTGGCACAAACGTTACCGTAGATGAGCAATTATACCCATATCGTGGTGGAACTGGCTTCACACAGTACATTCCATCCAAACCATCCAAATATGGAATAAAAGTGTGGTGGGTCTGCGACGCCATTTCATCATATCCCGTGCAGGTAAATCAGTGTTCATACATTCATTTTATTATATCAACTTGTTGCAAATAAACTAAATGACTAATTCAAATTTCATTTTTCAATTTTTATTTTTTCAATACAGGGTCAAATTTATAGTGTATTTGTATTGTATTTTATTTATATACAGAGCGTGTTGTGAAGGACTTAGTTGTCAACAATTTTGGTGGAAGTGGGCGAACAGTGGTATGCGACAATTTCTTTACAACATATAACTTAGCAAAAACTTTGATGGTGGACAACAGTTTGGCTTTGTTGGGCACTTGCAACAAAAGGCGTATGTTCGTGCCAGCATCATTTGCCAATCCTAAAGGACGTGAAGCAGAGTCTACGCTATTTGGATTCTGTAACAACATGACGATGTGCTCATACGTCCCAAAAAAAAATAAGGCTGTTGTGATGCTGTCTACTTGCCACGACACTACAGAAACTGCAGGTCCAAAACGGAAACCATTGCTCATACTTGATTATAACAAACATAAAGGCGGCGTGGATAATATGGATAAGTGCTTGACTGAATATTCAACCAAACGGCGCACAAATAGATGGCCTTTAGCATTTTTTTATAATATGCTTGACGTAGCTGCGTATGCTGCGTATGTTATATATATGGAAAACAACCCCCATCTACAACCATCTACCAACCGCCGTAGGATATTTCTGCAGCAGCTCAGCGATCAGTTATGCAGACCACAAATCGATATACGAGCGGACAATAGCCATATTACGCGCATATTTTCTACGAGACACGCTATGGAAGCCATATATGGTATGCCCTTGAAGATGAATGTTGGTGCACAAGAGGAAGAGGAACGTGACAGTTCTGGCCGCATAAAAAGAAAAGGAAACTGCTATATTTGCATTGCAAAACGCCAAACGAGAAAAGTATGTGCAATTTGTAATAAGCCTGTGTGCGCAGAGCACTCGAAGGATCATCCACAATGCCTCAGATGCTGCTAAAATTCATAAAATATATTTTTTACTTTCATTATAATGATTTTCTATAAATAAATAAACAAATTTCCATAAAATAAACTAAATATTTCCATTTATTTCTATATATTTGTATGAATTTTCATAGAAGTACCTGGGTACATCAGCTGTTGACGCTAGGTCATTTTCTAGTAACTGGGTTATATTTTCCAAACGGTTGGTCCAATTGACCTGAAATTTCACACCAATATCAATTACATATTTCCAAGCTATGATACGAAGTTTCATCAAGATTGGCCGCTTGGAAGATATAGCAATATAAAGTGAACTTTGCCATTTATTTCTATATATTTGTATGAATTTTCATACAAGTACCCGGGTACATCAGCAGTCGACGCCATTCCACTAACTTGAATTTGGGCTGTATCGACTGAACTGCTGCTCCAATCTTGATGAAACTTTTCCACATGATGCAAAAGTGTATGGTTGAGGATATCATGAAATTTCAGGTCAATCGGACTAACCGTTTGGAAGATACAGGAAAATTAAAGTTGCAAATGTACCCGTGGGCTCTACGATCGACACAACGGTTAAGCGAATTTTTCAAAAAATGCCTACAAAATTTTTACATACTAAATACTTTTACTATAAATTAATCCAGATGATGAGGCAGCCATGGGTATGAGTGCCGTTAAATCGTGGTTGGGGGCTGTATACAAATACAAACTTGCGAGAACGTGTGGGTCTATTATCAACCCAGTAGTCTCGGGCATCATGGATGAATCGATCTTTGGTGATTTCTTAAAGAAACTTACTGCATAAGCGAGGCTTGCAGAACATTCTTAAAAGCGTCTTTCTTGTATTCGTCAATAACAAACTTGCAGAATATTCTTAAACTCATATGCAATGGATTCGTCAACAATAAAACAAAACAAAAAGAACAAAGTAACAACGAAAACAGTAGAACACGCTATAAATCTTCTCTCTTTTATTTTTTGTCAAAAATTCTTTAACGCGTCTGTTTTGTTTTCGATCATTGAATATTTGTGAAAAATTCTTCAACTTTCTGTCCTGTGTTCGTTCATGACTTCCCTATAAAACTTAATTTTTGCTTATATTTCGGGGTAATTTTTTGTCAAAAGTTGAAATATATATCATTTTGTAAACGTGGTATAATAATGGCCTTAATGACTGATATATCAAGATTACAGATTCAGATAATGTGATCCAAAGAGAAAACATGTTTACAATAAAATAAAATAAAATCAAAGGATAAATAAAAAAAGCAGAGAAATAAATATTTTTTCACATTTCTGTCTTTTGTTTGTTAATAAAACTTCCCCAACGATTCGGTGTTGTATTCCTGCACGAAAAATCTCTATATTTCTGTATTCAGTACTTGCACGAATTTGGAACATTTATATGAGATTTTCGTTAATGAAATGTATGGCCGAATCAGCATGTTTCGGAAAAAAAACACGCATGATTCTCTTACGATTTCTTTAAGAACGGAACTACTGAACATGAACATAAAAAGAACAACAAACACAAAATACACAAAACTTTGTTGCAGCATTTGTGCAACATTCAAATTGTCAGCATCATATCAGAGAACGACTGACATGTTGTGATTTCATTGTGGTTGTTATTGAAGTTGCTGCTGTAATTTCAGCACTACTTTTCTATGAAAAGGACATGTCAAAAGGATTTGCGGTAGCATCTCGTTTCCTTCACTGCTACTCATTCGATTCAAAGTTTGTGTTGTTGATTGCATTAAATTAAAAATAGATTCATTCCCTTCTATTCAATTCTATTCAATCAATAAATTTTGTGGTTGTTGGTATTGTTGCCTTTTTTTGTAATAATTTTTCCCTCATATCTGAAAGGCATCAGTCGCTGTTAGTCAGAGTGGGGTGCCTTTGTGTTAAATGCATTTCTTCGTAGTTGCTTATGTGTAGTATTTGTAAGTTGAGTAAGTGAGTGTGTGTGTGTGTGTGTGTGTGTTAGTGGCACATGTCAGCCTTTGAGTGTGACAACTACGATTTCAATTAAATTGAATAAAAAAAAAACAATAAAACTTATTAATGTGGTTTGTATATTGTATTTATTTTCAATATTGTTTAATATGCTGACGTCATTAGATTCTTTGTTTGTTGGTACAAAAGGATTTTAACTCTTGACTGCATCAAGAATGAAATTTATAAATATTAGAAACCTACTTGCATTGCAGTTTCTGGCAAGTTTTACAGAAGTAAGTAATAAAGGTTACACAACTTTAATAATTGTTTTTTAAAAATTATATGGAAACCATTTGAACCTATATTAAATTTCCGAAAGCAACTTGCAAAAGCAGCGCACACTGTTTTAATAAAAACTTTAGTGAAATTATTTTCATATGAAAAATTCTTTTATGGAGGAAAAATATTATTTGTGCCGGGAAGCATTCAAAGTCATTTTCACGACTCAAACCGACTATAGTATAGTATAACAATGAACATAACGTTTGAAATCCTAATAGCTTCGGTTACACTTCTCTAAAGCTTCGATATGTAAAATTATAGAAGCTATGACCTTATTTCCTTCAAATACCCAAATTATCAATGAATGAATACTTCAATTATTGAGAGAGAAAAAAATAAAAAATAATTGCGCTTATACTCGAATCAACTGTATTATGTATATAGTAATAAGCATTGGATTTCGATACTAAATGCTTCGAAAACACTTACAAAAAGTTTTGATTGGTAAATTTATACATGTATGAATTTATTGCCTTCAAAAGAATTATTTATGATTACTTCTGTTATTGAGAGTGAAAAAAAATTTTTTTTCTACATTTCAACTCATGACTCAAACCAATTGTATTATATAGAATTTGACATAAGTCTTCGGGTTCTCAGCTACTTGTATACAAATTGTTTGTGCAGGGAGTATTCGTATTCGAACTGTATTATAAGTATCGAACTGAACACTGAACATTGGTTTTAACAATAGCCTCGGTTAAGTTATCTTCTTTAAAGCTTCCATAGGTAAAATTATACACGTTATGAATTTAACTCCCTTAAAAGGATTCTATAAATACATTTTTTCAAGTGGTGTGAAATATAATTTTTCCGAACACAAAAGAATACTCAATAAGTACGATTTCAAGCATATGACGGTGTTATTTTAATTTTGCCGTCTTACACATACATAAAAACTAAAATATGGGTTTGAATTGTTCATGAAAACGAGTCAAGTTTTTACACTTAAAATTAAATTTTTTGCAAGTAAATACTACTAGTAGATACCCTAGTCACTGACATTTTTTATGTTACGCAGACTGCGATTACCAGCTTTCTCTAATATTAAACTGCACTTGAAGCACTTAAAAAGCACTTTCTTGAAGAACTTTGAAACCAATCCACCTTCCAAAAATTAATTTTTTTTTTTCACTGATGTCACTAAATCGGTTGTTCCATTTAGAAAGAGGATATTTTGACGTTTTTATACCTTTACAGCCCTTTAGCTGAATCGTATAATTGTCGTTAAGTCAAACCAAAGATTTCAATAAATTTATCTATTTTTTCGTGATTTCGGTTTTATCATTTTCCACCTAAAAAATATTCGGTACTTATAGAAATCTCTTGGTCATTGATTTCTTCTGGTTTGTTTTCATTAGGGTATAATGGGTTAATACTGAAAAAAAATAATGTTTCTTTACTGTCATCACGTTAGAAGTATTCTGTTGTTCACTTAATGAAAATGTAAATAGCATTGATTTTTTTTTTTGCCATTTTACATATTTTCTTTTGTCTTTCATCCTGCCTTTCTTTATACCTGCCTTTTAATGAAAACCATTTATCTGTTAAAACAAAAGATTAAAGATTTTTTGCCTTTTTTCGTTGAGATGGATATTTGTATCGTTTAGATAAAGCAATTTGGATTTTTTTCGTATATTTTATTGAGATTTTGAGGTTGTTTTACATATATATAGAAGAAATTTTCTAACATTTATTGAAAAATTCCGTATATCCGCATAGTTTTTTAAAAAAAAATTTGCTTTATACCCCAAGATCAGCATTCAAATCCAAAAGGGGAAAATAGGAGTTAAAATTTGCAGACCTGTGACTTTATACGTATATGTGTCTCTTCTATTTGAACTACAATTAAACAGGTCTGCAAATTTTAACTCTTATTTTTCCCCTTTTGAATTTGAATGCTGATCTTGGAGTATTTTAGTGCCTCGATTACGAATATATATTTGAATTTTTCCTATCACCCTCAGTTTTTTTAAGAAATAGTTTTGTGTGAATTTAAAAAAAGGCGACTTTACTGAGGGACTTTTTTTTATTTTGATTAAGAAACAATTACATAACTTTAAAACATTTAAAATACATTTCAGACACAGTAATAAATAAATTATAAATATGAAATACTTTTGTGTTATCTTGCTTTCTTTTCACCGAAGCTCCGATTGTGAGATTTTCGCTTGAAATTCCGAGTTGGATCATCCACCTTCCCTGATAGCGACGTTTCATCTTTTTCAAATCCTGGTGAAATCTTTCGCCTTGTTCTTCACTTACAGCTCCCAAGCTATCAGGAAAGTAGTCCAAATGCGACTTAAGGAAATAAAGTTAAATGCTCATCGTGCATCCCATTTTGCCGAAATATTTAATCATTTTCTCCAGAATTTTCTCATAATTAGGGCTTTTGTGGTTTTCTAGAAAATTTCTCACTACTTCCTAAAGAGATTTCCAGGCTTCTAACTCAACTTCACTCAATTTTTCATTGAAATCTGTATCTTTCATTAGTTTTCTTTTGTCCGGACCAACGAAAATACCTTTTTTCAGTTTAGCTTCAGACAGAGATGGAATATATTTGGTGTAGTCACTTAAAACCTTCTCATTTATGAGAATGATGAGATTCTTATTTATGAGAACTTATTCATTAGTCTCCACTATCTAGTGCGTGTTTTGCAATAAAAAGAAGTAAAAATAAAGATATTGTTTACGATTGAAGTCCAAATAGAGCGTATATCGATGATTCCATATCAATTCGATTATTTTTGAGCAAAATATCAAGAGATAGAGATAGAGGTACGGATAGAGATAGCGATAGAGATAGAGATAGAGATAGAGATAGAGATAGAGATAGAGATAGAGATAGAGATAGAGATAGAGATAGAGATAGAGATAGAGATAGAGATAGAGATAGAGATAGAGATAGAGATAGAGATAGAGATAGAGATAGAGATAGAGATAGAGATAGAGATAGAGATAGAGACAGAGATAGAGATAGAGATAGAGATAGAGATAGAGACAGAGATAGAGATAGAGATAGAGATAGAGATAGAGATAGAGATAGAGATAGAGATAGAGATAGAGATAGAGATAGAGATAGAGATAGAGATAGAGATAGAGATAGAGATAGAGATAGAGATAGAGATAGAGATAGAGATAGAGATAGAGATAGAGATAGAGATAGAGATAGAGATAGAGATAGAGATAGAGATAGAGATAGAGATAGAGATAGAGATAGAGATAGAGATAGAGATAGAGATAGAGATAGAGATAGAGATAGAGATAGAGATAGAGATAGAGATAGAGATAGAGATAGAGATAGAGATAGAGATAGAGATAGAGATAGAGATAGAGATAGAGATAGAGATAGAGATAGAGATAGAGATAGAGATAGAGATAGAGATAGAGATAGAGATAGAGATAGAGATAGAGATAGAGATAGAGATAGAGATAGAGATAGAGATAGAGATAGAGATAGAGATAGAGATAGAGATAGAGATAGAGATAGAGATAGAGATAGAGATAGAGATAGAGATAGAGATAGAGATAGAGATAGAGATAGAGATAGAGATAGAGATAGAGATAGAGATAGAGATAGAGATAGAGATAGAGATAGAGATAGAGATAGAGATAGAGATAGAGATAGAGATAGAGATAGAGATAGAGATAGAGATAGAGATAGAGATAGAGATAGAGATAGAGATAGAGATAGAGATAGAGATAGAGATAGAGATAGAGATAGAGATAGAGATAGAGATAGAGATAGAGATAGAGATAGAGATAGAGATAGAGATAGAGATAGAGATAGAGATAGAGATAGAGATAGAGATAGAGATAGAGATAGAGATAGAGATAGAGATAGAGATAGAGATAGAGATAGAGATAGAGATAGAGATAGAGATAGAGATAGAGATAGAGATAGAGATAGAGATAGAGATAGAGATAGAGATAGAGATAGAGATAGAGATAGAGATAGAGATAGAGATAGAGATAGACATAGAGATAGAGATAGAGATAGAGATAGAGATAGAGATAGAGATAGAGATAGAGATAGAGATAGAGATAGAGATAGAGATAGAGATAGAGATAGAGATAGAGATAGAGATAGAGATAGAGATATAGAAAGAGATAGAGATGAATATAAAGGTAAAGTTGGTATGGTATGGCTTGGAGATTGTAAGTTCATAATTAAGTTTGGCTGTGGATTACTCACTTTTACACTAAGATAAACAGCCACACCTTTGGTTCAGCCTACGACTTTTGTACTTTTATCCCAGAGACTGGCATCTTGGCAACTGGCATTTTGGCACAAAAGTCAAAAATATTTTTACTGAATAATTTAATCCATTCCTAGTGAGAAATACATTGTTCGAGAGCCTGCAAGCCTAAAAGTGCAGTTAAACGTATTTAAACATTTTTTATGCAACGTGTTTTATTGTAAATGTAAATTGTTATAGAATAAAAATGGTATGTCAGTTTCCATTGGGGCGAAAAAGTCTGTCATGCCTATTTTAAAAACATATCAGTGGTAAAATTTGTTCGCCACAATGGAAGCTGCCATATCATGTTTTCTAAAAGCACATAAAATTTACAATAAAATAAAAGTGCTGGTTTAAATTAATTTCCGCGATAAGTGCAAAGTCTTACTGCTTTTAATAATAAAAAATCTTAAAAAAAATACTAGTGCCAGGATAGAACCCGTCATACCAGGCTTATTTTATTCGTGTTATTATTTACTATCTCTTAATAGAAAAAATTTTAAAATCCGTGATACTGCACTTTTAGGATTGATGGCTCCCCGCCTAATATGTTTTTCGATTTTTTTTTTATGATATTTTTCAATACCGATTATTTTTTAATATTTTGAATAAAATAGCAAGTGGCGGCCGTGGCGCATTGGGTAGAGTATGTGGCCCATACGCCAGGGAACCCTGGTTCAAATTCCATCTGACACAGAAAGTTTTTTCAATTCAATTAATTTTTCTGTTCGGCCGTCACCTCTCTGCAGACAATGGCAAGCCTCGGAGAGTAAAAACTGCCATGAAAAGCTACTTGAGAACAAAGCCGTTAGGAGTCGGCATAAATCTTGTAGGCCCAGTTCTCGATCATTTGTGTTCAAACATTTCACAAGCACGCACAACACAATTGATTATAAGAAACTCGGTCAAAGTCATTTGAAGGGCTGAAATGGCCATTTCGTTTTTTTTTGTTTTTTTTTTGCCTAAAATAGCACAACACTATGCTAAAACTTTAAGCTAACAAAGTATTTAAGATTTTGCATTTCTAGAATTTTGATGATGTTGTGTGTTTTTTTTAAATATCTTAACCCGACATATCCGGAAAGTTGCACTTCTAGCAAAAACATTTTATAACGCCTAGTTTGTTCGTAATCGCTCTATTTTTTGTGCTCATATTAATCATACTCTTAGTTTAAGAAAATATTGTCACTATATTTCAATGGAATACTTTCATATTTTGATTTTGGCGATTTGTTTTTCTGAAGCTACAAAAGAAACAATGATATTTTTTTTTTTTTTTGAAAATGGGAAAGCCAATTGTGGTAGTTTTTTTTTTGGTAACACAACAAGAGACTTTTTTCCATTTAAATTGCATTCTGAATAATAAGTTTTTAGCAAATGTTATTCGGATAGGCTTCAAATTTTATATCTACTTATTTTAAATATACAGGAATAGGTACATATTATGATTAGAATTTTTAAGAAAATTATTTTGAAAATATGGGAATCTCTAAAGAGAGTTATTTTCTAGTCCATGTGACCATAAAAGTAGATAAAATCTACAATTTAAAGACAGGGGCATTTCACCTATTTTAACCCGAGGTACCCTTCGGTTATATGTTTTATTGTAGTGTCAGTTACAATCGACGAAACGAAGATTTTTTGATCAAGCACGAGTTTTTAGTACGAGTATATTTATTATATTAAAGAAACGTTTGAAATGTTGATAATACTGATAGTATAATAATATTATATATATATATATGTTAAGAAAAGAAAAGATTCCTTACCCCCATCTTCCGTTAAGAACTGTAATACTAACATAAAGAGTATAAAAATACTTAATCAATCACAATATTTTCATTATTTTCTAAAAAGCAATTTAAAAACCAGTCAGTTCTAAATGTGGTCAGAAAATTATTATTTTCTCTATTATTATTAATATAAAAAAGTGTGATTTAATGGTGAGAACTGCTTTTATCGATAAAAAGAAGTACTCCATGTAATTTCCTATTAATTAAATAATAAAAGAAAGTGCATATCAAACTTGTCTCACATTATTATTTTCCAAATTTGATTTTTAATATCTAGAGTATAATGTATTCTGCAATCTTATTGGCCCAATTTTTATTGCCCTTTTCTTGTTTATATATATATAACTGAAAAAATCGAAACAATCGATTGTAATACGAAATGAATATTATTTGACCGCGGATATTGATTGAAATATTGTGCTCATAAATTTCTTGCTATTTATTATGAAATATAAAGCAAACAACAAAAAAAAAAACTTTTTTCATCTTCATCACTGAATTCACATAATGGGGAACTTTTACTCAACTATTTTCTTTTATTCTGTTGTTCATTGCAGGTGAATTAATATTACGGAATAAATTGCGCTCCCACTTGTTGTTGTTGTTGCTGTTACCAAATCGAAACTTTCAACATTATTTACTTCATCATCACTATCATTACTTTCATCATAGCAAAGCTTAAATTTGGATGTGGAGGTGGATGTGTATGCTTTGAAGAAGGCGGAAGCACAAAAACTTATGGCAAAAGGTACATAACTTACCTGCATCAACCCGACATCATTGACGCAAATCAGTAGTCATCATCGCAGTTGTTGTCCTCATCGTAGTCATTTGTTCTATTATGTCAAGTGGACGTAGTGCTCGCCTGCCCCCCACTCCGACTGCAAATAAGAATCGTGTAACCAGCAAATCCAACGTCAACACCACACTCGCCGAGCAAAACAGCAACAATGTGCTTTTGTACAACAACATAATGTCAGGCAACAATGCAACAACAGCAACAACCACAACTTATGCTTCATCAATATCAACAGCTGGATCTGGGGGGCCGCTACAACCGCCATCAGCAGCCCAAGTCCCAGCGACAACAGCAACTAATACCGCAACCGCGTACATCCCAGGCGATACAATCGATGCACTAGGTCCCGAGTTGACGGTGGCAACATCTCAGGTACTGGAAAGTCTCTCGGAGAACGAGCGTCGCATGATTATCGAAGTATTGAATAGGGATGAGAATGTGCGACAGCGTGATGCGGCTAGAATAATGTAAGTACCGTTAGAATGTAATTATGTCAGCATCCACAAAACCGCCACGCCCGCACCCACATCCACATCTACATCTACACCCACATCCCCACCCATACCCAACATAACTTTTTCCATAGAAACAAAGCTCCTTGTTGCATTGTGTTCCACCACAAAATTCACATCCGCATCCGTACGCATAAGCTTCGCCTTGTTCAACCATGCTGTCCCCGAGCACAACCATAATCAACCAAAATGAAAAGAAAAACAAAAAAAAAAAAACTAACACAACAAACGTCAAGTGAAACGAAATCTATTATGATGAAACACAGACGGTGGCAACAAAGCGTCAACATATCGCATATAACCACATCCATAGCCACAGAGATATCGCATCAAATTGAATTACATTCCCAAGGAAATTGTTTTTAGCTCCATTTATATTTTTTTTTCCAGCTCAATACCGTTATTTTCATTCCCTTTTATTTTTTTCTCTCCTTTCATTTTTTATTGTTCGAATTGGCACTCGAATTTGTTGATGCAGGTGTTTGAAAGATTAAACTTTTTTTTTTATACTTTTTGTGGATTATTTGCCAATATTTGGCTTCTACAATGTAAGCCAAAGCGATTAAATTGAGCTCTATATGTTTAAAGGTGAAATTTTTTAAGTTAGGGGAATTTTTGGCTAAAGTCGAACATAATCATAGCGATAATAAATTCGAGTTTAGGGTCAATATTTGAGAAACACTTTCCGGTTGATTAGGAAATAAAGAGAGAGTGTTACCCTGAAAATAAGTCTACAAGTATATAATTTGCGGATAATTTTTTTTAATCGTTGTACACGATATTTACTCAAGCTGTTTACGTCGGATACGCCTTGACAGCTCTTGGTTCGATGGTTTTAGCCGGAGAGAATGTCAGAATATTCAGTAAAGTTAGGTGAAGTATGATATCTGCAACATCTGGAGGACTAAAATTTGTAAATTATACGCATTATAACTCACTTTATTTTCACCATATATGTGCGGGAAATGATGGGAAAAATGTCTCCAGCATTTCTTGCACGCAGTTTAAATTTAAATTAAATTTGATATGGCAAGAAATCGGCCTACCAGAGGAATGCAGAAGAAAAAAGTGAATATAAACATCCTTTTGCAGGATGTTTTTCAAAAGTACTGGTCCTAAGTACAAAACAAATAAACGGAACTCTACAGTTTTCTATCGACATATTTATACAAAATTAATATTTTATCCATTTGTAATTTTTGTTCTGGTGTCAATTTACCCAGCAAACCCCAAAACGAAATGGCCATTTCAGTCCTTGAAAGGACCGCGCTTCTTATGATCAATTGTGTTGTAAAATGTTTGAACACACATGATCGAGAACTGGACCTACAAGTTTTATGCAGACTCCGAACGGTTTATGTTCTCTAGAAGCTTTTCATGGCAGTTTTAACCCTCTGAGGCTTGCTATTGTCTGCAGAGAGGTGACGGCCGAACAGAAAAATTAATTCAATTAAAAAAAACTTTCTGTGTCAGGTGTGATTTGAACCAGAGTTCTCTGGCGTATGGGCCTCACAGTCTACCCACTACGCCATGGCTGCCGATTCCAAATTTCTTATATTTTTTTTGCTACACCCAAGTCTACGCGATGCATTACATCCAGAGGATATTGGTTTACCATTTGAACACCATTTTTTTCCAAAATGTGTTCGGAGTTTACAAGGCTTTCGCAATGATATTAAGTGTCCTTTCCTAACCTAACCTAACCTTACTGTCGTACTATATGTCAGCCGATTGTTCTTTTTTCGAGCTTCCTAATAGCATTCGGAGTATCCTTTTGAGGAAGTATGGCCAACAGTTCGGGAACCAAATGCTCTCGTAGGAGCATCACAAACAAATGCGCACAATTTTATAGACACGGTTCTACCATTGACAATCACTCCTTTTCACTAATACTTTTCATCTCCAAAACAAAGTCTAGGCCTAAGGCCTAATATTGCAATAGTTTGATAATGACCCTAAAATTGGCCACAATGCTATTGAAGAGCTTTTATATAATGGTAAACCGTCTATTTCACTACTTGCAAAATGTTGACATCTTCTGTTAACGTCAAATTCAAAACCTGACAAATATTTTTTTCTAACCCATAGTGAAAGTAGTTTGCCGGACTTACTTCGTGTGTGCAATAAGTGGCATTGCCTTGCATTTCTGAAAATAATGTTTTTGTAGACGAGGGCACTTTTAAGCCCGCTAAAATCACACTACCCATTCTCTAAGCTCTTTTTGAATGTCTAATTCGGATGCAATTTCCGTTGCTCCTCTTACTTCTTCATTTTCACTGTCGGCACTTTGAATGTAGTTCGCACCACAATGGGTGAAATTTGATGAAATCGCTTTTTCACTTTGAACTATTTCAGCACTTAAAATATCTGCGGCTGTTGTGCCTTCGTCGTTTGCGTCGCATGCACAGCTTCAGTATTTATTGTGTCTATTTTTTAAAGTGGCGTTTCGAAAGCTCTAACCACTTGCCACTCATTTTACTACCTTTTTCATCACTTTAGATAATTATCACTTAAAATATAACCAGTTTCAGTTTATTTTTATACCCCAACGCATACTGCGTAAGGCGTATATTAACTTTGTCATTCCGTTTTTAACGCCAATAAGGAGGAGTGGCAGGTATAGAAAAGTATATATATTTTTGATCAGCATCCCCTCCTGAGTCGATTTCCGTGTGCCCGTCTGTCTGTCCGTCTGTGGACACGATTACAGCCGTAATTTGTGTACCTCCCATACAAAGTCACTTTATTTTAATAGTTAAATCTCTTATAAATCCACAAAAATTAAAGAAATGCCTTGAAATTTTGCACGTGACTATAAACCTGACTATGAAATTTGAAAAAATTCGGATGAAACCACGCCTACCTCCCATACAAAGTGACTTTATATTCACCGCTAAATCTCTAAAAATCTGTTTAAATTACAGAGATGTCTTGGAATTTTGCACGAAGGCCTCGATATATAATATAAACCATCTCTATGATATTTGACAAAATCGGATGAAAACCACGCCTACCTTCCATACAAAGTGACGTCATCAAAATAGAAAACCTTTCGTTTTCCAAATTCCACCAACATCGTTTATCCAACCCAAACCAAATTTTACACAAATGGTGTGATGTGAATGAAGTCTTTAGTCTTAGAAAGTGGGCGTGGCATTTTACTTTTAATCGATTTTCTTCAACACCGTGTGTCTGACATCAACCAAATTTTGCACTTATTGTCCTTGGTAATTTCTCAATTTGTTATAAAATTGGGTGGTACTAGACAGGGGGCGTGGCACTTTATTTTTAAACTTTGTCCATCTACACCGTTTGTCCGATTTCAACCAAGTTTCTTACATATATTCTCTACAATTGGACAAGGTGCGTGCCAATTTAACTCTAATCGAATTCCCTCTGCACCAGTTGTTTGACTTAAACCAAATTTTGCAAACATATTATTTGTCGTACTGATAATTTTGTAGTTTATAAAAGTGGGCGATACTAGACAAAGGGTGTGGTACTTAATTTTGAATCTATTTCCATCTACACCATTTCTCCGATTTCAACCAAATTTCACACATATATTCTTTATTGTAACGAGAAGTTTTAAGCCTACAAAATTGGGTGAGATTGGACAAGGGACGTGCCAGTTTTAATTCTAATCAAACTCCTTCTACACCGTTATTCTGATTTCAACCAAAATTGGCAAATATATTCTTTGGAATAATTGGCAGTGATTAGTCTAAAATATTGGGCGGAATTAAACAGGGCCGTCCCACTTTAATTTAAATCGAACTTCTTCTATACGGTTTGTCCCACTTCTTTCAAATTTTTCATATTCTTTGGAATAATGAGCAGTCAGTAGTGTAGAAAATTGGGTAGAATTGAACGGGGGCGTGTCATTTTGATTTTAAACAAAATTTATTTTACACCAATGGTATGAATTCCCCCATACCAATCAAATTTATTTTGCACATGTATGGTATTCTTTAGAATAAGAAGCAGTGGCAGCTTTCGGGGAAAATATAAATGAGATAATATATAAACATTTTATAGACGGCTAAAGACTTCGAATACACCTCAATACGCCGGGGGGGGGGGGGGTATTTTTGCTTCGGTACCCTGTCGAAGCTCCATTCTTTACTAGTTTCTTTTTCACTATTTGTCGAATTTGACAATATTTACGAAGTAGTGGCAAGAACTTTTACGACACAGCCAAAGCCCTCTTTTGAAGCACTAAAAAAAGCTAAAGCGAAGCGCTTTTTTGCAGCTCAGTTAGTAGCCAGAGCAAAGTGCTTCTAAAAAGCACTATGCCCAGATAGAATAAAGCCCCTTTTTACTTGCTTCTTAATAAAGTGCTTTGAAATTTCCGATAGGGATGACCAACGAAAACAAGGAAATAAACAAAAAAATAAAAAGTTTAAAGCAGAGACTGTAAATAATAATTATTTATAGATTTTTAAACCAAACAGTGTGAAAAAATTGTTGTACCGCCGTTTTGAAGGTATCATTCGACTCCTCTTACATTGTAGAACATGTTTTCGTATTGACTTTTAAAATTTTGACTTAAAATTTTCAGCAAAAATAATAATTATTTCTGCTTTTTATTTTTTAAGGTAAAAATACGATGAGGTATACGATGAAAGCTTACGAAGCACTTACGAAATGATATGATTCACCTTATTATAACACTGTGGAACAAATTCAGGTTAGCAAAAGTTAGGTCGATTCTGAGAGTGAGGGGTGAAAATAGAGGCTAAATTAGAAGACCCGTATCGCGGCGTTTGTTTATGTTAGTTCGAATTTTTTTTTTTAATCGACCTTCAAACTTTGCAGTCATATGCCGATTTTCAGCATATTGTTTATATGGTTTTTTGGCTATAACTCGTCGACTAATTGATATTTTTTCAATCTGTAAAAGCCAAATTATTTCTAGAGACCTGTGCAACAATTAAAGTTTTTTAAAAAATTGATTTAGAAAATTTTTGTGGTGCTTTTTGTGGTCGACCAAAATGTTGGAGAAATTATATTTTTTTCATGCTTTTTGAAAATATTTTCCACAAAACTAAGTCTTTTTTGCTTTCTGTTTGAACTATAATATGCTTCTCAGTTTCTTCAATAAATTTCATTTGAAAAGAAAACAATCATAATACAAAACTTGCGTTTTCCAGCGTAATATTAATTTACTTCTCATTTTTTATGTACCAATTTTGTTCGGTGTTGGTTTTGAAGAAACATTGAAAAAGAAATTATAAGAATATGGAAAAAATATAATTTTGAAATGTTAGTTATGAAAAGTTTTAAGTAAAAAAATTAATGATTTGGCCAGTTGCCGTTTAGCAGGCGGTTGTGGATCAACATCACTGCTCTCTCTAATATCATGGTCATCGTCATCATCATCATCAGAAAGGTGGATAATTTCGTCCAACAGATATTCTGTAATTTCATCTTTGTCTTCCCCTTCTTCCTCTTTCTCCTCGTCTTCCTCTTCTTCAAAGGTGTTTTTATACCACCAACAAATTTCAACGAGTATTGCATTTATTTAATGGTTTTGGGATTTTTAACGCAAATTATCGACTAAGACCATTTTCTTTTCAAATGGAATTTATTGAAGAAACTGAGAAGCATATTATAGATCAAACAGAAAACAAAAAAGACTTAGTTTTGTGGAAAATATTTTCAAAAAGCATGAAAAAAAAATAATTTTTCCAACATTTTGCTTCATAAGCTTCAAAAATTTTTATTGTTGCACAGGTCTCTAGCAATAATTTGGCTTTTACAGATTGAAAAAATATCAAGTAGTCGACGAATTATAGCCAAAAAACCATATAAACAATATGCTGAAAATCGGCATTTGACTGCAAAGTTCAAAGGTCGATTAAAAAAAAATTCGAACTAACATAAACAAACGCCGCGATACGCGTCTTCTAATTTAGCCTTTTTTTCACCCCTCACTCTCAAAATCGATCTAACTTTTGCTAACCTGAATTTGTTCCACAGTGTAATTGTTAAAGATTGATTCAATCGTTAACTTAGATCCACATTTTGCTTTTTATTTTTGCCTTAAAAAATAAAAATCAAAACTTACCAGTTATATAGTGCTCAAAAAAATATTGGTCAGATTTTGCTTTTTATTTTTGCCTTGAAAAATAAAAATACAGAAATAATTATTACTTTTTGCTCAAAATTTTAACAGTCAAAATATAATTATTATATTTTGCTTTTTATTATCAAATGCATAATTGGTACGGTCTCTGGTTTAAAGTCAAACTTATTCAATCTTCTATATT
Source organism: Coremacera marginata (assembly GCA_914767935.1). Taxonomy (NCBI): domain Eukaryota; kingdom Metazoa; phylum Arthropoda; class Insecta; order Diptera; family Sciomyzidae; genus Coremacera; species Coremacera marginata. Next base: position 228,289,002 of record OU612043.1, read on the forward strand.
ATTATTACGCAAGCGCATTTTTTGTGATGACTGTCAAATCCATACTATAGACACGTTTATCATAAATAGGGTAGCAATTGAAAGGTCTTGCTCTGTAGATGTGCAATAAGGTCTTATTTTTTCTCAAAATATTGCGTATTTTTTAAAAAAGCTGAAACAATTTTCTATGAAAAACAACCAAATTTCTTTGTGATGCCTCAAAGTATGTGATAGATTTTTATTATAATGCTACGATAAGTAATAACTGGGCTACTTAACAATTCATCAGAAATATAGAAGTTAAATAGAGGTTAACCTAATAGTCCTTAATATAAAAAACAAAATTACATTATACTACATATTTTTTATTTAGCGTTTTAAAGCCACACAGGATACTAGTTACATTTAAATGAAGAAATGATATAAGTATGTATTTTGGTTCATCAAGGTGATTCAAAAAATTTTTCAAATGGTTTATTACTAGCTCTATATTTACCCCGTTTGGATCACTGTTCTCCCCTCCATCCCGCTTTATTCGAAAAATTTCGAAAAAAAAGGGAAAATCCCGCCACCTGGCAGCTCTATAAGGAAGAGTAGAATCGAAGAGTGACTCAGTCATTTGAACATATGGTTGAATTATAAGGTTGTCGCAAGGGTGAGAGCGAGTACCCATAATTATCAAATCAAAATTGACAGCTCATAGAAAATCTGAAATCGATGAGAAAGCGAAAATTGACAAAATTTAAACCAAAAAGTGATTTTGTATTGATTTTGACAATTATGGGTACTGAGAAGTGAGCTGAGACGATTAGCACTGCGACATTCTTATAATTCAACCATACTTCAACAGAGCTGTGGGGCATTGTTGTTGGTGTTGCTTTTTCTTAATTTCTCTCTCCTCAAACACACTGATAGCCTGAACAGAATGCACTTGTAGCCGCGTCAGCATAAAAAAAACGTTTAAAAATGTATGGAGTCAAACCCAATCGTTTGCCGCTGGCTGCTTGGTACCAAAATATCATTTACTTCATATCTTTATACATAAAAGGCAAGCATGCTGCTCCGCATCTAATATCGCTCAAACTGTAATTATTTTTTGCTATTATTACAGTGCTTTTCCAACCTATACACATTAATGAAAAATGTTCAGCCTGAAAGCATGCTTGTCTTTTATGCATGTGTAGACTCTCTCAGACTGAACATTTTACAGTACAGTATATGTTGTAAAAGCAGTGCTATAATGGCGAAAAATAATTACAGTTCGCTCGAAAATGTTGTTTATTTTTTGTTCAATACTTTTTAACAAAGAATGTTTGCGAAAAGAAAGTTGACAGACGTTGGTGGTTTTATTTCGAGCTGACGCTGCGGCAGATAATGCCGTTCATTCTGTTCACGTTATGAGTTGGTGCGTTTGAGAAAAAAAAAAACAAAAGAAAAATCGATTTGATATTGTCGAATTTCGGCTACAAACGATGCTAATAAATTTTATTTGCAAAGACAAAATGGGAATAAATATGATTCATTTGCTCATTAAAAAGTTACCCAAAGTTTTTCATTTAAATTTCCAAAAAAGTTTTGTAATAAATATTCAACGAGAAACTGTGAAGTGTTGCTTTTCTTTTGAGCAATTTTGTTTTACCACAATTGATGATAAGAAGCTCGGTCAAAGACCTTTCAAGGACTCAAATGGCCAATTCGTTTTTTTTTCGATTTTGTTTCAGCACAGTTTTTGGCTAGCCAATATAACTACATATGGGATATTTCATTTTTTTTTTTTTAACTAAAAAATAAATTTAATATAAGAATTGTAATATTCAACATTAAAACTCTTACCTATTTTCACGGCCCTGACATGCCTAACGTAAAGCTACGTCAAAATACAAAAATCCATAGAATCTATTCCAAGCAACATCTTAAAGTAAAAATTTAATTAAAAGTGGTCCACATTAATGACCAAAGAGTCAAGAAAGATGACATAACTTCTCATTTAACTGTAACTTAAATAAGCAGCAAATAATTTTTGCGCAAATGGTAGCAAAACATTATTGTTTTAGAAAATTTAAGCACAGCGGAAATGAAAACATCAGCACGACATAACGAGGTAACAGATTGGAAAAGAAGGAAATTGGTTCAAATTTCAGATTAGTATTATTTTGGCGCTATAGGTAAGGAGCTCTGCTGGAATACTCATTATCACCGCACAGTGGGACAATGACCTACATTTCCACACAAATTGATTTTTTGGACGTAAAAACATATTTTGTTTTTAAAGTTTGTTTTTGAATCATTTTTCAATCTGTCTGGCCAGATTTGCAATATTTCATAAAAATTAAATTTTTCAAAAATCAACAGTTTTAATTTTAAAAAAATTGAAATATTGAAACTTTTTTAAAAAAAAAATGTTAATTTTTGAATTCCTTGTCAATCAGCTTAAACGAATTTTCGTTTTCAATTTTTAAAAATTTTTGTAACGAAAAAGTCAACTTTTACTAATGAAAAGCTAATTAAATAATTAGCCAAGTCATTTTTGTATTTTCGAATTTGGTAATTTTTTTTTGTACTTCAAAAATATCTCAATTCAGGGCAGTAGCTAGAAAAATGTTGCTGTAGAATTTACAAATTTTTTTCAAAATTAAAAAACGGTAAAATAATAAGAAAAATGAAAACTTTTAGGGGGGGGGGGGGTTTTGAGTTCAATTTTTTTCTAAAATTATTTTAAGGGGTGAATTGGGGTAATTTTAAAAATATCAAAACAAAAATTTTTTTTTTGTAAATAATTTCGACGATACGTTTTACTTCAAATTGACAAATTATGGATAAATATGCTTTCCCGAACATCGGCAAAATTTCTTTAATGATTTAACGATGAGTTTCATAGACATAATTTTTGTTGAATTATCACAAAAATAGTTAAAAAAAATTTAGTTCAAACAAAATAATAATTAATAATTAATTAATAATTTTTCATATTTTTGACTTCGCCGAGGATTGAACACACTACGCTTGGGTCAATGGTCAATAGTCGGCTGTTCTATCTACTGGCCCACAGAGATATATTTATTTGAGTAGCTTATACTTATGTTAAATTTTATAATCAGTAGTTCTTGTCTTTCTTTTATGATTGAATTGAGTCTTTCGTTCAATGCGCTAAACGAACATTACCGTCTAGAAATTTGAATCTGAACGTAGCTTTTTTTCCAGAATATTAGCATACTTTTAGACATTTCTCAAATTGAGTTTTAATAAATTCAGAAAGCAATTTTTGAAGTAGGCCTTGCATTGATTGATTTGAAAACAGCACATGCTGCAATATTTACGAATGCAACTTTGAATCTAAAATTTGTTTTATTCTTAGATCTGTGAATTTTCATATAAATACCATATCTTTCATATAATTCAAATGCAGTTTTTAACACACATTTATATCGAAAATAAAAAAATCTCATGCTGTGGTACTTGAACACACAAACTAATGGTTACAAGTTCCTCCATTATCAACTGAGTTATTGGACTTTTAATTAAATCAAATTAAATCAAAGAAATTTGCTGCATAAGTCATACTTGAAGAATATTCTTAAACGCGTCTGGCTTGTATTCGTCAATGACAGACTTGCAGAATATTCTTTAACTCATCTGCATTTCGTCAACATTAAAAAAAAAACAAACAGAACAAGGAAACAATGAAAAAAGTAGAACACGCGATAACCGATAACTCTTATTCATTGTATTTCCTTTTGAAAATTATTTTACGCGTCCGGCTTGTGTTCGTTCATTAAAAAATTTGTCGAATATTCTTCAACCTTTCTGCTTTGTGTTCGTTCATTTTTTCCCTACAAAGGCTTATACTTCGGTGTAATTTTTTCGTTAAAAGTTACAATATATATCATTTTAAGAACGTGGCGTATTAATGGACTGCATGACTGATATATCAAAGATTGCAAATCGAAAATAATCTGATCAATGGAAATCAAAGAATATAGTAAAACGGAAATGCATTTTTTTATATTTCTGTCTTGTTTGTTGACGAAACTTCCGCAACAATTCAGTAATATATTCATGCACGAAAAATCTCAACATTTCTGTATTGCGTTCGTGGGAATTTAATATGGGATTTTCGTCAATGAAATGAATGTCCATGTATTTCTTTCCACCCTCCAACTAACTATCACCCGTCTTCCGAATCAACACAAATGTTTCGCATTTATAGGGGCATCTCCTGAGTGCTGATTAAGTCTAAAAAAAAAAAAAAGAAGAAAATGGCCGAATCAGCATGTTTCGTCAAAGATTAAGAAAAAGTCGGTAATGATTCGTTTATCAATTCTTTAAGACTTGAACTACTGGGAAATATCGTCGCAAATGCAACATAAAATACGATGCAAGTCTTGTACCGAAAAACACATCAATATTTGTAGCTGTGTAGGCACGTTAAAATAAACCCAAACAAGTATGCGCTTTAGCATAAGGTCAGTGCTTATGACCTTTGTGCTTTTTTTAAATTAAAAATATTTACGATCATACAGGCTTTTTGTTTTTTTTTAAGAAAAATTTAAAATAAATTATATGATATAAATAAAGCCCTAATAATATAATCGATTGATTTTGCAACAATCCTATGGAATAAATTGGAGGATGTATATTATACTTGCTTTCAGGTTTGTTCGCATTTTGTTCGCTTTGATGCAAGGAAGGCAATGGTGCGATGGTAGCACGTTCAACTTGCATTCGAATTGTACACGGTTCGATGCGAGTACAGAAAGGGAAAATTGCAATTATTCCCGACACAGGTTTTTCGACAAATTTGGTATTTTAAGTATTTATAAATTTCAAGATCTGTCGTCTGTGCTATGAGGATCGAGCCTGGGATGACTTAAGTCATCAAATTAAGACAAAAAATCCTCTTGATAACCACTTTTCAATAACTATCCCTAAGCAAAAGGGACAATTGATATATCTCATGATATCGCCATGCTGAAAGTACTAGTTGGCTTTATGAAAAAAATACAGTTTTTGAACTACCACTAGTATGAGGGCAGACTGCTTTTTAACCATTTGATTGCACTGTAAAAGGGAATGTTAATAAAAAAATTAGCAATCTTCGCAGAAATACTATGATTACAAATCAATTGATTCATCTGCATTATTTCAAAGCTTAGCTAGCACGAGATGGGATGACTGCTGGTTTCATGACTCGGTTGACGAGAAACTTCAGGTATTCATGAATAAATTAGATGTTATTTTTGCTTGCCATGTTCCGTTGCGTACTGTTCAAGCTTTGAATAACAGTTGTCCCTGGTTTTCAAATCGTGTATTAGTTGCTATAAGACTTAGGAATAAACTCCACACGAAATAGAAAATAAATCCCTCGAATGCGAACTGGGTTAACTTTAAAAGAGCTCGAAATAACGCTACAGCATTAATTAAACAAGCTAAGATTAATTTTTTCAAATCCAAGCCCGAACCTTGATTCAAAACAGTTATGGCAGAATATCAAAAAATACAGAGTGTACAGTAAGAAATCTAATGACTGCAGTTTAGATCCTGATGATCTCAATAATTTCTTTTTGGCAAGTGTAAACCCGATCTATGCAAACAGTGCTGGCAGTGCTGAACTACCTCTGATGACTAGGAACACATTGTTTCCCTCTTTTGAGTTCAAAACTGTTAATGAAGATTATGTGGGTAGGTGCTTAATGATGATTAACTCAAATGCTATTGGAATTGATGGTATGCCCATTAAGTTTATTAAACTAGTAATGCCTTTTGTCTTATCGCCATTAACCCATATAATAAGCCACTGCTTAACTTGTTCCCGATTCCCTGATTTATGGAAGGCAGCCACGGTCTTGCCTGTGGCTAAATCTGCAACTGCTTCTGTACCTAATGATTACAGGCCTATAAGTATATTGCCAGCATTGGGTAAGGTTTTTGAGCGTATCTTGGCCAATCAAATGTACGAATACCTAAACATAAATAAGTTACTGTCTCCTTTGCAGTCTGGGCTTAGAACTGGACACAGTTGTGCTACAGCTGCGATTAAAATTTTTGATGATATCAGAATTGCTTATGATCAGAACTTTCTGACGTTACTTTGCCTTGTCGATTTTTCGAAGGCATTTGATTCCGTTAATCATACCCTTCTCTGCTACAAGCTAAAAAATTTTTTTAAATTCAGCTCTAGTGCTGTGAATTTGATATCCAACTACCTTGAGGGTAGGATGCAACGGGTAAATGTTAGTAATAATTATTCATCACTAAAAGCAATTTTAACTGGAGTTCCTCAAGGATCTATCCTGGGTCCACTCCTATTCTCTGTGTTTATTAATGATGTCTTTTCTGTTTGTAAATACGCTACTGTTCATGCCTATGCCGACGACATACAACTCTATCTCTCGCGACCTACTGGACTCTTAGAGGACTTGACTTATAGACTGACCTCTGACTTGACATCGTTAAATAATTGGGCTGCTGCAAACTCTCTCCTTATAAATCCTATAAAAACTAAAGTACTGCCTATAGCGAGATGTAACTCCTGCTTTATAGATATTCTACCTCTTTTCCTTGGGCCTGATAAACTTGAAGTAGTATATAAAGCGAAAAATCTAGGTTTTATAATGAACTCAAAACTGACTTGTACTGACCACGTTAACAAAACGATTGGAAAAATATACGGGACGTTACGATATCTACGTACTTCTTCGGATTTTTTGCCAACTGAAACTCGGCGCAGGCTTGTTATGCAATTAGTTATGCCACACATTACGTTCTCTGATGTTGTTTATAGTCAACTCGACTCCCAATCTCAGCATAAGCTTTTGGTAGCATTCAATAGCGCGGCTAGATATGTATACGGGATCAGTCGCTATGATCATATTTCGTTAAGGAGTAAGGGTATTCTGGGCTGTGGCTTGTTTGAATATTTGAACATCCGCAACATTCTGTTTCTACACAAGATTATGCACACTCAAAGTCCTCATTATCTTTTTGTCAAACTACAATTTTTTCAGTCGCAAAGGTCAACTAACCTTGTTGTGCCTAGAATTAACTATCTAAACAGTGGAAGGTTCTTTTTTATCAGCACCATCAGACTTTGGAATGAATTACCTAATTTTATTAAACAAATAACTGCACGAACCAGCTTTAAAAATGCCATCTTTAAATATTTCAATTCTTTAAATCTATAAATATATTCTTCTTTTTCTTTTCACAACTGCTCTTATACCTTGGCTTACCAAATTTTTACTTCACCTTTCTGTTTTCTTTACTTCATCTTTCCGTCGACTTTTTATTATATTATAATTCATCTATAAAAAAAAAATAAAAAAAGAAAAAAAAAAAAAATTGTCTTAGCAAATATTACCCTATAAGCGTATAATTTTAACCTTTTGCCATTTCTATTTTGCAGTTTAAGCTTACTTGTTGCTAAATTCAGTAGTTTTAAGTTAATGTAAGCTAGCAGAATTAGAATTATTTTAATTTTAAGTTTAATTGTTAAACCGATGTTATACCCATTGTGTACTTTAAAAGACTAAGTCTTATTGTACCCCAAATCCAATAATAATAATAATAATAATAATAATAATAATAATAATAATAATAATAATAATAATAATAATAATAATAATAATAATAATAATAATAATAATAATAATAATAATAATAATAATAATAATAATAATAATAATAATAATAATAAATTTAGTTTTTGGGTAAAAGTTTCACTTCTACTGTACGTGGCGGCCACACACATATTTTTTTTTTTTTTGTTTAATATGTTCTTTATAGTTTCTAGAATATACATAAAAACATGTTTTTAAATCGATACCTGGGATTACGATTTACTAATATGAAGTGTTATCAACCGATAATTTTAAAAATATATGCAAAATTTCGAAAAACAAAAACTTTAAACGCGATTTCCTCGAAACTAGTTTTTTTAAAACGGTTCAATTTATATCTTTTGGTTCAATTTCAATGAATCTTACATTTTGCATTTTGTATGTAATTTTGTCCTTTAAGCATTCCCATTAATTCTAGTTTTTGTTTTTTTTTTTTTTTTATAGACAAAAAAAGCGAGCGAAAATCTTTTGTTTTTTTTTTAAGTTTTTACTCTAACTTTCGCCATAATGTTAAAAAACTCCCCGTGAGTCGTGCGTAAGAGGTGTACCGAATTAATGGTCTGTACTTTAAAATGAGATTTGATTTTTTTTTGCAGATACATGGGAAAGGCCATATCCATCGAAACGTTTTGGATGTCTTTTTTTTTAATGTAAAATTTTCAGCGCCCTCTTTATAAAAGCCAGAAAATTATTTTCAAAAAAAATTTTTTTTTCATAAAGTACTTTTTATGTACAAAAAGATGCATAAATTTGAAATAAATAACTTTTTGTATCTAAAAATTCTTTTTAATAAAAACTGCTTTTTTTTTTGGTATTTACACGTATATTTACACGTTACCTTTAAAAACAAGGTATTTAGTATAGTAGATTTACTTTTCCTGTAATGGAATTGAACATTTTTTCCAATTCCATTCCTGATGAATTGATATGTTCAATTACCAATTACAATTTCTGTAATGGAATTAATTAATTTTTTTTTAATTCCATTTCGGAGAAATTGAAACGTTCTATTAACAATTACAGTTAATGTAATGGAATTGTCGATTTTTTCCAATTCCATTCATGAGGAATTGAAGGGTCTAATTATTAATTACAATTACTGTAATGGAATTGACGTTTTTTTTTCAATTCCATTCCCGAGGAATTGAAACGTTCAATAACCAATTACAAGTCCTGTAATGGAATTGTCGATTTTTCAATTCCATTCGTGAATAAATGAGATAACCAATTACCAATTCCTAATTCCAAGGAAATGGAATTGAGGCGGAATTAATTCCAAAAGGAATCATTCCAATCCAGCTCTGATTGTACCACTGTGCGTCGAGTAGAGAAAACCTTCTCAATGCAATACAGACACACGCACAGCCACACTCATACACACACACACACACACACACACAGCGGTGTACATTAAGATAGCATGCCTTGGCATCAACAGGCCATGAACGACATTAACGTTGTCTGACTCGGAGAAAGTTTTTCTGAAATAATTTATGCCAATTATAAGAAACGCTTAGAACTGAAACCGGATATTTAATTTGACTTTGCTTCTTTTTTTTCTCCTTTAAATCATCTATCTGTATGCTTTCGAACAACAGGCACAAAAACTCGATACCGTTACATTACGTAAGAAAAGAAAAAAAGATTCAAAATAGAGGACACTGAATGGTCGACGTGTAAATAAAGCATTGCATTGAGTAGGGAAAGCAATTTGAAGAAAATAGTATGAATGTTTTCGAACCCATTACATGTAAGTGATTGTGTGTGTACGTGGGTGTGTTTGCATAAGTGTGAATAAAGTTGTGTGCGTGCTGCGTCTATCAAATAAATTGAACAATGGCTATAAATATAGAAGAATCAAGTAAAGGAAAAAAAAAACGCAAACTAAGGAATAAAACTAATCAACATCAACTGTTTTGCTTTCAACTGCAGGGTAGCCCAAAACATTGGAAATACCAACAAAAGGTGAGCATTTTTTATGCTGCATATTCTCTAGTTTGAGAAACACTGACTGAGTGCAAACACTTGTTCATTTCGCAGTGAGTCGAGAAAGTCCATTAAGAATCTTGTTTGTTTCCTTGGTCATCCGCCCACGTTCAGTAAGTAAACTTCCATAACATCTGTTTGTCCAGACTTTCATACACTACATCAATAGCTGCGTACACTGAACCAAAAACATATGTACATAAAATCAAAAGAAAAATTGTTTGCCCCAATGACTTGGTTCAATGTATGAGTTCATTGGTTCAATACATACATCTTTGTTCTTAAGCTTAAGAACAAGTTTTGACGACAATCATTATTTCAACATAAAAATGTTGGAACTTTTCATTGAGACATTAAATAACGTTCTTGGATTTTATGAAGTTTTTCTTACATCCAAAGTATCGTTTCTTTAAATTAAGGAAATAGTTGTTACTTTCAAAGAACATATTCATTAAACTAATACAGATACATTGAATCCAATGTATTTTACATTCATTTTAAGAATTCGTTTTTTGGAAGTAAGAGGAAGTTCTTACGTTTTAATTTCTTTTCTCTTTTATTTCTTAAGCTAATGCATGAATTATTTAAAAAATTTAATAGTACATTGAAAACAAATGAAACTTTAAGAATTTGTTCTTTGAGCCAATGAATTGTTCACTAAAAGCAATGAATTTCATTTAAGGAATGAAATTCATTGATTTTAAGCACACTATTTAGTTCAGTGTACTTAGATTACACATTGTGAGTTTTTTTTAGATAAACATCATTATTTGTATAGAGTTCAAATATGTTCTTTTAATGCAACACTGTTATTGATTTAATGGCGATTTTTAATACTCAACTTCAATAGCACACGCACTCGTACACTTCGATATACGTTCAAACATTTTTAATTTTTTTGTTTTTTTTTTTTTTTTTTTGTTCACAAAATGCTTATATCGAATCTCAACTTTGCTAGCGACATAAAAAGTGTTGTCAGAAAAAAATTCTTCTACAACCTAATTGGATGCAAAATCGCAATGTTCATTCATAAAACCAATTTCCAGGAAAATTTACAAATGAAAAATACAAAGTTAAAGTTTCGAATCAAAGCAAGTTGTCACGTTTTCATAGACATTACGTGTACAACTCATTTTTTTTCTCCAGTGGCATGTGGTGAAAAAAAATGTGTGCTCCTAAAACAAAACGCATAAAAGAACGAATAAGAAAAGCATTAAGGGGTTACCCCAACTTGTAACTTTGCATATTTTTGAAGTATAACTATCTGGCCTAAAATTTCAAGTCGATTCGAACAAAATTTACTGAGATAAGAGCATTGAAAGAAAAGAATCCGTTGCGTAGGCGACTGAAATTGAAAGGCGTTTTTTTTTAAGTGAAAATTCTGTGGCGGCATGTGACGATTTTTGCTGAGGGGAAAAAAGTGAAATGTTTTTGTTAATAAGCATGTAACAAAAAAGTGTAACGTTTTGCATATAAGCGCTGCCTACGACCAGAGCATTACACGAACATAATATTTTCATTTGTTCGTACGTTCGTTCGCAGAATTTTTTCTACAAAATTTTAATTTCGATTTTCTACGAACGAACGAACGAACGAACGAACAACTATTTTCTAGGAACGAATAAACGAACAACTTTTTTCTACGAACGGATGAACGAACATTAATTTTCTACGAACGATCGAACGAAAATCAATTTTCTGCGAACTGTGCGAACTGTTTTGCGAAATGTTTTTGTTAATAAACATGTAATAAAAAAGTGAAACGTTTTGCATATAAGCGCTGCCTACGAACAGAGCATTGCACGAACATAATATTTTCATTTGTTCGTTCGTTCGTTCGCAGAATTTTTTCTACAAAATTTTAATTTCGATTTTCTACGAACGAACGAACGAACGAACAACTATTTTCTAGGAACGAATGAACGAACAACTTTTTTCTACGAACGAATGAACGAAAATTTATTTTCAACGAACGATCGAACGAACATCAATTTTCTGCGAACGAACGAACGAACATGAAATTTCTATGAACGAACCAACGAACACGAATTTTCTACGAACGAAAAAACGAACATCAATTTTCTACGAACGAACGAACGAACAAACCATAAAAACTGTCGATAATAGTTTATATCGGCCGTAGCTGGACTCCTAGAGGCGTTAAATAAGTGAGCTGGTCCTAATATTTTTTGCCCTTGAACATTTCTATCGAACACATCTATCCCCAATCTTCCACCCTTCTTTGGTTCCCTATAAAAAAAATATAAAACCTGTCGACAATAGTTTATATCGGCCGTAGCTGAACTCCTAGAGGGGTCAAGTATATGAACTGGTTCTATTAGTTTTTGCCCCTCAACATTTCTTCCCAACACGCCTATTCCCTATCTGCCACCCTTCTTTGGTTCCCTATAAAAAAAATATAAAACCTGTCGACAATAGTTTATATCGGCCGTAGTTGAACTCCTAGAGGGGTCAAGTATATGAGCTGGTTCTATTATTTTTTGCCCCTCAACATTTCTCTGGAACACACCTACCTCCTATCTACCTCCCTTCTTTGGGTCCCCATACAAAAAGCATCTATTTTCTACGAGCGAACAAACGAACATCTATTTTCTATGAACGAAGGAACGAACATTTTTTACGAACGAACGAACGAACATCAATTTCCTACGAACGAGCATCAATTACGAACGAACGAAAGAACAACTATTTTCTACGAACGAACGAACGAACATAAATTTTCTACGAACGTACGAACGAACATCTATTTTCCACGAACGAACGAACGAACAATTATTTGTATGTTTCGAATCTGATATCAGAATTTCAAAATTCAAGATGACGGATGGGTTGCCACCTAATTTTTTTTTATTTTCCGAATTTGGTGCTGGGGCTAACACTAGGTATAAATGGGACGCTAAATCCGAATCCGTTGGCAATAATGCCCATCATAACTTATTTTTAAGTCATTTACAGTAAGCTTGATTCACGTTCAGAACATATGTAAGTTACAAGTTGCATTTAATCATGTCACACGATATGTCACGAAGCTGTCTTAATGCACGGAATTGTATATTCTTACATAAGCTTATTTATTCTCAAATTCTTGGGTTCCTCTTTGAAAAACTTAATTTTTGTCACTCGTTAAGGAGCAAAATACTTTTAATACCAACATGGTATTATTTCAATTCCACTAGGTTACTTTTCATCAATGTCAGTAGACTCCATAGTCTATAATAGTTTAATTAATTTTTAATTAATTTAATTTATTTATGCTAAGCCTTAAGGCTTTATAGCATTTTAAAAATTTAACAGGTTATTATACGTACAGATAATTACAAATCATAATAGCATTATAAACATCCATTTATAGAATTATTTAAAAATAACAGTTAATATTAACTTGTTTTACTTAGTATTCAAATTTAATTAAAGTTTAAGGTTGTATGTATATTCCGGATGTCATCTTGATAGTTAATAGGTCGATTGATTAGAGCCGTGCTCACATATGACGCGCGCGTTCAAGCTCACTCATATGCCAGGCAAAACGGACGAGGTCTTGACCGGGATAATCAAATTCTATTCTGTTGTGTGTAGATTTTTGTAAACAATGATAAGAGTGAATCTCACACATGCAAGGCGTGACAGACGGGGCCTAGCTCCTGCACATGCCAGGTGAGATGGACGTGGTCTTGCTCTGGATAATAATGTTTAATTTGATTCAGTTTGGTAGTAATATATTGCCAAAAATCGCCTGAAAAAAATGAAATCCGTTGGTAGAGAACATGATACAATAATAAGGTAGGGTAAGGAGATTCACCACACCGACCTGGAATGTCAAAATTAAAAAATATTGTGCTGCCGTATCTTATAAAATATCCACGAAAAATCCATGATTGTTCTTTATATATTTGATGAATTGCTTAGCTGAGGCGACATGTTATAACTTCGTTAACTTCGATGTTCGGACACATTCGACAGGCAATAATTTTGATAAAATATCGCTTTGATTCCTTTTTTCAGACAATTTTTTTTATTTACTTTAATATTGGTATTACGCTTCGACGTTCGCTTCGAAAGTGAAGTTATTAAATGTAGCCACTGGCGAACGGGGATGTGTATTATTTTATTATAAGAAAAGTTTTGAAGTTTTTTTGGGGTTTTCCATTCGCCATTTGCCCATTGCCAATTCGCTACAAAATCATTCTCTGATACAAAAGTGCATTTCAGTTCTTGTAATTTGTGAATATATTAAGTAAATATATATTTATAATTAATTTAAAAATTTTTAATAATGTAAAAAAGAAGTTTGCCATCTGTCATATAACGCGAAACAAAGAGAAGTTTTTCTAAGTTAAGTTTTCTAAAGTTGCAAGAGGTTAAATAAAAAGATGATATAAAAGCAATGTGTCAATTTTCAAGAACTAATTTTTGATTTTTGTTTCTCCCTCAAACGGCAATAAAAAAAATTATGCATTACTTTTATAGTGGACATTAGAATAAAAATTTTAAATAAATAAAGAACCCAAATAGCTAAACTAAAACTAATATGCAATAATAATTTACTGGAAACAAAGCTTGAAAATAAAAAAACAGCGATTTATTTCATTGTAAAAACATTTGTCCGGATTTATCCTGCAAATAATTTCTTTTCTTATTATTTGTCCCACATTTATCAATAATATAGAAAAGTGGCAGTGCTGAAGCACATTTTGACATTCGAGGTCGGTGTGGTGAATCTCCTTACCCTACCTTATTATTGTATCATGGCAGAGAATGATTCACATCAGCTGCGGAACTGGAGATAATCTAGAATATTATGTTTAATTGAGTACATGAATTCATTTAAGGAAATTACATGTGAAACAAAATTAAAGTCACCACAAGCGCTTCTCAGTGGTTCATTTTGCATTTTGAGTGTCCCAACAGCAGTTTCAAGAAACATTGGGCAGGTTAAAGTCATCAGTTATTAAAATATGATCATTAGGATGCAGCTGTAGGCAAACTTTACTAATAGAAAGCAAATGTTTGCTATAAACTTCTAAGCTAGAAAAGGGAGGGATATATGAGCATGTAATGTAGAGACTTAAGGAACCGTACTTTACATGAATACAACAAAATTCTATGTCTGCAGCTTCTAAGATGTTTACTTCTTGTGAAAAATGTGTTGATTTGACTGCAATCAACACACCCCCACCGTTAGAGAAATTCCCAGGAATGGAGTTTCTATCTTTACGATATATATTAAATTTATTACACAGAATTTCAGAATTTAAAGTGTTAGGTTTTAGCCAAGTAATGCGCTGAAAGCAATGATATCATGTAGAATGTTGTGACTCATAACAAATAAATTAATCAATTTAGTGTTAATGCCGCGAACGTTTTGATACAGGATGAGGAACTGAAGGCAGCAATCTAGTTTTTTTGGTTCATGTTACGAACAGGTAGGGAAGCAAATAAAGTTCTAGGTTGTGACCTGGGAACATATTCATGTACTAAAGTATATTCAGGCCAAAAACTTTGGTCGACTACTTTATTGTAAAGATCACCAGGCAGAGCTATTTTAAATGAAGAAGTGACGCGTTCATGAGACAACTTGAATTTGTAAATGGAAATATTTTTATTTAAGAGATTAAGCTCAAATAGTTTATATAGAAAAGGACATCTTCCTCAGATGTATCAGCTGCAAAACGAGCTGCAAATATAGATCTTGCTGGCGGAATTACCACAAGATTTTTGTGAACCGGCGGATCCAACCTGATTATCGATATTTGTTTTGGAATTGCGCCTGTATTATTGCTATTGAGTACTGTAGGAGAAGTGGCAGCACTCGATAAAGCGCAAGTCTTAAGCATAAGTTAAATTAGCCCCAGAAGTGGAAGGAGGATCCGTGTTCAAATTTATTGAAGGTACTACAGCAGAAACCTCAACCAAAAAATTCCGATTCTGATCGACTGATGTAGGAACATTAAAAAGAGCCATATTATCAGCATTGCGAACTGTAGTAACTATCTCTGTAATTAATATTGCTTCACCTGGAGTATTTGAGTTGAGTGAAGGCTCAGCATTTGGCTTAGTGATAACTTGAGGTGTTACCTTGATGGGCGGAGTGCCTGTTTTTGCAGTGGGTTTGACAGAGCTTCGAAAATTTTTGTTGCTACTCTTGCGTTTTGGAGAGACAAAAGCCTCATCCATGCACTTAAACGATTTGAACAAATTTTCGCACTCTGTCAATCTATTCTGAGCAATCACTAGGTCTTTTGAGACCTCCAAGAAGCCATTTCTCGATTGCCGTATAAGTTTTAAAACATCTACATCAGTTGCTCTGCAATCTTCGCATTCCCAACGTAGACCTTTATTCTCATTTAGCGCATCGAATAGCCGCGCAATTAGTGCTGCACATTTAAAGTGGAAAAAGGATTCGCACAACCAGCAATTTACAACTTGGTCGGACTCTCCCTTAATAGCACAGTTGCGGAATTTGCAAAACATTAATTGTACTTTAAATTTGCAGATATGTAAAGGAAGTAGAATTTTTTATTTACATAGTTAATATTCTTAAGTTATTTTTATTTTTTTTTTTTGACCCAAAATTTTAAGTTATTTCTGTTTTGAGGTTAAAAGTAACTTTGGCAGTTTAAGGAGCTGTGAAGAAGAGCAGTGAAAGGTAAATTAAAAAAATAAATTCGCTCTCACTAAGGCTGAGGTCAGACGATGATTGTTTGAACGGCGTTCGATATGTTTTGTTGTTGCCTTCAATGCAAAACTGTCAAAAATCAGTGAGAGCGAGATCGGATGAACACATTGTAGAGCAATCAAAATTTGTTAATTTTTGAACGCTGCACATGACAGCAATCAACGCTCAGGACAGTGTTTCTAGGTGGCAAAATAACGAATATGCTGGCTTTTGTAGGTAAAAAGTATTTTTTGAGAAAAAGTAGTACTTTTATACTACAACATAATAAAAAAAAGAGTTGTATAAAAATAAAAGTTTTGAGCTATATCCACACAATTGGCGACCATAGCTTGTCATTTGTTTGTATATTTAACTTCTTATTTTTGTTAACATTATTCATAGATTGTCAAAAATCATGCAAAGTCGAAAATAAAAACAATAAAAAAAAAAAATAAAAACTTTAATATTCAAGCAAATCACAACCTGTGGTCGCCGATTGTGTGAATATTATTGCATGAAGGAACTAACAAGGTGGTAGTGACGGTCTTTTGGCGATCATAAAATGTCAACAATGGTACAAAGCTGAAATTGAAAAAAAGTAAAATTAAGTAAGTTATATATACAACCAAATGACATGGTCACCGTTTGTGTGAATATAATTGCATGACCCATCTAACAAGGTGGCAGTGACAGTTCTTTTGGCAATAATAGTTTGTCAAAAATGGTACAAAGTAGAAAACAGGCAAATGACAACATATGATAGCCATTTTGTGAAGCCAACTGTCACTACTACCATAGTGGGATTATTATAAGGTGTTCTCATCCCATGAAATTGTTCAATAAGTTTTTTGACATGCCGCCTTATTTTGACTAGTTTCATACATGGTTTGATATATGATTCTATGAAAATATCAAAATAAGTCAGCCTATTTTGTTTTTGATTTTCCGAATGAGAACACCTTAACTTCTAACGTATTGATTACATCATGCATGAGCTACTTATACCTTCCAAGCAGAACTGGTCATGTAAGAGCAATTTCTTTATAGTACGAAATGAAAAGGGAGGAGAAAAAGTAATGAAATTTATGAAATGTCAAAACTTTAACGCCAATCAATTCGCTACCGTCTGACCGACCAACAATCAAAATGCGAAAGAGAGTAAAAATAGTTCAGTGAATGCCGTTCAAACGATCATCGTCTGACCTCAGCCTAATGAAACCAACGTTTGTTGTTGCTAAGTAAAGCAAAAATGCCATAAAATAAAGAAAAAGTTGGTGTATATATATGTATGAAAATTTAATTTTAAAAAGGATTATTTAAACGCTTTCTATCCGTGTGACTGCAGAAATCCAGAAAAGGTGATCAGCAAGATACAAATTCAGAAAAACAAGGCTTAAATCAAAAATTGTATGACATTAAATTTAATTGCAACAAGTTTAAGAGCGAAAGAAAAATCACGTCCAACAGCAGTAAACCAGAGTTGACAACTGATAGTCCATAATAGTTTACCAAATAGTATTAAATCTTTGGAAAGAAAAGGTGATTTTGACTTATAGAGTTTAAAATATAAGAAAAATACCTTGAAAAGCAAAAAACTCGAATAATACTTAGAGTTATGGAGAATTTCAAGTAAGGGAAGTTTCACTGTATCATTTCACACAATTCTAATTCGCTTGCCATTTTTCGCTTTAAATAGATTCTTTTTGTATGACGATTACATATTATATTATTTGACATTGATTTCGAAGCTAATGAAAAGAAAAAAATTTGGTTTTTGGATTTTTCAGAAACAAGTTATGACAGAAAATGTATGTTTTCTAAAATTCATCCATTACTACTATACACACAAAAATTTAAAATGTCTTGTGAGTTCTTAGAAAACCATCCAACTTAATGGAATGACAATTGTCGATTGATCCATTTTAAAATCACAACTGCCAATGGAAAAATTCAAGTTATCGATCAAAAATTTTATACCTATAATTTTTTTTTCTATAGCCAAAAGTTAAAAATTTAGATCTACCTGCTTTAATTTTTACAAACTACATACATGCTTTTAATATTTTCTGAAACTTCCTTACATTAAAGAGATATTATTTCATTTAATGATAAAAAAAAAAATTGAAGGCAGCTTAAACTGATTAAAAAAACAAACAAATAAATAAACCGACATCATGCTTTTAATTCCATTTACCACACCACCCCGAGTCAAAAACTTGTAGAACAAACATAATCAAAATTTACTTAACAACAACAAGTCGAAAATTTGTAACTGTTGCTGTTGATGTTGCGGTAAAATGCAACAGAACTCTAATGAAATTAATTAAAAACAGATTAAATAAGTTTGCTTGAAACGACAGAAACAACAACAACAGCAGCGGCAGAACACATAAGAAGCGGGCAATATGTGCAGGCTGACGGTGAAAACAACAGCAAGAATGAAGCAAAGAATACGCCGCCTGGGATTGTGACAGTAAAAAAATATTAAGACTGACAAAAAAAATTTAATACCGAGGTAGCGCACATTGAGCAGCCAACAATGCCGGATAATAAACTCAGATAATTTTATGAATTTTACAGAGCTTAAGAAGCTGAAAGCAAAAAAATAAACAAATATGCTTAGCAAGAAAATGAGCGAGCGCAGCAACAGGTATCTAGATACTTTTACCTGTTGACACTTGGCAAAGACTCTACACAATGCAATGGAAATCTCTACATCACGATAGCGACAAATAAACTGGCTTTCAACTCGCTTTCAACTCTACTAACCTGGTCGATGTTTTAAGCGGCCAGAAATTGTGATGAGCGTGGCTTAAATCAGTCAACGATCGGGGTTCTACGTGTGCGCTTGTGCGGATCGAACGGGTTGAACGGTTAGAGAAGCGTTTAAGAAAAAAATAAAAATCTATAACCAGGAATAAGTAGAAAAAAAAAAAATTCAAACTAGCAGCTTACATAGTCCAAACAACTTCCTGGAATATAAATGCATGTAGATGCAGCTCAAGTCTACTGAACGAGCTTTAGATACAAAGTGAAAATACTTATAAGAAACGAAATAAAAAGATACAAATTTACAAAAGAGATAAATCAAATCAACGACAACGAGCTAAATATGAATTGATGCGATTGTGCAAAACTTGTTTATTGTACAAAATCAATAACAAATAGAAAACAATTCACGCAAAAAACAAAAATAAATAATGACAAAAACAAAAAGGGTTTGAAAAAAAAAACAAGAATACAAAAGCTTTTTTGTTAGATAAAAAAAAACTAATAATTTCAATAAGTTATGTTAATAATAAGTTTAATATAATAATAAAATAATAACAAAAACGAGTTTACAAATTTAAGCAAAAAAAAAAAAACAACAACGAACTACAAATTAAAGATAAAAAAAAAATCTTCTAAAAGTTGCTCAAATACTTGAGATACTCCAGCCGATTACGCCAAACGCAGTCTGCTCAGCCAGACAACGAACGACCAGAATGAACAGATACATACAAGTGTACACATACCACAGATACAATTGTATCTGAGAACACAAAATCCGTGTGCCAGCATTTTTCATCGTCGTAACTAATACAAAACAAAGGTAATCATAATTAAGAGAAAAGTGTTTAATTTCATTAACGCTCAAGGCGAGTGTGTCAATTTAATTAAAATCTACCTAGGTAAGCAGAATATTTTTGAGTTCATTTTAGGGTAGCCATAAAAATATTATGTACTGCAGTTGAAGAAATAAAAACGAAAAAAAAGGGGGAGGGGGGGAGGGACGGGGAAAACATTTATTTCAGCAACTTTCCAACTTGTTTTTGTTGGCATGTCCTTTGCTTGGATCTGGTCTTCATGTCTTTCCCACTGAATAACAAGCAAAGGTATGGCAAAAAGTGAGAGTTTTACGAATATTTTCGGGTTGAAGCTTCAATTCAGCTTCTATACAGCTTGCAAACGAGTGTCAAGTCTTAATCGAAGCCATAGATCACCTAAAAGCTCTTTTAAGGTTTTTACTTACAAGGAAAGGTCCCCAGGTGTCACTCACCGATTTGAATAATTTTTGGATATGTGATAGAGGACAAAAATCTAAGGTCGACGTATTTTTTATATGTGCTCAATCGGTAGTTTGCGGTTTCAAAATGACGTTTTAAAATCAGCGAAAATTTCGTTCTTTTGCCACAATTTCACTATTTTCCATACAAATATATACAAATTTTATATCAAACGAAAGGTATTTTAAAGCCACACATGATGGCATCCATTTTGGAGAAATAAATTTCATTTTAATTTTGTTGTCATTTTTAACAGTATTTAGTCGATATCATAAGGAGCGCATTTTCGAAATTGTTTTATTTTCATTTATATTTGATTTAAGAGAATTCTAAAAGTTACCTTTTTTTTGTTTTTACAAATCTTTAAGTATTTATATTAAAATTTTCTTTATTAAAATATGCATTTATTTTCTTAAAAAAAAATTTTTTTTTTGGGTATCAAAAATTTTGTTTTTTGGGTATCAAAAATTTTGTTTTTTCTCAAAATTTCCGTATGTAAAAATATTTGATCGGAAAAGTTTATATTAAACAGGGCTTCTATACAAATTTGTTCTTTTAACTTGTTTGCCCGAAGGAATGAGAAAAAATCATCGGAAATTTAAAAATATGACTTTCTATGTAAATATCTCCGTTCATTTTCAACATATTTCACAAATTTTTTTTTTTGTTATAAAGTTTAATAAAATTACTTGCCAAAAAATATTTTAACAATACCAATTACTGTAAATTTGTATTTTTAATATTTTTTTTTTTAAAAAGCCCAAAATATTCAATGTTTCCTCAAAAAATTACGTACAATTTGTTTTTGCTGTAAAAATAATTTAAACTAAAAATTGCATTTTAAACTCCCTTTCACATGGCATTACATTTATTACCAAAAATGTATTCAGTTTTAAACAAAAATTTAGTAACTATTTCTATCATAAAAAACAAGGGTTCCTTTCGATTTTATTGATGAAATTAATTTTTTTAAAAATGTTCTCTTTATAATTTTTATAAAAGAGTATTGCTTCAAAAATACTTTATTTGAAAAAATATCCCAATATTCTTTTCCAATCAAAAGTAATTACTAAAAATCTATTTTCATACCATGTGGATCTGTATTAACAAAATTCCTATTCTGTTAAAAAAAAAATGGAATGGAAAAACGGTATGTTGGCAATCCAGGTATTTAAAATTTTTCAAATGAAAATCAGAAATATTTTTCTAGATTTATTAAAGTAACTCCGTGTGAGAAATATAAGTTTTTCGATTTTTTTTTAATTTTTTTTTTTTGTGATCGAAAGGCTAGAAAAGAGCACTTTAAGTATTTTTGAGAAAAGAGTCAAGTTTCAACAGGTATAAGTTTTTCCCCGATTTTCGGTTTTTTCAGTTTCTTGTAGAAAATAGCTTAAGACTATGCTTAAATCATCTGTATTGTTTTTGTTTGAAATTTTGCATTTTTGGATTTTTAGAAATTTTTTTTTTTTAAAAAAATACTCAAACTCGACATTTTCAAAAAAGCTACACTTACAGCAAAAAATTCATAACAACCAGGTTATTCAACATAATTACAGAATTTTAGGCATCTCCATTTGATATAGTTTAAGAAAATATTTCCACAAGATTTCGTTGAAATTTTTCAAATTTGGATTTTTTAGATTTTTTTTTTATTTAATAAAAATTTAACAAAACGGAGTTTTTTTCGAAAAGTAAAAACTCACAACTCTGAAGATTTTCGTCCAATTTCTCATGGTTGTTAGCTTATTTTTAAGAAAAATTAAATAGAAATTAAATTAAATTAAATTAAAATTAAACTTATACAAAAGTTATTTGGGTTTTTTGAAAAAATAAGCACTTTTTTACCATATAACCAAGTACTGACATGTACCGATGCAAGTCGGTACGGGTTCCCGTGGTCTAAGATACTCCAAATTTTTTTTTTTACATTTATTCCAACATCATACGAAACTAGTAAGGAATGGAGCTTCAGCAGGGAACCTAAGCTAAAATACCTTTCTGCGGCCGAATTCAAATATATTCGAAGTCTTTAGCCACGACATATACGATGACATTCAGTTTTATATATTTACAAAAGTTTTCCTATTGTGATGACGTCACTTTGTATGGGAGGTAGGCGTAGCTTTCACCCGATTTTGCCGAATATCATAGATATGGTTCACATTATATATCATGTGCAAAAAATATACAGCATAAAATGCAACGGACCGAGGATTGAACCTTGTAGGATCACTCTATGAATTTGTAAGGAAGAAGAAAATGAGCCTTGAGCATCAACAAACTGCATTCGAACAATTCAAGAAATGAGCTAACAAGCTCACAGGCATTGGACGAGAACCAAAATTGATTTAAAAGCTTAGTTAGAAGAATCTCGTGATCGATTGAGTCGAACGCCTTACGAAAATCAAGTAAAATATATTTTGAAATATATTTTAATCGAGATTCGATCGTAATTTCTCGACAAGATCTAACATCATTGTAGTAGTATTGTATTGATCTCTAATGCCTGATTGATATTGAGAAGCAAGTCTATTTGCATTTAAGTGATAAGGAATTTGTTGATTTAAGATGTTCTCAAAAATTTTGGAAAATACTGATAACACACTAATTGGTCGGTAGTCTGAATATGTTACCGGGTTTTTTTTTCTTTCTTTAGAATTGGAATAACCCTCGCCACTTTCCATTTATCCGGAAAAATTGATGTTGTAAGAATTGAATTGTACATAAACAAGAGATGTTGAGAGATGGAAGGAAATATAATTTTCAAAAACGTAATTGAAATTGAAGACTTAATTAACATGAGGGCTTTCCACAACTCATGCTCATTTATTGATCTAAAAGAGAACACTTCCCGAAAGTCTGTGCCAATATGGCTTATATCAGGCGAGTGGATTAAAGGTGGTAAAACAAAATTTTTGTTTAGCTTTTCAATGTCTAAATTGGTGTGATTTTGGTCTGCAGCAATTACTTCTACATTCCTGAACTTATTCCATACTTGAGTAGAGTAGAGTACAGTCTGAAAAAAAACTCATCGATGCTCTGATTCGAATTTTTCTAATTGTCGACTTTAATTTGTTGCGTTATACACAATAAATTTTCCAGTTAGTTTCATTTTTGCACTCTATAAAAGCACGCAATGCTAAATCCCTTTTTGTTCTTGCTAATATAATTTCCTCACAACGCATCGAATCATTTTGCCTTCTCGGGCGAAACCGTTTAAGTGGTACATGTGCACTGTAGGTGTCCAGGATGATATTGTTAATACATTCAAGTTGCAATTTAGGATCTGTGGTTGTATGTATTGGACTAAAGTCCCAAGTCAAAATTTCCAAAACGCACTGCTCAATATTGATTCTTTTATAATCCCTATAAAAAATTCTTTCTAAATGCCGACTTGTTTTCAATATATAAGACATATATATTAACGCGTGATTTTTGTTTAAAATAAAGCCACTTTGTATGAGAAGTAGGCGTGGTTTTCATCAGATTTTGGCAAATATTATAGAGATGGTTTGATATTAATTATCAAAGCTCGTGTGCAAAATTTCATGACATTTACTTAATTTTTTGTGGATTTTTAAGAGATTTTACGTTAATAAAAAGGCCACTTTGTATTGTAAGTAGGCGTGGTTTTCATCCGATTTTTTCAAATTTCATAGTCAGGATTGACATTGAAAATCAAAGCTTATGTGCGAAATTTTCTTAATTTTTGTGGATTTTCAAGAGATTTTACTGTAAAAATAAAGTCACTCTGTATGAGAGGTAGGCGTGGTTTTCATCCAATTTGGCTCATTTTCGAACTTTATCTAAATTTTTTAAAAAAAGCTTATATTTTTAATTTCATCGCGATAGCTTTAAAATTACGGCTGTAATCGTGTCGACAGTCAGACAGATGGACAGACAGACAGACAGACAGACAGACGGACAGACGGACACACGGAAATCGACTCAGGATGTGATGCTGATCAAAAATATATACACTTTTCTATAACTGCCACGCCTCCTTATTGGTGTTACAAACGGAATGACAAAGTTAATAAACTCCTTACGCAGTACGAGTTGGGGTATACAAATTAAGGTGGTACCACAAAAAAAAAAAAAAGTTGACGTTTTTGGGACACCCTTACCTACATATTTCAAACTGCATCATTACTTTTTTCCATTTTGATGGAATTTTCAAAAGTTATAAAGCGTTTTTTTAAAAAGTTTGCGCACATTTCACGAAAAAATTAAATATATGACACCCAAATGAGCACAAAAAGTTGCCAAAACCTCTGATATATGTACATTTAAGTAAAGTTTGGACATTCAAAATGATGGCTCAGAGACTTAGAAAATGTCTGTTATTTTCCAACTTACGCTTGAAATTTGGAAAAATCTCCGAAAAACCTGATTTTAAGGGAAAAAAAGATTAGCGCGACCTCTTCCAAAAAATCGAAAAAAAAAATCAAAAAGACTTTGACCCATAAACTTTCAAATAAAGGTTGAGCAACAATGGAATTCGAAAAAAAAATTTCTTTTGAGACACTCTTATGCAGAGCTGCCCGAGTGGAGCTAGAAAATATACGAGCTGATGGCGTTAGATTCTGTATTTATTTTAAACACTTCCCATGTTAGTACCTGTACAGATTGCTAAGACAACCAATATTGAGTTGATTCCTAAGAGAGTTGAAAGAAGAAAAATATTTTATCAAATATATCACACTCCATTGAAACCGGCCTAGAAGCTTGAAATATGATCTTGTTGCCCCTATGCAAATGTTAGAATTGGACTTTATTTTCTGCCTAATGTAAAAAGCAAAATGTACTTGGCCGCTCTTTAGGTCCAACGAAGATCTGATTGTATCGATACGTGCCCAGAACGTCAAGAGCATCTAACTCCACAAGATCTACACCGTTAATAATGAGGAGAGAAGAGGGCCAATTCATTCCTTTGTGGGTTACCAGGCCACATTGCGCCTTGCTAGTATTAAAAGCTACTCTATTAGCTAGACCCCACTCGGAGATTTTTTCCGAGACATCTCAATTCCAATTTAAAATTTCTCTCAATTTCAAAGCGCTCAGACATTTTTTTAAAGAATATGAATGCCAAATGCTTCCGTCTTTCGCAATCGAATGAATTGTATTGTAAGTCAACGACAGAAGATCGCTGATAAATACCAGTAAGATAATTGGCGATAGGACTGAACTCTGCGGTACTCCTGCATTGATGGCATGCTGTCTGGAAGTTGTGGTGTCAATTACGAGACGGATCGACACCATGTGCACCACCGACACCATATGCAATTATTTCGAAAACAAGCGCTTTCTGTCACATTCGGCTAAAAGCCTTTGAAATATCTAGAGCAATAACTCTGTCTCACAGAATAAGTGCAAGCATTGGTTAAATTTCCAGTGAGTAACCCCATTAAGCTACCAGTACTCTACAAAACTCTACGGAAACCATATTGACAGTCACAGAGCAATTCGTTGTGCTTCAGATACTTCATTAGGTGGAAGTTTATAACGCTCTCCATTACTTGAAGATAACTGCGAAGGTTGCAAAAATTCCGAGCCGAAACTAGAAGCACACATTTGTTAATTTTGGCCGAAATATGATGGGTATTATAAGGGGGATGGGTATTATATATATTGTGATGGGTATTATAAGGGGGCATGACCTTGTTGTTTATTCTGCTTGAGGTTCTTTCAATGATTGCGCTTATACTCCTAGTGCTTTGATGTTCTTATAATGTTTGTACAGCAGCATTTAAACCATTATTGACTACCAAATTAGAAGTCGATACACTTTTATTCGGTGGTCAGAGCTCGATATGCTGCTCGATATGATATGATTGATATCATAACAAGCACTTTTAGAAGTAATACGAGTATAGTTTATATAACTACGCGTAGCTTTTTTAAAGCTTGCCATAACCTTAATGAAAGTTTGTGAGTTGGTTTGCTTACTTTCATGTAATTTCTCATATATATTCTTCTATTATTTTTCCAATTTAATCTTGTTTTAATATTTATCTATAAACACTCAATAAGCTGGATAAAGTCGTTGTTGTCGATCCACTGAGTGAAAAAAATAAAAGAAATTCCAGCACTTGTTGTGCTTTGAAGGTTGACTGTTTGACATCAATTCAGGTCAAGCAATAAATGCTCTTTGTGCAGTATTATTAAAGATAGATTTTTTCTTTCATATATATTTACTTAAGGGAGAAACTTCTCTATAAGAAAATAGCAAAAGTTACTGAATCCTTTCGGTGTGTCATTAAATAAATCTTAAATTGTTGACATAGCCATAGCCTGCTATGCTTAAGAAATTGTATACTACCCTTCAAAGTGGAAACAAAAAAGAAAAAGAAAAAAAATTAAAAAAGGAAAGGTCGCCTCGAAAAGGATTAACGCAGGGATTTTGACCTATCAACCACTGCTGCTTAGCTTTAGGCTCAGAGTGATTATTATGGCAAAACTTTTGCCATAGCAACCACCGTCAGCGGTGTCAGTTGTAGCTTTAGTACAAAGACGACAAGTTATTTTTTTAACTCGATAATATTGTTGTAATGCTGCCAAATCCATGTCTTTCGTATATCACATTTTAAGATTAAATAAAAAAAATAAATGATTTGAAATTTGTAAATTGGAAACTTAGTTAAGGATTTTGCATGATATTGAAACAAATACAACCAAAACAAATCTCGAAAAGAAAATTAATCTTTAATTATATGCAAAATGCTGGAGGCTGGATTTGAACCCACTTCTGCTAGCTTTGACAGCAGCTACTTATTAGGTTTGCTTGAATTAATTCTATGTTCTGCAATTCTTACTCACATGTAGATCATTTTTAGTCAATGCACGCCAAAAAGTGTTATACTGAGCAAGGGCGTAGCGAGAGGGAAAGAAAGGAAGCCTGTCCCCCTGTGCATTGTACAACGTAAAACAATAAAAAAATAATGTAAATATTTCTTAAAGTGCTGCAATTTAATAACAATATATTTGTCTGCTGAGAAAATGTTTATTAAAATCTATTAACAGGCTTTGAACTTCAAAGTAAAGTTTTTCCACTCCAAATTTAACTTTTTCCAGTTAAAAATGCTTTTAACAAATCAAATTAAGCTTTTAACAAGTCAAACTTGAAAAGTTATGTTCTAATGTATTCTATCTTCAAAATTTGTAAGCTTTAAATGTAATCTTTTCCAAGAAATAGTCTTATTATAATTTTTTTTTTGCTTCTATAAAATTTAAATAATATTAAGACTTGAAACACTTGAAAGATAACTTTGTCTTACGACGTTTGAAGTTTAAATAGTTAAATCCAATTTGTAAAAAGCTTAATTTGACTTGTAAAAAGATTTATTTGAACTGGAAAAAGTTGAATTTAAAGTGCAAAATGTTGAATTTGGAGTATAAATGGTTGAATTTGTAGTGTAAAAAGTTCTATTTGATATGTTATATTATAAATGTAAAAGGCTGAATTTTAAGCCAAAAACCTGTATCGTCTGGTCACACCGATAAATATATTGCCATCCAAGGAGTAGTTGAATGTTAACCAACACAGTTTTTCATCACTAACGAACTTTGTAGTATTTAAATTTTTGAAAACATTTTCTCTTTTCTGCACAAAATAAAAATAAAATATAATATATATAATAAGAAAGTTTTTAATGGGAAGAGCAAATTGTGAAGTAGAACAATTCTTCATCACGTCATTTTACAGTCAATCGGAAAAGAAAGCTTTGTCAGAATGAGTGGCGGCCGAGTGTGTGGCCCATACTCCAGAGAACCCTGGTTCAAATCGCACCTGACACCGAAAGTTTTTTCAATTGATTTAATTTTTCTGTTCGGCTGTCATCCCTCTGCAGACAATGGCAAACCTCAGAGAGTAAACACTGCCATGAAAAGCTTCCAGAGAACATAAGCCGATCGGAGTTGACATAAAACATGTAGGTTCAGTTCTCGATCATTTGTGTTCAAACATTTCAAAACACACACAACACAATTGATCATAAGAAGCTTGGTCAAAGTCCTTTCAAGTGCTGAAATGGCTAATTTTCGTTTTCGTTTTTATTCCCGTCAGAATGAGTGCAGTATAAAAAATAATATGCTGCCTCTACCCACTTTCGGCTGAAGATTTTGAAGTAGAGTCTGCACCCACTTCATGCAGTCCTTTAATCCAACACTTAACAAAAATATATATATTAGCCCTGCAGTAGTTCCGCGGTTTACATATGTATTCCACTCAAGTTAAATTATGTCCACTCATGTTAAATAAGTTATTCCTTTTATTTATTTTTGTAAGCACAGAAAGTTTATTTATGTTCTTTTTGATTAATATTAATGAATAATAAAACGATAATAGTATTTACAAAATTATAAGCAAGAACCATTTAATTTATATATATTAATAGCTTATACCCGACGCGCTTCGCTGCGCTCCGCGCTAATCCCCTGAAAAAGAGGCGTATAGTGAGCTCACGCCTTTATCCAATTATTTCCAACTATTGTAGTATGTCTGTTTGTTTGATGGTAAATTAATAAGTGCCCATATTTGTATATACACTGCCTGTTTGACATTGACTGCCGTTTGGATCAATAGACCCTACATACCAAGCGTGTTATTTTACTATCAAAGCATGTACAAAAAAATTTTAGTCTTATACGATCCAAATCATCAGATTGTATACTCGTATAGAATTTTTTTTTTATTTAAACAAAATGGCAATTTCAGCCCTTGAAAGGGCTTTGATTGAGCTTCTTATGATCAATTGTGTTGTGCGTGTTTTGAAATGTTTGAAAACAAATGATCGGTGACTGGACCTACAAGTTTTATGCCGACTCCGAACGGATTATGTTCTCAATAAGCTTTTCATGGCTGTTTTTACTCTCTGAGGTTTACCATTGTCTGCAGAGAGGTGACGGGCGACCATAGAAATTAATTCAATTGAAAAAATTGTCTGTGCCAGTTGGGATTTGAACCAGGGTTCTCTGGCGTATGGGTCACGCACTGTACCCACTGTGCCACGGCCGCCACAACGTTGTTTTTTATATATTTTTATTAATTTGCCCAGCGCGCGTTGCTACGTCTATGCTTAAAATAAAAAACTTTTATTTGACCCTTTGTTTGACACCACTCTTATTGTCCAATGCCCGTCCCAGTTTTCTGGTAGCAGAACATCACAAAATAGTTAGAAACTCCATTTGAGCTTCGATTTTCTGTGATTTTTATTTCCAAAGCTATTCGATATCAAAAATTTGGCTTATATGGACGAAGCCTCTTGTCCAATGCCCGTCCAAGTTCTCTATTACAAAGATATCACAAAGTGGTAACTCCTTTCTGAGTTTCATTGTTCTGTTTTTTACTTTCATAACTATTCGATACCAAAAATTTGGCTACTATGGGAGGAGCCACACCCTTTGTCCAATTCCCGTCCAAGTCTTCTATTAGAAAGACATCACCAGGTGGTAACTCCATTCTGAGATTCAATGTTCTGTGACTTTTACATCCATAGCTATACGATATCATAAATTTGGCTTATATAGGCGAAGCCACACCCCTTGTCCAATGCTCGTCCAAGTTTTCCATTAAAAAGACATCACCAAGTGGTAACTCCATTCAGAATTTCAATGTTCTGCGACTTTTACATGACAATCATGTGACAATCATGTCACATTTAGGTACGCGTCTACTAGGGGTATGGTTAATATAATTACCTATATAAAATAAAATGGTTACCCCTTGGCTGATAACCTGATTACGTTCATGTGCATTACTATTAATATAGCCAAGACACAATCCAAGTCCATCAGAAAAAAAGAGAAAAGTGGAACTAACACTTAATAGTTAATCAGCAACTCTGCTTGACATGATTACGTTGATCAGAGTGTTGCACATCAGTCTGAAGATCGACAGGTAGTGGGTTCGAATTGCACCGTGAACAAAACTACTCTTAAAAATAATCATTTTGTCGTTTGCATACTGTCAAATGCGGCAAATTTTGCTTTTTTTTTTTTTGCTGTTATTGAAACCTTTCGTTACATCAGTTTTACACCCAATCTAATTCGCTGTTTTATTTAATATGTAGTTAAGGAAGTTTCACTTCAAAATTATATGAAATTATTCAATTTAATTTTTTGAAATAACTGCTAGACAAGATGTATATTCAAAATGCTGCCTCATACCTTTCAACAAATACTTTTTTAGTGAACAAATTAAATCTTGTTTCGCAATTTCCTGAAATTGATATATTGAGTTGAGCAGTTTTGCGTTACTTTCAATTAGTTGACAAAAAATTCTGAAAAAAACTATGTTTATTAATATTAAAAAAAAGCAATTGTCGCATGTATGGCCGATCATCACTTGAGAACGATTAAACCGATTTGGCTGGTTTTTTTTTTATGTGTTCGTAATTGTGAGGGCAAGGTTTGTATAAAAATCCAAACGGAAAAGTGGGCAATTTTATTAGAATTTTTGTATGAAAACCTCATAAGAAAAAAAATTATCAGGCATGTTCTGTATCTCAATTCCGAGTGAAAGTGAAATCAAATCACTATGAATTCGATATTTAGTATTCTATTCTTAAATCGAAAAAAATGAAACAGTTTAGCGTGTAGGGAGCGGTACCAAATCTCAAGAGACAAAATTTCCACCATAGACAAAATCTTCAAGTTACAAAATCAAAATATCAAATTAGAAAATCTCCAAAGACTAAATATCCGAAATCATAATATCTAAGCCAAAATCACCAAATTTATTTTTTTGTTTTTAATTAAAATCTAAACACTTTACATATTTTTTTCTAATATTTAATTCAATCAAAAACGCTTTGCAAATTTTTTCTTCATAATAATTTCATTGCTTTGATATTGATATATCAACGATTGATATATCAACGAAACAAACTATGAATAAAGCAGACTATCTCAGGAACATTGCCGTTAATAAGGTTTAGATTAATTTATATTTTATTATATAATCCATACCTACCACAATTTTGAATAAATTAATAAACTAATCTCTAAGCTAAATCTCTAAAAATGTATATTGCACGAATTTATAAATGGCGTAATTTATATTTTTGGAGATTTTTGGAAATTTTGTCCTCGGTTATTTTTGGTTTAGCGATGAAATTTTTGCGAATTCTTGTAATTTTTATACTCTGACAAGATGAACGATAGGGCTGGCAACTAATAGTATTTTTTACGAGTTTTAAAAATGTTCTTACAGTTTTAGAGGCAGTTGATTTTGCATGTGATGTCAGAATTTTAAATTTAAAGATTGCGTGTAGGGCTGGCACCTAAATTTTTTATATTTTTATGAATTCAGTGCTGGAGCGAAAACTAGGTAAAAATGGGTAGCTGAATAAAAATCCGTTTTCAGAATTTCCAAATTACAAGAAATCGTAATAATTCTGACATCAGATTCGAAATCAGCGACCCCTAAAACTCATCATCATATAAAACTGTTATATGATGTTTACAACACTTAAAACCACATTTTTTAGGTGGCAATGCTATTGTAAAAAAATTACACTGGGAAGGGGGGGGAGGGTAAAGACTTTGTGGCGAAGTATGACATTGGGGGAGAGGGTCAGAAATCGTCCAAAAACATGTTACGTAATTTATGAACAGCCCCAAACATGTATAGGTACGTTTTGAAATTTTCCCCTCAATAAAAATTGTCACATCGCCGCCTAAGAAATTTTGCTTCAAAATACTATAATATAACAAGTCTGTGGACTTTTCACAAAAGAACTTATCTCGAGATATGAAAATTTTCCAGGTTTTTTGTTATAAAGATATCTTTTGATAACGGTTATTTCTGTCTTACCCGGAATCTTTTAGGATTTATAGATCAAAAGTCACTGTTGATGCGTCAAATCAACATATCTCAAATTTCTAATTCATGGCACGTGACAAAGCAACTTAATTCCACATAAGTTGATAGATTCCAAAGAAAAAATATGTAGTTGTTGTGACAAAAGAACTTATTGCAATTTATGCATACATTTTTATTCAAAAATGTATTTGACAAAACAACTTATTTCGAATTAAGTTCTTTTGTCAAATGCAAAATTTTTAAAAGAGGTGACTTAATTCGATATAAGGTGTGATAATTCCAATATTCCGGCGTAAAATGAATTTGATAAAAGAACTTAAATGAGATAAGTTGGTTATTTTTAACAAATTCCATTTGACAAAACAACATGTTTAATTTTTTTATTTTAAATTTTCTGTAAAACTATAATGGTAGTTTTAACAAAATCAGTCATAAAATAAGGCTCAAATATCACTTCATAATGTTAGTCCTTAATATATTCCAAAACATATACTCGATTAGTTTTAATAAGGTTTCAATGTGTTTTTTCCTTCTCCTGTAAAATTGCTGTTTTTGAGATAAGTTCTTTTGTCAAAAGTTCACAGAAGTGATATGTAGAGCACCAACTATCGAGTTCGTAGTAGTTTGATTTCATTTTCATGCGGAAGTGAAATGCAGAACCTGCATGTATGTTTCAGAAATCATTATAATTCCAGAGTTGTACCTACATATTTTGATAGTGAAATTTGATATGTAGATGTTATGGGTTCAAGTGGCGGTCACTATATATGTATATTAGGCCGGGTCGATTTGTGGGGAGGCAAAAAAATCGCCCATTGCTCTGTGAAAATCGTATTCTAGGGATCAAAATAAGAAACTTTGCCGAAGGAACCATACCTCTAAAACGAATTCTGATGTCCCCCGAACTTTTGTGTAGGGGCAAATTTTGAAAAATCCCACTTTGACCCATTTAGAGTGCTCCAATCGAGTCCAAATGTATGACCGACCCCCACTAACTTTGGAGGCCCGACCCACCCATGCCAGTGGCACACCCCCTGGAACCCCCTGGGGTTCCCCATACAAACATTTCAAAAAATCACCAGTTTTGGCACTTTACATTAAAAAATCAGCGAAATGGCTATGTTTTTTCTTTATTTTTATTTATTTATAATAATATTTATTATTTATTTATAATAATATCTATTTTTATTAATATTTATTAATATAAATATTATTATTATATTATTAATATTTAATATTTATTAAATTTAATACACCCCAGGGGGTGTGCCACTGGCATGGGTGGGTCAAGCCTCCAAAGTTAGTGGGGGTCGGTCATACATTTGGACTCGATTGGAGCACTCTAAATGGGTCAAAGTGGGAATTTTCAAAATTCGCCCCTACCCAAATGTTCGACCCAAATTGGGGGACATCAGAATTCGTTTTAGAGGTATGGTTCCTTCGGCAAAGTTTCTTATTTTGATACCTAGAATACGATTTTCACAGAGCATTGAGCGATTTTTAAATCGACCCGCCCTAATGTATATATATATAAATGTTGCAACGCCCACTATTATCGCCCGTCTGTACATATAAAAATGGGTGCTTGGAACCCCCTAGTTTTCAAATTCGATGAATATTGTCATATTATTGTTATCAGATATAGTGTTAGAAAAGTGAAATGTAGGAAGGGTCAAATTGTTCGGATGAGATTTAAATTTTAAAAAAATTACCCCCAGGAAACCATAGGTCTAAAATCAATTTCTAGTTCGCACCTAGCAAGGTAAAAATTTTTTATATGGCTTTTCTTCAAAACTATATAATTTTATATAGTAACACTGTTGAATAGTCCAAAAATGGCAGCATACATCATTGATTTTCTGCTTGTTGAAGAGGAAATTTTTCCAGCTATCTGAATTTGTTTTAATTTTAAAAATATTTTGGCTCTTAGACCAAATTTGGCAAACCTCTCAGCGCCTAACTCTTTTCACTTTTTAAAGCGATTAACAAATATTGACTTCGCTAGGTTCGACCTAGGTTGTAATTTTACGCCTATTTTTTAGTGGGGAAGTTTTCTTAGAATTCATCGTAGATCGCACTTGGTCGATTATAAGTTGAATCCACCCTAGTGAACAGTTTATGCGTTAAATCTTATATAGGCGTTTTTCTAATCTTTATATCAAACTTTTCATTTAAATTTTTTTTTTAAATGGTGACTCATAAAAGAAAACGATAACTTCTAGAAATGTTATTATAGGAATGGGAATGGAAAAACTTACTCTTTTAGAAGTCTAAATTATATTTTTTAGAATTTATTATTTATTCTTAATTTTGGTTAAATGCAGTATTCTAGTCTTAAGGGAAAAATTTTCGGTGTTTTTTACAATTCAATAAAAAAAAACTAAAAATATTTTTTCCATCCATTTTTGTATTATATGTTTATTAATATTTCAATAATACAAAAAAAAAAAAATTGGGAAATTAGAAATTAGATATTGAAAAAATTACGGGCTGGTAGAGTAGGTGGTGCTCCACAACTCTTCTATTCATCTGATAAAAAAGATTCTTATTTAGTAAGAATGTCGCTATATTCCCGGAAAGATAAAGATTTGTTCGCGAAATGGTGACTGTTTGAAAAAAAGAAAAAATTTGTTGGCTTTTTTTCCAATGATTTGAGTTTTTTAAAAATATTAATATACAACATTTTTCCAATAATTCTAGTCCGTGTCATTGAGGGATATAAAAAAGGTCCACACCAAATTCTTAGTTAATCGCTCCATTTAAACTTGAGATGATATCATGTCAAACGTGTTGGTAAAAGTAGTTTCGAGAAAAACGCGTTGAAATATTTGAGCAAAGTTACAGGCAGTCAAAGTCAAATAAACCGGCGCTGTACTTACATTTCGTTACTCGGAAATTTCGGCTCCATAAATTGGGTCTTCTTTTTCTTAAAAATAATTATTTTCCGCAGTTATTTCTGCCAAACGTTCAGTTCTGGCTACCTTAGACGCATCAGAAGCTCGTACTTCTGAGCGACGTATCCGAGTTTCATTCTGTCCGTATGACAGACGAATACATGGGCTTCTGAACCAATTGTGATTCCCATGACATTTATAATTTTTAAAACTGCTACAAATTCTTCATTAAAAATGCAAACAGCTTAATACGAGTAGTTTACCATTTCAATTGACTTCGCCGCAGAATGAATAGGTTTCGGTGCAAAAGTCCAGATTAATGAATTTAGCGATTCATTATTTTGGGCTTCTGAGCCCAAACAATGGTTTCACAAATTTTCTTCAGACAAACTTTCTTTCATATATTGACTTGATTGCTTCTAATACGTTGTCATTAAGACTGAGGTTTTCATGAACAAAGTCAAATAATGCAGCATAAGCCGTTGCTTTTTGCTAATTACACCAGCTTGATGAACCAGGTGGGTAATACATGTGTTGTGGTTTTTGATCAGTTGAACTTTTATAGTAATAAGTTGCCCATATTTCATTCTTCATGTTCTTAACAAAATCTGGATGCAGATGAATAGTCGAACCATAGTATACTGATAGTTTATTAACAACTTTATATGTTAATTTGCCACTGCCTGTACCACCCAAATCTTTACTATTTTTCTTAAGTTTACGTAACCTTGAGCCCATACGTTTCCTGCACACACTTTTTTTTCACAATACAGGGTCATCATTATACGGATTTATGTCGACAATGCCTTTAAATGTGGTTGAACCACCATCTCCTATATATTTTACATACGTATATTTGACTCAATGCATTTCTACCGATCTCTCAAACATTTCAATAGTTTATTGTGCAAGTATCTTTGTATTCTTCATACCAAGATTCGTACGCTTCGATATCATAATTTTTTTTGTTCTTTCATATATTGACAAAAACTACATTTCACCACTGTATTAACAACTTTCTTGCAATTTTTGGCCACGAGCGTAGTAACTCCTAAAATTGAATTGGAGTTACCTCTTTTTTTCCAAGCATAATCTCCACAAACTGTCATATGTATGGGATTAGCGTCGGGATCAGAAGCAGATATTAATTCTTTTCGCAGAATATATTCAAACCTCCCCTTCCTAGACTCCTAACAATTCTTCGGTTTATTTCATATTCTTTATTGATGAATGGTGAGCATCGAATGAATGGTGAGGACCGAACATCTTCACAACTGCATTGCAATGCAATTTTAAATCCCAGTCCACGAGCAGCAGTTCGAGAAAATTGAATTTATTTTTTGAATGTAGTACATATAACTAATGTAGAAAGTGTAGTAAAAAAAACAAAAGAAAAATTCTAATATACATTAGCCGAAATTATTTTCAATGATAACTTCTGCGACTTCCAACTTTTTTAATTGTGATGCTGATGCACTAGTGAAACTTGTCTCGTCTTCAACAGTATGTCGATTGACTTTACTTACTTACTTAGATGGCCGTGACAACCCGTGTCCGGATTTCGACCGACCTCATCAGCTCTCGCCAGGCGCCTCTACTTTGCGCGCGCCTTCTCCAATCGGATACACCAAGCGCGGTTAGGGCTTCCTCAGCCTGGTCCATCCATCGGAGGCATGGTCTCCCTCGTCGTCGTTGACCAGCGACCCTCGCCTCGAGCACCTTTTTCGCTGGAGCTTCGTCGTCCATACGATGGACATGACCCAGCCAGCGTAGTCGCTTCACAGTTATACGCCGAACTACGTCAATGTCTGCGTAGAGCTCATACAGCTCGTGGTTCATTCGGATGCGATAGTCATCGCCGACTCGAACAGGACCGAAGATTTTGCACAGAACTTTTCTCTCAAACACCCCCAGAGCGTCTGCGTCAGTTTTCGAAACTACCCATGCCTCAGCGCCATAAAGCAGCACAGGTAGAACGAGCGTCTTGTAGAGTGTTAGTTTTGTCGATCGAGAGAGGGCTCTGGAACTTAGTTGCTTACTGAGCCCGTAGTAGCACCTATTAGCAATTATTGTTCTTCGCTTTATCTCCAGGCTGATTTCGTTGTTGGTATTAATGGCGGTGCCAAGGTATACAAACTCCTTGACTACTTCAAAGTTATAGCTGCCGGATGAAACGTGGGAGTCTAAACGCCGCGCTCCCTTGTTTGTAGACAGCATATACTTTGTTTTACCCTCATTTATCGTCAAACCCACTTTGGCTGATTCCTTTTCGATAGCGGCGAAAGCAGCGGTAACATCTCTCTTGGTTCTGCCAACAATATCAATATCATTAGCGTACGCAAGGAGCTGGAAACCTTTATAGAAAATGGTGCCATTACGATGCACACCGGCCTTTCGTACGATCCCCTCCATGATGATGTTGAAGAGAACGCAAGACAGTGGATCGCCTTGCCTGAAACCTCTTTCGGTATTGAAGGTTTCGGAGAGGTCATTTCCTACCCTGACGGAGCTGCGTGTGTTGCTCAACGTCATTCTGCAAAGTCTAATCAACTTTGCAGGTATACCGAACTCAGACATTGTTGCGTATAGGCAATCCCTTCTCGGGCTATCGAACGCAGCTTTAAAATCGACAAAGAGATGGTGTGTGTCAATTTGATTTTCGTGGGTTTTCTCCAGGATTTGTCGTAGCGTGAAAATCTGGTCTATGGTGGACTTACCAGGTCGAAAGCCACACTGATAAGGTCCAATCAGTGTTTTTGTAATCGGCTTTAATCTTTCACACAGTACGATTGAGAGAACCTTATATGCGATGGAAATAAGACTGATACCTCTATAACTAGAGCAGATTGTAGGGTCTCCTTTCTTAAGTATAGGGCACAGTACACTGAGGTTCCAATCGTCGGGCATGCTTCTGCATGCGCCTTATCAATTCATCGCCGCCGGTTTTAAACAATTCAGCTGACAGGCCGTCAGCACCCGCTGCTTTATTGTTTTTGAGTCGTTGGATAGCAACTCGAACCTCTTCATGGCTAGGTGGTGATACTTCCACTCCGTCATTGTCGATTGGTGGCACTGCACTGCGCTCTTGATTGGCGGCATTGGTGGAATCGTCGCCAGTAAGTAAATTGGAGAAGCGCTGTCTCCACAATCTAAGCACACACTGTGTATCCGTATTCAGATCTCCATTTTCGTCTCTGTAAGTGGATGCTCCGGGCTTGAAACCTTGGGTTAGACGCTTAACCTGTTGATAGAATTTTCGTGCATCCTTCTTGCCCTGGTATACCTCTAGTTCCTCACGCTCACGCTTTTCCTGCTCTCTTTTCTTGCGTCTGAAAAGGCGCCTCTCTTCCTTCCTCTTTTCGCGGTAGTTTTCTCGCACGGCTCGCGTTGCAGCTGACTGCAGCGTTTTTCTGTATGCGGCGTTTTTTACTGCTGTCGCGATGCGACACTCCTGATCGTACCATTGGTTCCGAGGTTGCGGGCGCCGGAAACCAATGACTTCTTCAGCGGCAGCGCGCATGGAGTGGGATATATGCGCCTAAAGTCCGCCGGCGTCGTCGAGTCCAGAGGTTGGTTGGTTGAGCTTAACCGAGAGTTGAGCGGAGTAGGCTTCGGCAGTCCGTTGTAATTGCAGCTTAGCGACATCTAGCTTTCGTTGCATTCCTGTGCGTATGTTCTTTGCATTGCATAATCGCATGCGGATCTTGGCTGCAACAAGATAATGGTCGGAGTCAATGTTGACCCCCCGAAATGTACGCACATCTAGAACACTAGAGGCATGCCTTCCGTCGATTACAATATGATCAATTTGGTTTCGCGTTTTTTGATCAGGGGACAGCCAGGTGGCCTTGTGTTCATGTCGATTGACATGAAATCTTATTTTAGTTTATATGGTTTATATGGACGCGAAAGCTTTCTTGTTTAGTTTTTTTATCCATTTTGCACTAAAAAGTTGAAATTAACACTCATTATTTATTATTTTCCAACTTCACCCAGAAAACGTATGTCTACGATGCTCGTAGCAAACTGAGCTGTACTGTACTCTAAACACGAAAATATTTCAACAAAATATATTATATTGATCTAATGGATTTCTCAGAATTCATGATGTATAAAATATAAAGGAGCTTCTGGGAACTATTCATCCCCACGTAGTTAGTGAACGTCAGCCGCGTATTTTTCGCTTTGCTACGGCAGAACCTGTTTACTCGCTGCGTTATAGTTATAACTCGGTAAATAATTGAAATTTAAGTTGAAATTGGCCTTAAAATTATAAAAAAAAAAATTAATTTTTCCAAAATTATACACTAGAATACTGCCATTTCAGTATTTGAAGGTGAAATGTTTGAACACAAATGACCGAGAACTGAACCTACAAGCTTTATGCGGACTCCGAACGGCTTATGTTTTCAAGAAGCTTTTCATGGCAGTTTTTACTCTCTTCGGCTTGCCATTGTCTGCAGAGAGGTGACTGCCGAACAGAAAAATTAATTCAATTGAAAAAACATTCTGTCCCAGATGGGATTCGAACCTGGAGTCTATCGCATAAAATCCACTTACCTCAACCAGTAGCATGCCATGGCCGTCACATATATTTTTATGACATCCTCTTTTTAAAATATACAATGGCTACTATGTTGCATTCAAATAGTTCTAAAATGTTAGACAGCGTTATTAAAAATTTGAGTGATAGCCTTTATAAATTCCGATACTTGACTTGACATTTTCCTTTTAACTTTATTTCTCTTATAACCATAACATTATTTTGTTTGCTAAATTTTCTTATGACACAAAATATACATCTTCACTACCTCAATCCGTACTACTTCATATTTTATGAATTAATTTACAAAAGCTGACTTCAATGACGCTTAGCAAAATTATGTCAGAATTATTCTGGCATTTCTCTCCATCAAACATGAAAGAACAGCTAATATAATTAATAGAGATTAGCTAACTAACATAATTACTTGCCTCTGCATATTGACAAAAGCCAAGTTGATGCTGTGAAAGTTTTCTTTTTCTAGCCACTCAACATAAAAAGATGTAAGCAATTTAATACAATACTAGTTATATACAGTGCTGTGAATTTTCTCTTGGTTTTTGTCCCTGTGCTTTGAAGCAGACCTTCTTCATATTCTACTTTGTCTTCTTCTTTACTATCTCTAACAGTGTTGAAACTTGTTTATTCCATTTACGAGTAGGTACTTTTCATAAGCAGCTGCCTTTGCAAATTTTTTATTTCCGTACCTCATCAGCATGATTATCATAACTACGTTATTAATATCCAACCTCACTTCTTTATAATATTAATTTTATGTGCAGCAATCTTCTTTAGTTTTCTCATAAATATTCAAGAAGTTCTATGAATATATCTCATCTTCAAACCGTTGACTGGTTTGCATTAATTGAATTATTTAAGTTTTCTTACTCATGAAAA
Source organism: Coremacera marginata (assembly GCA_914767935.1). NCBI lineage: Eukaryota > Metazoa > Arthropoda > Insecta > Diptera > Sciomyzidae > Coremacera > Coremacera marginata. Next base: position 228,329,463 of record OU612043.1, read on the forward strand.
TGTCGCCTTAATTAAACTAGTAAGAAAAAGAATCAAGAAATATCTTTGTCTCCAGCGCTGTTCATATGTTATATTTTATATATTTGTAAGCAATGCTAATATAAAGAATTTCTTAACAGAAACGTTTTGCTTTTTTTTTTTATACCCGTATGTTTAGAAATGATTTTGAAAGGATTTAAATTGTATAAGTAAGAAATGTATGAATATATATTAATAAAACTAACCGCACCGACCAAAGCTCTAGGCGTTTTCCTACACAGTAGAAAAAGGAAGGATTAAAAGGTAGTTATTGAAATGCTTCTGATGAAGGTAGAAGGCCTTATCAATCAACTTGATTCTTTTCTTAATTATTGAAGCGAAGCTTTTTTACTCCTGATTCTGTGATTTGCTTGGAGTGAAATCTGAAAAATTTTCGACAGATTTTTTCTTGGAAAGCTTACATGAGAGTCCAATACACTACCCACCAGGCCACAAAGACTTACGAGTATTAGAAACAGTTGTTAAATCGATATTAATTATAACAGAAGCTATGCTGCAGTAGATCGTCACCTTCTATTAATAGATAGAGGATTGTGTATTTGCTATGCTACAAATAACAAAAATTTGCTTTTATTTGCCACAAGGTGTCTCCAGCATCGGTGTGTTTGCATTGTGAATGCGCTTGTGGTGTTGTTGGCAATGAGAGTATATTATAAATAAGAGTATGCATGTTTATCAGATATATTTTGTCTGCATTTTTCGGTGAACAGTTCCCAGTTTAGAACTGCGGAAAAATGTTAGAACTAAACAGAACTACAAAGCTACAAAATGAATCAAGTCTCTTTTCTTGTATTTCTTGGCTTGCTACCAGGCGACCAGAAAACAGAAGCAAGCAACATTCTTTTTGTTTCGATATGATAGTACCCCTTTTCTCTTCTGCCCTCTGCCCTCTGCCCAACAAGCGCATCGTGATGTGCGCGCTTTAGCGCATGCGCAAGTGTTTTTTTTTTCAATACTGATTTGTGAATGAATGTGTGTAAGCTGTAGCGCATGTGTAAGTGTTTTTTAGGTCGATACAAATTTGAATGTATGTGTGTAAGCTGAAACCCAATAAACATTGTGGCGGGGAGTGATTCGATAACGAATCGCTTGTGAATCGTTTTTTTTAAAGTTTTCGAATAGTTTCATACTGACTTCATCAGAGGTTGGCTTGATGATTAAAGAAAGATCCTATTAAAATCATGGCTTTCCTAAACTCCATTTAAGATGTTTTGAAACAAAAAAAAAAAACAATTTTTTCCGACTTTTCAATACACAAATTTAAAAAAAAAAATTTTTTAGTAACTTTCTATTCTTAATGCGTCATTTAAGCGAATATTTGTTTTTTAAATTTTATGTTTTTTTTTTTTTTAATTTTAAGTTAAAAAAACATAAATTTTCATAAATTTTTATATGAAAAAATTTTGTGAAATATTTTTCTTCTGTTATGTTATTTCGTGCTTATTCTTTATATAAATAATTTCCACTTATAATTTGTTCAAGATTTTCATATGAATAAGTTCTCGTTAACAAATTGCTTTTTGTTGTTTTGGCGACTCGTTAACAAATTGCTTTTTATATTTTAATATTTTGCTTTTTATAGTTTTTGGCGACTCGTTAACGAATTGCTTTTTTCGGTCTTGACGAATGTATAACGAAGCCGAAAAAAAGTTGGTCAAAAAATGATAAAAAAAATAATTTCGAACTTTTGAAAAGCCAAATCTTTAAAAAAAAATACCTAAATAACAAAAAAAAACAACAAAAAAATACATTTTTTTTTTTACCATTTTTTGGTTCGAACCCGTGTTCGCGAATGTCCGCGTGTCCGCTTTTATTAACAAGCAAATTAAGCAAGATATATTAAGCATCTGAAATAGCTGAGTGTGTAAGGTGCCGGACTAGCATTCAGGAGACTTGGTTTCGATTCTTGAAGTGGTAAACTTGAAATTAGTTTTTATTTTTTTTTTATATATTATTTCTTATTTTTTATATGATTTATATGATTCGTTATCGAATTGCTTCTTTGAGTTTTGGAAACTCGTTAAAGAATTGCTTTTTATAGTTTTGGCGACTCGTTAACGAATTGCTTATAATAGTTTTGGCGACTCTTTAACGAATTGCTTTTTTCGGTTTTGACGATTCATTAACGAAGGAGGAATTTCTCCCGCTCGCGATATTATAAATGAATCGCTACTAATAATTGCTAATGAATGAAATGTACAAGAAAACGATTCGTAAACGATAACATTAGTGAATCATTTTGTTTATTGGGAATGAAATAAATTTTGGATTTTTCATTTTTTGTTGGGTTTGTGCTTGCTTGGCCAAAGCGAAAAGGCTTGTATTTCTGATCTTGCTACCAGGCAATCAGAAAACGGCGTTTTGAAGTTATTCTTATTGGAAGCTCTACAGTTGGCATTTTTGCTTAATAGTATTTTCAAATAGATAGATTTAAATAGATCAATTTACGAGTTATTCAACACATAAGCTGATATTACTCTTAATGTTTATATGCAATATTTTTATTGCTCTTCATTTCAGTATAGCCAATTTTTCAACATAATCAACATAAAAATTATTTATATACATTTATGTACCTATATTCTCGATATAACTACACTTGAAATTTTGAGCAATGCGAACAAGTGTATGCGTACTATAGAGTGCTCTATGGCCGGATAGTTTATTAAAAATTTTAATCTTTGCTAACTTGAAAAAAGCTGATTTTAAGATTTTTAAAAATAAATAGAGAGAAACTGCGAAAAAGCTTCTCTCGTGTGTCCAACGACGCACCTGTGTTTTGTTTTTTATGAAACGATATTAAAGGCAAAGGCAGTAGGTTAGGTTAGGTAGAGGTGGCAGCCGGTATATGTACAATGTCATATACCAGCTCACTCGGATCAGATAGGTCCATTGTGATACCGCTGCACACAGGCCTTCATTCAAAATGGAACCACCTCGAGCTCTTGATGAACCTTATTAGACGCCTGACGTTAGTCGTTGACAGGTCGTCAAGCTCATGAAAGAAGAAAGAGCCTAAATGTTTGTGCCTCCTTCTGGCTCCTTCAGGAACACAGAAGATGGGAGATGGTTTTTTCCTCTTCCTCCTCCCTTCAGCTTCTACAGAAGTCATTCGAGATAACTCCTAACCTGTGGACATGTCTGCCTATCAAGCAGTGCCCCGTGATGACAGCCACTATTGTGGCTAATTCTGTTCCTGCCAGTGAGAGAAGGGCTCTCGATCGCCCGAGATTTAGTATCGGCCAGATAGGCCTTGATGCTTTCGATGTAATGTTGTTGCTGATTAGCAGCTTGAGAGTCGCTAATGGGTTACCCGGTGTGTTCAGCATCGCTGATTCCGTTCGTGTTCCATTTCTAGCAAGCTCGTCTGCCTTTTCATTGCCTTTAATGCCCATATACCCATATTAGGCTGATGCTGAAATGGTTCAACATTTCACCTAAGGAAGCACGACATTCTTTGGCTACTTTAGGGTTTGTGGCTACTTGTTCCAAAGATTTGATCGCAGCCTGGCTATCCGAAAAGATATAAATATCCCGTTTCGAGACAACTTTGTTTGAAAGCCATGTTGCAACCTCCCCTATTGCCATCATTTCGTCCTGAAACACACAACAGTGATCAGAAAGCCTACGAGCCAGAGAAACCCCAAGCTTTTTTGAGTAGACCCCGTACCCGACCTTGTCGTTTAATTTTGATTCATCTGTATAGAAATATAGACACCCTCGTTTCCATGGCGCACCATTGGCCCAGTATGTTCTAGGCGGAATTAGCGTACCATAGCTTCCTTCGAAGGAAAGCGAGGGCTTGCATTAATCAGTCCTTGATGGAATGAAGTTATTAAGTATGGATGAGTAACCCGTTGTCAGAATTTTCCATATACCTAGTTCTCTGAGTCTTATCGCCGACGGGCTGCTGTCTGTTTGGCAACCAGGTCCAGTGGTAGAAGATGAAGTATATTCTCTAAAGCTGCAGTCGGTGTTGTTCTTAGAGCACCGCTGATGCATATAGATGCCATTTTCTGCACTTTTTGGAGCTGCTTCTTATATGTGACCTTGTCTGAGGACGGCCACCATATTACTACTCCATACAGAAGAATAGATCTTTCGACCCCAGTATACAGCCAGTGAACAATATGAGGCGAGAGCCCTCACCTTACCCCTATGGCTTTTTTGCAAGCATAAAGTGCCATTGTGGCTTTTCTAGTGCGCTCTGCTGTGTTTAATTTCCAGCTGAGCTTCCTATTGAGTATGAGTCCCAGGTACTTTGCGTTATTCGCAAGGGACAGAACAGACCCATTTAGTGTAATTGGTGTTAAGGTTAGAATCTAGGATTTCCTGGTGAATAGGACCAGCTCTTGTTTTAGCTGGATTAACTCCAAGAGTCAACATTATTTAAGTCTGCAAAGAGCTCGTTGCATAATGTCGCATAGAGTTGTAGGAAACTTGACTCTGATTGCAATTGCTAGGTCATCGGCGTAGGCTGCCACCACACATCCATCGCTCTCAAGGGATAGCAGTACATTGTTAACTACCAAATTCCAGAGGAGTGGAGAGAGAACACCACCTTGAGGTGTGCCTCTTGAGACAGATCTCATGGCACTGTATAACTGATTTGTGTCGTCGTAACTGATTTGTGTATGATACTGAGTATGTGTTTCATAAATCGTATTCTTGCATGTAGTGGTGATAATCCGAATTCATATGCATCAGTAATATCTATTGATTTGTTTGGGATTTGGTTTAGTTGGCTTGATGTTGTTTGGCATATGATGCAGCTGGATGAACCCTGTGTTTCAGTCAAAGCCTGGCCTACTTTTCCATCGATCATTGTAAGCACTAATTGGTAGCTTACTTCCATTTCCTGCCCGTTAATTTCCCGTATTTGTAATGGATGAAGCTTTGCAATTTGGGCTCTGGTATCGCTTACTTCTTTCTTAATGGTAATGCGATTTTTCCAAATACCCCTGGTGTGCGTTGTGCTGGCCGATGGCTCCGAGTCTTCCAAAATCTTTTTTAATTGCAATGTTATAAATGACACCATGGAACATATCCATGTCCAAGGTATTTTCGCATAACAATTGCTTGTATTGTTTTTGTCCGCAAGAACCATCACATCCCCATTTGCAAAAAAGAATGAACTTGCAGTTTCCATATTGCTTCAATTAATTTTCTTTAAATGATTGTAGCAAGCGTTGTGCTGTGTGATCAAGTAATGATTGTAGTTGTACCTCTGCCAAAATTGGTGTAATTACAATAGTATCGTTAGATGGCAAACAGTCCTTTTTAGCAGTAGTTATGTGATGATATGATGGATACAGATTGGAATCTTTTTCAATCGCACGCAATCTGAGCTTAGTATATTGGTGCTTTGTTAATTTCAAATCTAAAAATAATGCTAATGCCACCTCATTTGTGTACTGGTTTTCCTCGCTCGGTGTTGGTACACTTTTAAGAATCCGTATTGTTCTCACTGGACTAGCATCAGTAACTTTTTCAATGGTTTCCATTTTGGCATATTTTTGAAGCGAAGCTTTTTACGCCCCGTGCTGTGATTTGCTTGGAGTGAAATCTGAAAAATTTTCGACAGATTTTTTCTTAGAATTGTATATGGTTCTTTGTTTCTGTGTTTTTTACAACAAGACAATTTAATATAACAAATATAAAAAAAAAATGTCTTCACTTGCCGTGGGACTCAAACCCGCAAACCTTTGGTTGGGAGTGCTTTACTCCATCCACTGAGCCAAGCACACCCTTATTATGCTGAAGTATTGATTCAGTATTAACTGCAGCTGAAGCTATGTTGCAACACATCCTATAACCTATTAATGTATTTGTGTGGTTTGGGTAGCTGCTAAACCACTTGCTATCATCAGTGTTGTCACTTATCCACAATTGTGGTAAGTCTAACACTTTTTTGGTTTCTACCACTTTTATCACCCACTATTTGCATTTTTACAAAATCTATCACTTCTTGATACATTTATATAGAAATTATTGCATTATAATTAAAATTTTAGAAATTTTATTGCATATATTTTATTTATTATTACATTTTATATTGTATTTTAGTACTGTCTTAAGAACATTATATGGGAATTATTTGCAATAAAACTAATTCAGCGTGAAAAAAAGTACTGTATGGTATACCTCTTATGATTTATTTTGCTGTAGGACTTCAGTCGAAATTTTCCTTAAGAAGAACAATATTATTCCAGATTTTTAAATTCACCACTCATTTTAGACTCAACCTACCACTATTTTAAATTTGCAAGTGACAACACTAGTCAACATCCTCAGTTTGTTAGTGCCATCTGTTAACAACTGTTAACGTAGCTGCAATTATATATTTAATATTAAATCAGCGTCAAAATTTAACAGAGCTGTTTGGATCGGTGGAAAGAGTGCAGGTTTACTAATCAATGGGTTATAGAATCGATCCTCACTGTGGGCAAAATAATACTTCTTTTTTTTTATGTGAATGCGTTTATGCTGTTGTTGGTACATACTTTCGTTTTGTTTTTGCATAGTGCGAAGGAAAATTAACAATTGCCCACAAGTGCGTTGAAAAAAACAATGGCAGTAACATGTAATAAAATAAATAATATAATGAAATGTTATACAATTTACTGGTGTGAATATTAGCGTGTGTTTTTTAAATACATTTAATGTTTTAAATTTTTGAATTTAAGTTATTTAAAAAAAAAAAAAAAAAATTAAATTATCATATCTATGGAACTGTAAAAAAGCTTCGCTTCTCTCGTGTGTCCAACGACGCACCTGTGTTTTTTTTATCTGCTGGCAATTGATGAAGGAGAGTTTCTTGAGCATTTATACTTCGGATTTCATCAGTTATAGCCTTTAGCTTCCGCCTCTTAGATCTTCCTGTGCTGATTTTGTCGGTAGTTTTTGAAGCTCTCTGCACAGTAATCTTGCATTCCAGCCATTTTTCGTTATGCTTATAAAATCTTTCTTTCGTGTAGTTATACTGGCTGCAGCTCTTTTTAACCGACTTCAAAAAGGAGGAGGTTCTCAAGTTCGTCGGTTTCTCTGTTTTTTTTTTTTTTTTTTTTTTTTTTTTTAAATGTATGTACATCGATAACTCCTAAACCATATGCCTGATTGCCATAATTTTTGGGGAACAGATAGATATCATAAGCATGGAGGTGACCGTACAAAAGTGGGCGGTATTCAAGAACTGAACGTGGCAATAATAGATCTCGCAATACTAGATACTACTGTATCTCGAATAAAATTAACACTGGGGTACTGCAATTTAGTGTAGAGGTAGGCACACTTATTACAAATTACGGGCAAGAAAATGGGCGTAATTCGACAAATGGGCGTGGCAATATTAGAAAAACAGTGTATCTTGAATAATTTTGAGGCTAGAGTACTGCAATTTAGTATAGGGGTAGGCATTATTATTACAAATTATCGTCAATAAAGTGGGCGTTATTCGACAAAAGGGCGTGGCAGTATTATAAAAACACTGTATCTCAAATAATATGGGCACTAGGGTACTGAAATTTAGTGTAGGGGTAGACACAGTTAATACAAATTACGGTCAAGAAAATGGGCGTTATAATATGGACACTAGGGTACTGAAATTTAGTGTAGTGGTAGGCAGAATTATTACAAATTGCCGTCAACAAAATGGGCGTTAGTTGACAAATGGGCGTGGCAATATTAGAAAAAGAGTATATCTCGAATAATATTGATACTATGGTACTGTAATTTGGTATAGGGGTAGGCATTATTAGTAAATATTACGGTGAATGAAGTGGGCGGATTTTGACTACTGGGCGTGGCAATATTAAAAAAACAGTGTATCTCGAATAAAATTGACACTAGGGCACTGAAATTTATTGTAGTACAGGGGTATGCAGAATTATTAAAAATTATGGTCAATAAAGTTGGCGTTATTCGATAAATGGGCGTGGCAATACTAGATAAACACTATCGCAGTTAATATTGACGCTGGGGTACTAAAATAAAGTACAGGGGTAGGCACAATCATTGGAAATAACGCTCCAGAAAGTGGGCGCTTATTTAACAAAGGGGCGTGGCAATATTTGAAAAACACTATATCTCGGTTAATATTGACACTAGGGTAATAAAACTCGTTACAAGAATGGGTATAATAATTCCAAAAGATGTGACATCTAATTTAAATTTAAGTGGCAGATATTTGAAATAGCCAACAAACTTTCAGATTTTAATAGAACAAATTTTTTTTGGAACAATTTTATTTATGTTGTTTATACTCTTTTTTCGAAAGTTTATCATATTCTCTAAAAAGGAAGAAATAAAAATTTACAAAAAAAAACAACCGACTACAAAATCACTACAAAGTAAAAAATAATTTTAATAAAAATACTTTTCCTTTTAATTTCTTGGTCATATTTGTTAATTTATTTAAACATATTATTATATATGAAATCTTATTATCTTAATTTTTTTCTTATTTGTTTTATTATCATAAATATATTAATTGCTTGATGAATACAAAAGCTTTGAAGTTGGCGCTTCTGATTAAAAGTCTGATTATATTAGCGCCGACCTTTAAAGCTTTTGAATTTTTTTCACGCTGAATTAATCTTATTTCAAATAATTCTCATATAATGTTCTTAAAACAGCACTAAAATAAAATATTAAATGCAATAATAAATAAAATATTATATGTAATAAAGTTTCTAAAATTTTAATTAAAATGCATTAATTTTAATTTAAATATATTAAAAAGTGGTTGAAAGCAAAAAAAGTGCTAGACTTACCACAATTGTGAAAAAGTGGCAATACTGATGATTCTTGTAGCAAGTGGCTTAGCAGCTACCCAAACCATAAAAATCATTTAATCAACTCTTGTAGCAAGTGGCTTAGCAGATACCCAAACCACGCAAATATATTATTAGATGTGCTGCAACATAGCTTCAATTGCATTTAATACTGAATCAATGCTTCAGCGCAAAGAAGGTGTTTGGCTTAATCGATAGAGTATAGAACTCCAATCGGAGGTTGACGGGTTCGAATCCCCACGGCAGGCGGAGAAATGTTTGTTTATATTTGTTATATTAAATGGTCTTGTAAAAAACGCAGAAACAAAGAAACCTTATAAAATTCTAAGAAAAATTCTGTCGAAAATTTTTCAGATTCCACTCTAAGCAAATCACAGAACGAGGAAATCACGAGTAAAAAGTCACGCTTCAAAAAGTAGGGTGACGATATCGTTACACTAGCCACACGGAGAGTTAATTTTCACAAAATTTCTTAATCTTTACAAAAAAACAGTCCATACCAAATTTCATTACTCTACGACAATACCGTATAGTTTTGGCCGCAGCTTATATGAAAGTGTCACACTGTGCGCCATTGATACATAGGAAAGTCTTAAGTGCGCTCTTAACGATTTGCGCTACATTTTAAGGCGATAATCGTTGGCCACACCTTACCGATTATAAGTATGTGCTTAATTTTAAGCATAGTCTTTAAATTTCTCAAAAGAAAACTCAAAAAAAAAGAAAACTCAAAATTTCTTCAGAAACAATAATGAACAAGGAAAAATTGTGGAGCACACCCAGCGTTTCCTGCACTTGAGAGTCTATTTTCTGCAGTTGTTGACGCACTACTTCTTGGAAGAGATTCATACTTCTTGTAATTTACTGCTACGTATTACCGTTTATTATTTTTATCACTAATTAATGGCTAATTAAACGTTTAAGCTGAACTTAGCACTCACCGATAGAAGCACGGCAAATATCTGTTAATATTAACGAAAACAAGAGATAATTCACACACACTTTTTTTTTGTGCTCATATTTCACATTTTTGTGTTGGAATTTAAACACTTGTCTATATTTTAATTTTGCATAGAGTTTTGTTTAAAAGTAAATAGTTGCTGTCGTTTTTTAAATTTTCGCATATTTTGTGTGTACCATTACACATTTTTGTGTTGCAATTTAAAGATTTTTTTGTCTTTGCATAAAAATCTTTTTAAACTTTGCATAACTTTTTATTTAAAATAAAACAATTACAGTTTATTTTTATAAAATGGGGCAAAAAGGTATTCATTTTAGCTTTGATAATAAATTTTCACAAATATTTTAGAGTGTAGAGCATGACTTTGGAGATCAATTATATTTGGGCAGCAAAAAAGGCAAAAATATAATTTTTGAACTTTGAACTGCTAATTTTTTATAAATTTTAAAATAAGTAATTTATAACAAAAAGACAATTTTGCCAGTTTTTTTTCGGTTGTGTTAAATAAATCTTTATAGTGGCGAAAAGCTTTCAAGATACACTTAGAAAAGTCCAGCCACTATTTCAAACTTTTTTTACACACTCTTATGTACGTACATACATGCTTAGAAATATAAAAACCAAAATAAATATTCTTAAGCTTTGTTATTGTAAAAAAAAAAATACTTTATAAATGAATGATTTTCAATTCTATTTATTTAGTTTTTTCCTCCACTTTACGAGTATGTAAAAGGTCATGTAATGAACCTTTTTTGCCAAATTTATAAAATATTATTGGTTGAATTTTTCCTCAAAATCATTGTAGTTTTTTTTCATTCACGCTCCATTATCCGAGCGTGATTAACTAAAGATGAATCCGTATGAATTTGAAATTTGATAGGATTTGAAGGCACTCAAGCAGATAAATCAAGGCACACATACATACAATAGCATAGAAATATGTACCCAATAAACATCAAAATGAAATCGTAGTCAATTCGAATTGGAGACAAATATGAGATCTCGAATTCACCATCGCGAGCTCGTGGCGAAAAATGTAAATAGGCGAAACCGAAAACTTTTAGGCTCGACTCTTTTACATACTTACTTACTTAGGTGGAGCCTACAAACGTAAGTCGGTTTCTGCCTGTTGTAAGAAATGGCACCAACCATTTCTGTTTTGCGTTTGCTGAGTTGGAAGCTGCAAGTTTCGTCAGGTTGTCCTCTACTTGGTGCTTCCAACGGAGATGCGGTCGTCCCCTTTGGCGTTGACCGCCGCTGGGTACCGAATCGAATATTTTCTTCACTGGAGCGTCGTATTCCATTTGCTCAACATGACCTAGCCAGCGAAGCCGCTTTACTATGTCGATGTCGGCGTATAGCTGTCGTTCCATCGTATTCGGTATACGCCATTGACGCAGATTGGTCCGTAGAATTTACGAAGGATTTTTCTTTCGAACGCTCCCAAAGTCTTCTCATCAGAGCTGCTCAACGTCCAGGTTAGTGCTGCATATAACAGGACGGCCATGATTAGTGACTTTTAAAGCGTGACCTTTGTACGTCGAGAGAGGGCTCTGCCACTCAATTGCCTACTGAGCCCAAAGTAACACCTGTTGGCAAGAGTTATCCTTGGTTTTATCTCTCTACTGATATCGTTGGTGGAGTTAATGCTGGAACCCAGGTAGACGAAGTTCTTCACAACCTCGAAGGAGGTGTTGTGAACAGTGACGTGGGTGCCAATACGCTGGTACTGTTTGATTGTTGACACCAGATATTATCTGCGTTTACTGCAATACCCATGCGACTCGACTCTTTTTCTAATTTGGAGAAGGCTGCACTGACTTCGCGTGTGTTATCAATATCATCAGCATACGCTAGCAGCATCTTGTAGAATATGGTGCCGCTTTGTCTCAGATCAGCAGCTCGAATGACTTTCTCTATGATTAGGCTAAAAAAAGTCGCACGATAAAGAATCACCTTGTCTGAAACCTCGTTTGGTAACAAACGGAGCGAGGGGGGAGAGGTCCTTCCCGATTTTAACTGCGCTGCTGGTGTTGCTCAGTGTTCAGTGTCATCCTGCATAGACGAATTAATTTTGCACGTATACCAAATTCAGACATGGTGGAGTATAGGTGATTCCTTATTGGACTGTCGAAGGCGGCTTTGTAGTCGACAAAAAGATGGTGGGTGTCGATTTGTTTTTCTAGAGTCTTTTTCAAAATTTGTCATAGCGTAAATATCTGGTCGGTGGTAGATTTTCTAGGTCTGAAGCCACACTGATTAGGCCCAATGTGTTGGTTTACGATGGGTTTCAGTCTTTCACATAATACGCTCGACAGGACCTTTTCTTATAGGCGATATTTAGGAGGCTTATCCCACGGTAGTTGGCTCAAATAGTGGAATCGCCTTTCTTATGGATTGGGCAGAATACACTGAGGTTCCAATCGTTTGGAATGCATTCTTCCGACCATATTCTGCATAGAAGCTCCGTGCCCCAAATGCGGCAGTTCTACTTGTTGACGTATCCATTGAGATCAGAATGAGCTTTGTCACTCAAGCTGATGATGTTCCAATACCTAATCTGAGAACGTTCGACGCTGAGCATGGTCTGCCGGCTTTAGTTGTTGGGACCGTCTTCGAAAAATTGTCACTACTTTTTTAAAGTGAATTTTCTCACATTTTACGCGTTGCACGAATGTGAATTTCTCCATGATTAAAAATCTCATGAAAGTCACAGATTTAGTACTCTACGCTTGGGCATTTTAGTACTTAGTAGTGCCCGAATCAAAATGTCACTGACTTTTGGGTTACCCATGTAAAGGGTATAGTTTTAATTTTGTTTTTGTATTTATAAAAAGTTTATTGTTGTACCAGTAACTGTTCAATGCTTACGGTTTCTGCGTCAGTCTGAAAATGAAAACTTCTCGTTGGTTACTATAATATTAAAAATTTCTAAATGGCTTGATTTTTTTATAATTTTGCTTGCATAAAATATAAGTTAATTTTGTTTTTGGACTTTGGTTTAATAAACACAAGAAATGCCACGTTTTTGCGCATATACCCATATTTGGGCTAATTCAAAAGCAATAAATTGGACAACAATGCAATATTAACAATTTGATTTTTATAAAATTTACAATTCGTTAACGATTTTTTTCTTTTTAACTGACATTTGAAACGAATAAATTGTCCGAGAATGCGGATTCGTTTCGAACTCGTTTGGTTTATTGGGCAATGACATTGGTGTGCGTGTATGAGCTTGTGTGTGTGTTTGTGCTGAGTCCCTGCAAGAGTTCCAAAATTTATTTAAGATTTATATGTAGGTAGTTCAACAGCTAACGGTAGCAATAGAAGTGTATATTCCGGTATAAGCAAAAACTAAGGACGGTAGAAGAGAAGAGAAGAGAAAAGATGGGATAAGAAGCGAAATGGTTATAATAATGGAATTGTGGTTACATTTTGTGGCAATTGCATGAAAATACGCACACGAAGAATATACAAATACATTGAAATAAACTGGCGGGCACACAGCCAGACAGACGACAGATACAGCTGTATACAGAAAGCAGGAGTTTGTCTGCCTTAATTTATGCTAAGCATAGGCAAAGAAAGCTTGCGAATTAGAGAGAGGAAAGCACGTTTCAAACACGGAACCAGATTAGAAATATTTGCTGCAATAAAAAATACAACAACAACAACAACAACAACAAAATAATAATAACAATTGCTCATAATAAACATAATTTTTAATAATATATAAAGTACGTAACATTAAAAAGCACGCAACAGAATTTAAAATAGTCTGAGAGCACAAAACAACAACAACAACACAAACAACAAAAACGCTCAAAAAGCCAACGCAGCCAGCCAACGTGCTTGAAATAAAATAAGCAGTTAAGTTCTATCAAAGCCAAAGTTAACCATGTCAACAACCCACACATGTGCAGACAGGCACATACACACACACACTGGCATTAAAAACAGCCATAAAATCAACAAGAACAAGAACTTCAGCAAACAAAAATGCCAATAAGAAAAAAAAAAAAAAAGAAAAAAAAAAACAATAAAAAGCATTGACAGGAAAACCAAACCGAAAATGCATTTTTATACCAGCCGTCATCGATATAACCGGTTTACCGATTTGGAACCAAAACTTAAACAAATATATTATTTTTTTTTTATTTTTATTATTATTGTATTTCTTTTTCTATCCTCTTTTCTCTTAAATTTCTTAAACTTTTGCTTATTTAGCTGTGTTGATTGAATTTTATCGTTTTCTATAAAAAGCTATGCAAATTGTTATTGTTGTTTTATTTTTTTTTTCTTTTTGTTTTGTTTGAACCTTTACAACTGGGTTATCCAGCTATTTTGCATATGCAGAATGTGGCCCCTTTAAGGGACTTCCTTTTATTGAACTTTTATAGTTTTTGTTTTTATTTATGTTTTTGTTCAATTTTTCTTTTTATAATAACATTCTGGTTTTTATTGCCCTGTAGATGTAGCCCTGACTGTCTGTAATTCTAGCGTCACACTACAAACATAAACAAGTTTATTACCAATCCTATTTGATGTTGTAGTTGTTGCTGTTGCCATTAATGATCAGCTGCACTTATTGCGATCATGTTGCTGCTGTTGCTACCGCTTTGAATGACGTTGATTACACTTCATCAGAGAGAAAAAAAAACAAAAAACTAAACTATCCATTAATTATAAAGTTTCTCGGCTTGTCTTTATATATATTTGTATATTTACACTTGTGCAGCAAAAGTTGTGCTCGTGAGTGAAGTGGACCTATATTATCTATCCATCGGCTGATCCAAGGGGAAATTATGGGGGCTTAGTCCCCCCAGCCGCTCAAAATTTGCTTGAAACAAAAAAGTTTAGGAAAAAATTTGCTATAAATGCTATAATTTTTTTAATAAAATTGCAAGAGAGTTGCTCATGTTGCACAGTATAACGTCCACATACATTGCTTGGCCAAAAATAGGAGGAGTCATCGCAGAGCTAGGAAATTTAGGACGAATATCGATTTTGATAAAATTAAGAAATATTAAAAAAAAAATAGAAAAATCCGCCCTATTCCATGCCCACCACCCATAAAAACGAAATGGCCATTTCAACCCTTGAAAGGACTTTGACCGAGCTTCTTATGATCAATTGTGTTGTGTGTGTTGTGAAATGTTTGAACACAAATGATAGAGAGCTGGACCTAACAGCTTAATGCCGACTCCGAACGGCTTTATGTTCTCAAGAAGCTTTTCATGGCAGTTTTTTACTCTCTGAGGTTTGCCATTGTCTGCAGAGAGGTGACGGCCGAACAGAAAAATTAATTCAATTGAAAAAACTTTCTGTGTCAGATGGGGGATTCGAACCTGGGTTCTCTGGCGTATGAGCCACACACTCGCCAGACTTGCAGAATATTCTTTAACGCATCTGGCTTATATTCGTCAATAACAGACTTGCAGAATATTCTTTAACTCACCTGCATTGGTTTCGTCAACATTAAGGGAGAATTCCTGGTTGACAAACATTTTTTTTCAATTTTTTTTTTGCATATTTTTAGAGCTTGGATATTTGAAATACTTTATTAGATATGGCCTTTTTTGTCTAGCAATGTTTTTGCCAAAATGCGATTTGCTTAATTTGGCTGCTTTTTGAATGCAACGGTTTAAATCAACCACCGAATTTCGTTCAACGCGTTCTTTAGTAGGTAATAACTTTCTTTAGTAGGTTTGTATACGCATTTTAAAAATAAATGAATACACATTTTAGAGCTTAGGTATTGGAATGTTGGCAGCGTTTAGTTCACTTTGAATTGAGTTATAAATCGGACGCGCGCGCACATACAGTTTTGAAAAGTACAGTTTTGATAAAAATTTTTGTTTGCACTAAAGACAATGGATAGAAAAAGTAATAGAAATAAAAATAAAAGAAACACTGGTAGCAATCGAAAAACTCGTTTCTTGAAATGCCAGTTTCGTAGTAAACAACACGGACGAGATGAGGACACCGAATTCACAAGTACATCGGCAAAAAAATTTAAAAACAATGAAAACGAAGACATAAGCATTGACAACAAAACGGAAAATTGCATTTTGGAGTTTTATACAGTTTTCTCGGCGATTGCTAATCTGGTGATATGTGCCAAATGTGAAGGAAAAATCGAGTTTAAAAAAGCATCGCCGTATGGAATTGGCTTCAAAATTGGTGTTCCCTGCGCTTGCCCGACCACTACATAGTACTACTAAATATTAATACTATATACTGTCAGCCGATGATTTGTTGAACAGATGCCTTGGCTCCGAAACTCAAAACAGCAATGAATCTTTCAACGCAGTGCTGTGGTCATTCGCACCGAAGCATATGCACACCGGCGCACGCACTATTGAGTTTGCCAAATATATTGCAACTGTCATATTTAACGAAGGTTTTTTGCCAATGCTTCAAATAATGAACCTAATGGGCATCCCAATTGGCAACGTCACATATGATTTCGCCATGTCTCGGAACGAAGAATGTTTGAAAAGGTCCGAAGCCATAGCTCTGGCCGCATCAAAAGAAGGTAGAACTGCCCGAAGAGCACAAAGAGGTGCTGAGTCCTCATTTTTTGAAGAAGAGGAAGGAGTTCTTTCCGAGGCTGGTTTAGTATTCATTGGGCAGTAGTAATGTGGCAGCACCCAAACCCTGCGCACATTCCATGTTTAAAGTCTATGGAGCGACCCGCAGCTCAAATTAGCCGTCAAAGTGACGGATGCCAGTTTGCCGTTGCCCAGGGAACACCACGTGGAGGTTTTGAGTCGACTTGAGACGATTTCGACATGGATAATGCTGGCCTCGCCAAGTTGAGGCGGTCAGACACGTTGCCATGTGAAGGTTCGCCCCCTATTCCCCGAGGCTAGGGTCGCTGGTCAATGACGACGAGGGAGACCATGCCTCCGATGGATGGACCAGGCAGAGGAAGCCCTAACCGCACTTGGTGTATCCGATTGGAGAAGGCACGCGCAAAGCAGAGGCGCCTGTCGAGAGTTGATGAGGTCGGCCGAAACCCGGACACGGGTTGTTACGACCACCTAAGTAAGTAAGTAGGGAAGGAGTTCTTTATGGGGCTGGTATTGCAGTTTGATATATGTAAGTATTTCACAAAAAAAAAAAACAATGTTTTATTGCCTAAAATTTTCTTCGAGTTTTATCAAAATCACGTTTTTTATCTTTGAAGTCACTTTTCTCCGGTTCTACTGTACCGATTTTAATGAAACCAAGTGCAATCGACGCAGAGTTATTGAATTGTTTAAAACTGCATGCTCAAATTTTTCATTTCAATTTTTTTTTTTTTTGGTACAAAAAAATAACTTCAAACTTAAACGAGTTTATCTCGAAACCACGTTTTTCGAGATTGCGGCCCAGATTGCGCCCGATTGTAGTTCTGAACCGATTTTGATGAAACAAAGTGCAATCAACGCAAAATTGTCACCATTCTAGTCTCTATCTCGATCACAATTTTAAACAATTTTTGACTATTTTTTTTTTACACTAAACTACAAAAAAAATAGATCCAAAATCGATTTTTCATTTTTCAATGAACGCCATTTTGTAAAAAATAATCGCAAAATTATGATTGAGATAGGAACCAGAATTACATCTGTACTGATTCTAACGCTGTTTACTTTTTCCATTTCAGATGATTCGCAGTCGAGTTACCTTTTTTTTTCGACACCCAACTTTGAAGGCCGACAAGTTTTTGAACAGCCTTCGTACAAAGGAATAAAAAATTTTTTATTTAATTTAATACGTTTTTAATACAATAAAAAAACAGAATTGAAATAACTGTTTGCGTTTTCAAATACCCCCTTAATAAAATTTCCACCGTTATTGGAAAAGGGAGCTGTCATTTTTTAGACAAAATTTTCTTGTGTTCTTAAAAATTGACTATGAACGCAAATATTTGTGTTCAAAAAATCCGTGAACATTGTCAAAAGTATGAAAATTCCCTTTTTTAATTCCTTGCGAAATTTTATTCACTATAGGGCTGATGTTCTATCAAATTACGTTATATGCAACTGTTATTTTTCAATATTTGATATATAATACGAGGGGTGCCTTTTATATTTCGGGATTAGAGAACAAAAACAAATATTAATCATCGAAAATCACTTTATTGTTTTTCAAAATATTCTCCATTAAGATCTATACACTTTTGCATGCGTTTGAACCAATTGTCGAAGCACTTTTGCCACTCTGATTGAGGTATCTCCAAAACATGCATTCTGAATGCCGCAACCGCTTCTTCGGTCGTCGAAAATCGTTGCCCACGCAGTTTATTCTTCACGGTTGGGAATAAAAAGAAGTCATTCGGTGCCAAGTCAGGACTATACGGCGGATGACCCATCAAATCGATGTTTTGGGTGCTCAAAAATGCAGTTGTTTGAGCCGATGTGTGAGAGCTCGCATTGTCGTGGTGAAGAGTGATCCGTCTTCGGCGGTTGGTTTTCCTGATTTCTTGGAAGACAACTGGCAAACAAATGGTTTTTTACCACTCAGAGTTGACTGTTCTGCGTTGTTCTAGTGGTACGGTTGCGACATGACCATATTTTCCGAAAAAACAGGCGACCATTTGCTTGGAAGTGCTTCGTTGGACAACTTTTGTTGGATTTGGCTCATCTTGAAACACCCATACAGTCGACTGCTGTTTACTTTCGGGCTCATACGCGTAAATCCACGATTCATCACCTGTCACGATGTCATAGACGCGTTTCGAAGCACCGCGATCGTATTTTTCGAGCATTTCCTTCGACCAATCGACACGAGCCTTTTTTTGAGCGATTGACAAATTGTGTGGGATCCAACGCGAACAAATTTTTTTGACAGTCAAATGTTTATGCAATATTGAATGTATGCTGGTCCTACTTATGCCTAAGGTTGCCTCAATCTCACGATAGGTAACATGACGATCTTGCAATATCAGTTCGCGCACAGCATCAATGGTTTTCGGAACAAAAGCTGATTTCGGACGACCTTCACGAAATTCGTCTTGGAGTGAACTACGACCACGATTGAATTCACCATACCATCGATAAACACTGGTCCTTGATGGAGCTTCATTGCCAAAAATTGAATTAAGTTCATCCATGCACTGTTGCTGTGTTAATTCACGTCGAAAGTTTTAAAAAATAATCGCACGAAAATGTTCACGATTTAATTCCATTTTTAGACCGAGATGAATCTTTTAAGTTACTATAAACAACACAAATAGCGCTCGTATGTCAAAACGTTCTGAGTACGTATAAGCCAACAAATGTCAAACTTTGCGATAGAGCTTTCAGTTGACAGATTGCAACACCAGGGTTGCCAAATCCCGAAATATAAAAGGCACCCTACGTATATATATTTTACAAAAATGGGCTGCCTTGCCTTCACGCAATAAATATTTACATTCGCTACCCAACAAATTGATGAATTTTATTCTGATTATTTTAAGACCCTCTCACGAGCAGTTTCTAGATCCGCCACTGATCATCTACTATATGTATACCCTCGCACCACTTAAGAATGTCGGTCTATCTCACTGATGTGATGTGTCAGCTCTAAAGGTCTTTGCGCGTGGATTCTGTGCGATTTGTGTCAGGCACGCAAGGTTTTTTAATTTATTTTGGTTTTAAATTTTATTGCGAATTTTGTCTTCTTTATTTTTTTCTTTTTCTTTCCTGTTTCTTGTTGTAATGTGTGTCGTTCAGTTCTTGAATGAACACCAATGGATGAAGTCTTTTTATGACTGCTACTTAAGACGAAATTTGAGCTCTATTAGAAAGATATACAGTTTAGAAGTTTATTGACAGCGGACGCTGATAGAAATCAATGTTAAGCTATAAACTTTCGTTGTTCTGAGTCAGTTTAGTAGAACAATTTCGCTTTACGACCGACCCGACTTTTGAATAACAATGTTAAAATGAAATTTTTGATTGTAACCGGTTATTTGGGTATTATAAAAACTATCACTAAATGAAAATCTGATAAACAATAATGGGGTGACTCGTGGGCTGGTGGTAAGCCCTTATACCACTCGGGATGGTACAAATGTGTACCAACCATCTAGCAAAACACACTTTTCCAAATAGAAATAATAATCGCAATGATATAAATAATAGCAAATAATATATTATTTTATTAATTTTTTGTCTTATTTAAAAATAAAAAAAAGCAAATTTACGAAAAATTTGGTTTGCACATAAATAACAATCCCAACGAATCAACAACAAAATTCGGTACTAAAATAGATACAATTTTTATTCAATTTAATAGATAATTTTTTATATGGACACATATCTCATATTTTAGTTGTCACAAACCATTAATCTCAGCATTACCAATTGAAGCACAAATCAAATCTAGTGTAAATATAGATTAAATGGAATATTTTTTATTAAATATGGTATATATCTCTATCTCATTCCCTCTGTCTCGTTACACTAAAATCTTTCTTATTTTAGAAGTAAAAGAGTGTATACAGAGAAGAAGTTTCACTTTTTTTTTTATTAAGGGGTTAACCTACTGTTGAAAAAAATTTTGCATTTTTAGGTAGAAAAGTGTCTCAAGAATACGTGTGTAAAATTTCAGATCGATATCTAGATTCGTTTTGATGTTATATCGCTTAGAAGCGAGTGCGCTCCCACTCTCTTTTTTTCGGTATTTTACGCTGCGCGAGAGGGGCCGGCGCGCTTGAACATCTGCTACGAAATAACGGTTTATATACTTATAATACTCTCCAAAATATTTTTTTGGCATTATACAACGCTTATAGCGTTGATTCTGTAGTATACATGTGATTTTCGAAGTGTAACCAAGTGGCAATCAATATTAAAATGTGGCAATAAATATTAAAAATGGCAATAAATATTAAAAAAATAGATAATTCTCGAAAATCACAAAAAAGGTGTTTCAAAGGCAATCAACATACTATTTCTGAAGGTGCAGCTAATATTAGTGCTTTTTCTCGTAAATTAAGCAATAGTGGAACATACGATATACATGTTGATCCAACATCATCGTATTGTATCATAAACTTTGCCCTTGTATTTGGTACGCTCCAAAGTATTTTGAAGTGTAAGTTTTGTGATGGTGAAATTAAATTCAATAAAACTGCTCAAAGAGGACTTGGATTTAAAGTTGTTGTTGTTTGTTCGTGTTCAGAACACTCTGTTAATTCGAGCGCAATGATTGGTAATCAAAGCAATGCGTATGAAATAAATCGGCGCATCGTATTTATTTTTAGAATTTTGGGCCTCGGACTTTATGGACTGAATATTTTTTGCGGTTTAATGGATCTTGGTGTAAACTTTTATTCAAAGCTGTATTATGATCTTGTTCAAATTATTCACAGTGCCACAAAAAAAGTCTACGATGAATGTGTCTCAAAAGCTGCCGAGGATGAAAAAGAAATGAATGAGGAGCGCGGTAACGTGCGCAAAAATCTCACAGTCTCAGGAGACGGTTCGTGGGCTAAGCGCGGATTAAGTTCTTTAATCGGATTCATTTCTTTAATTGGTAATTTGACTGGTAAAGTGCTCGATATGATAGTAAAAAGTTCAGTTTGTAAAGCTTGTGAATTTTATGCTAATAAGAAAGGTACTCTTGAATATGATGTTTGGTTCGAAGCGCAGGTACAATGGAAGTTAACGAAATTATTGAAATGTTTAAGCGCTCTGAAGAGAAACATGACGCAAAGTATGCCTTTTACATTGGCGATGGTGACTCCAAAACTTTCACCAATCTCTTGGATAGTAATCCTTACGACGATTTATCTGTGACAAAACTGGAATGTATAAGCCACGTTGCCAAAAGAATGTTTCATCGCTTGACAGAGGCAAAGAAGAAAAAAACTGTTTAAGAAAAAGCAATCAAAGAGCATGAAAAAAAAGTCTGAAATAGAAGAAAAGAAAACCCCTAAAAATAAATCAAAAGTAAAAACTGTCAAGTCCGTAAAAGCTGCGCCAAAACTGCCGCCGACTGAAGCAAAAAACTTAACTCTTAAAGTGATTAAACAACTCGCTGTTTACTACGGTCTGGCGATCAGAAGGCACCCTGATTCTGTTCAAAACATGAAAAAAGAAGCACTCGCAGGACTTTACCATAGCTGCTCAACGGATGTCAATCCGCAACATATGTACTGTCCAGCCGGAGAGGATTCGTGGTGTAAGTGGCAAAAAGCCTAGGCTACTAACTCTACATATACTCATCCACCAGCATTCAATCAAGAGATTTTTGAAATGTTAAAACCGATCTATGACGACCTTACTGATGAAGATTTATTAAAAAGATGATTGGGTTCCAATGCACAAAATTCTAATGAATCTCTGAATCAAACTGTATGGAGTATCGCTCCCAAACACACCTTCAATGGTCTTAAAATAACAGAGATTTCTGGAATGATCGCCGTTTGCATATTTAACGAAGGTTTTCAACCACTTGTTGGCATTCTGCATGTTATGGGCGTTACTATAGGATCATTTGCACATAATTTTGACATGCAAAATGATCGGAAGAAATTGTTTACTGCAGAAAAAAGGAGCAGCGAAGCATCAAAAGAAGGTCGTGTAGCAAGGAAAAAAAGGAAACTGGCTAAGGAGCAAGCTTTTGAAGATGAGGAAGGCTCATATTATCAAGCAGGATTCGTGGATTGATGGTTAGACAACAATTTTTTGACTTATCACAAAAATTTCGGTTAAAAAAACTTTAAACGCGTTTTTCTCGAAATGCACTTTTTTTTGTGCGCGTCATAAAAATGCGAAAAAACTACTCACCTCGCTTGAAAATTTTTTTACATTCTCTTACAACATTTATCTATTGCATGAACCTCAATTTTCAGCAAAAAAAATAAAACTTTTTTAATTATGTGACCCTGTTTTTAACCTGAAAATGACCGAATTTCGATACCCCACTTTTGAGAAGAGTACCAAGTCGCGGGAAATCGATTTTTTTTTTCTGATTTGAGGTTCATGCAATAGCTGAACATATAAACTAAACGAAACTTTTTCGTTTTTTGGTTCCAGATGGATATTTTTGGCTGATTTTTACGAGGCGGAATTTTGATTTTACGACGCAAGGTGCTGCATCGCTCAACGACTATGGCCGCCATTTTGTTTTTTAATATATTTTAACAAAAATTTTTTTATATTTAAACCTTCATAAAGAAGCATGCAAAATTTCAAACTGATATGTCTTGTCAGTTTTTTTTTGTAGCTGTTTAAAAAAACGCCGATTTTGCCATTTCAACAGTAGGTTAACCCCTTAACTTAACCAACGCTCAGGGGATGCCTCTTTAAATGCGAAAGCATTGCGTTGATTTGGAAGACGGGTGATAGTTAGTTGAAGGGTGGAAAGATAGAGTAGTGTCGGTGAAGATTTGCTTTAAACTTTATTGTTACTTTTTTTTCATAAAAAACTTTTCTTTTGTACCATTTTGCTGGACAGGAAATCTGACAATACCAATTTGAATTGTGATCAGCAAACACAAAAAAATCCTGAGTAACAATTTGGACGTAGAAACATATATTGAGGGCTGATATTCAATAACTTTTATCTATATTTTGTCGAAAATTTTTTTTTGATGCCAAACTTATCACTGACCCTAGCTGCATCTATAAATGTGAAAATTTAAATTCCAAAAACTCATTTTAAATACTAAATATCTTGTATTTTATAACATTTCTATCTACATAAATACTTATTTATGAATGCAAAACTGTCTAGTATTAAGACGTAAAAGCAGTTTTTTTTTAATTTCAGAACGCTTCTTAGTGAAATTATTAGCACTGATTTAAAATGTCATACTTCCCTTCAAATTAAAATTTTACTTAGAGGAGAGTGCCCGCTTACTGGCAGCGCAAGGTCTTGAGGCCATAACTTTCGTTTGAAACATAATTTCGCGGTGCTCTTGGTTTACTTTGAAAGCTCAATTCATTAGCTAACAGATATTCCAAACTAATCTTGAAAATTTTGATAAATACGATTTTGCCAGAAGATTTAACAAAAGTTTCGAAATTCGACCCTCCAAAAAAGGTGCCCAGCTACTGGCACCCATTTACACTTCGCTGTTAAAAATCTTAAATGAAGCATTCGCACTAGTTTTTTAATTTTTATGTGTTGTTTATTCAGTTGTTTACACTGCTCATTTGAATTAAAAAAAATATTTGTGATATTTTATTAGCAAAATAAATGGAAACTAGTGATAACACCCCGAAAATCGGGTATACTTCCCTACTTCGCTTTGGAAATCACACTTTCTTATTCACATTGGAGCAAGTTCGTGTCTAAGTCTTTTTACCATTTTTTCAACTTTAAACGCTCATATCTGCTAAACGCTAGCACTTTCCAAAAATGATATATCAAGTGTTGCTGTAGCACTTGTAGATTAGCTGGAATAAGGAGACCCTTACAGGAATAAATATATAGAAGATAAGTGAAAAAAATGAAGTGAAAATGGGTGAAAATTATGTTTCGCTGTCTTGGGCTTCTTTCCATATTCAGAATCACTAAAATCACAGTTAAATAACAAAAAAAAAGTAATTTTAAACACCATTCGCAATCATAACACTGACGCTTGCGCTATGTTCCGCCAAGGATGCCAGTAGGTGGGCACTGACGCTATTCTGAAATGACACGAAATATTTTTTTCCATTTCACATTAATGTTCGATTGCTCGTCGCATTGTGAAAAATAAAGAACAAACTAGGAATTTCACTCATATTTACCCTTTTATATTGATGAAAAAAATACTTGCAAATTCTCTTAACAAAGATGATCGATATTAGATCGGCCTTGACTTTTTTCGTATTTTTTATTTTTCAACGACCGTACGACTACAGCAACACGTGCATACAACTAAACAATTTATGAATAGTGAACGCTTAATGAGATGATACTTTTATACTAAGCACATTGCCACTGTCATCGCCATGAGCGTCAGAACTGATGAGTGCCAGTAGCTGGGCAGTGCCAGTAGGAGGGCACTCTCCCCTATTACTTTTCTTCCATTTTTGTCATATGTCAGATCAGAGTAACGAGCCATTTGATGCATTATATATGAGTCATGATTTTTTTTTTAAATATTCGATTTTCGAGTATTAGACATGGTCGAGCAAAAACTGTTCTGAGAGAATCTCAACTTAAGTCTTTTATTAAGTATATTTATCTCTTGATAAATATAAATCAAGTTTTAACATTAAGTTAAAAGTGGATTTTGATCATGCTTACACTGAACTAAGGACTCCCAATTCAGCAAAACAAATGGAAGCATTTACAGGTTCAAAAGGTTGTAATTCCACCGGAGTAACACTACTTTTGCTATAATCTTAGCCAGGCGAACTAAACGTTCTGCAAAGTACTCTTATGCTTCAATTATTTCATTTTTTATCTCTTGCTTCTAATATTTGTACTAAATTTTACAAACATTACCAAAAAAAAAAAACAAAACGTTCTTGAATAAAAAAATGGTTAAAAATGATTTAAAGCATAAATATGTCTGTCTATGTCTGTACCATAGCAACTAAAATAACGTGAAACATAAGAAATTTTTTAGTTGTGGCGTTTAATGTCGAAATCGCAATATTGCGTTAGGTCGGTCGTGCGCTGACAGCTCGAGTAGAGATCAACGTGTTCTTCTGGTGCAAATCTACATTCGACCTCAACCGTTGATCGTACTTTGATCGTAAATATCGTAACAAACGGATCAGTAGAAAAAAGCTTCTGCTCGGTCGTGCATTTGACATTTCTTGTTATAGCAGAGTTGCAGTTTCGTTGAAAGAGCTTAGTATGTGGGTATTTTATAGTTTCACTGGCAAAGATGGATATTCGTGGGATTTCGTTTATTATCGTTGGAATTAATAATTAATTAGTTAATTTGAGTAATAACAGTATATCATTATTATTTCTCTTGGAATTATCTATATATAAACAGACGTGGGACAAACAAATTTTGTGGGATTTCTTGTATGGTTGATTTCATTGGCATCATCTAAGTGGCAGACGCACGAACTACTAACGCAATATTGGTTTACACTCACATTTAAAAAAGTCCCAATAAAAATTAAACAATTTAAAAAATGAACCCAAAAATGAATACGAAAATGAAAAAGAACACAACCTGAAAAAATGAAATAACTCCAAAAGGCAAAAACGAATAAATCCCAACATTTTGGAGTTAATTCGCAACTCAATTTTTTCCCCTAAATAAAAGAAATAACTCACAATGAAATTAGTTCCAACAAAAAAGAAATAACTCCCAATTCAAAACAATCAATTAAATCTCGATGAAATAAACCCAAACCAAAATGATGAAACTCCCAATCAAAAATGGTGAACGCTACTTATTTATAATATTTCCAAGTATATACATAAATATGTACATTCCATTTTTTTATTTACATGTATTATTTACATGAACATACATACAGTTGTGTTCATAAAAATAGCAGCACCCTTAATACAATAATAAATTGCAAACAATTTCTTTATTTTTTATGTTTTTATTTAAACTGTTAATGTAAATTAAGTGGCATCTAGCGCTAAAACTACAATAAACAAAAAAGTCTTATATTCTTATTTATTAGAGTTGTTATGAAGAAAAAATAAAAATTCATGTTGTTCAATATGCAACAAAATCTCAAAAAAAATAAAAATAAGCTTATAAAAATCATTTAGCAGCTAATATTTGGTAGCATGGCCTCCATTTCGAATGACTGCAGCACATCTTCGTTGCATAGAATTGACCAAATTTTGGCATCTCTCAGTCGATATTGCATACCAGGCTTTTTGAATTGTTTCCCATAGATCCTTGCTGTTTTTAGGATGTGCTGCATCTACTGCGTCTTTGACATCACCCCAAAGATGTTCTATTGGGTTGAGGTCCGGTGACTGCGCCGGCCACTCCATTAAGTCCACTTTGTTCACCCTAAACCACGTACGAACACGCTTACTCGTATGCTTCGGGTCATTATCCTGCTGGTAAACCCATTTCAGCGGCATATTGTCCTCGGCATAAGGTAGCATAGTTTCTTCGAGTATTTTGATATATTGAAACTGATCCATTATTCCGGTTATCGGATATATGGGCCCAACGCTATGGTAGAAGAAACATGCCCAAACCATAATTTTGGCGCCACCATGCTTGACTGTTTTGAGCGTGTATTTAGGGTCATAAGCAGCGTTTACTGGTCTTCTGACATACTGTCGACGACCTTTACATCCATAAAGAACAAGTTTGCTCTCATCGCTCCAAAGAATATTTCGCCATTTTTCCAAAGGCCAATCCACATGCGCTTTAGCAAACTCCAACCTTTTAGCAACATGTTTTTTGCTTTGTAAGGGCACCTTTCGGGGGCTTCTAGCGAAGAGTTTAGCCTCTAACAAACGCATTCTTACAGTTACGGAGCTAATTGACAGCTTAAGGTCTTGTTTTATTTTGTTTGAACTGATTTGTGGATCCTGCTTTGCCATTTGCACAATTTTTCGGTCTTGGCGGACGGACGTTGCGCGTTTTGGTCCACGTGTTTCGCGTTTATTTTTCCATTTTAAAGCATTTGAAATCATTTTCGAAGAGCAACCGACTATTTTTTCAATTTCTCGATAGGTTTTTCCATCCTTTCGCAACGTTTTTATCAAATTCCGTTTTTCTTCGGAACAGTGTGTTGATCGACCCATTTTGCTAAAATATTGAGCTTAATTATAAATTAAAATAATAATAAACAGCTATTACCTTGCCTTTAAAAAAAACTTATTAAATTCGAAACAATGAAAAGAATGTTTAACTGCTGCTATTATTATGAACAGCTCTGCTAGCAGGTGCGCGATGAAATGAGCTCTTAAAAAACAAACCACTTAGTTTCTAAACGCGAGCGATATACCGTTATAACGGTAGTTTCATGCAGTCAACAACAAGTTACTGGTGATGCTTGAAAATAAATATTGATAAGAAATATTGACAAATTCATGTTATGAGGCACGGTGCTGCTATTTTTATGAACACAACTGTATGTATATTAAACATATGTGAGTGAACACAAAATACAAATTCAAAGAAAAAAAAAAAATTTGTATGCATACATATATGCACGTATATATTTACAAGAAAACCTGCATAGTGTCGTTGACTTCTTCACGGCAAACAGGGCATCGGAATTTGTCGAGTCCTTGGGCAATGGCTTCAGCTTGCAGTTAAAGTATACAGGCATTGCACGTTTTTTAATGCTTGCAAGGAATTGTCAGTATATTGGCTTTAACCTCGTAGCAAATGACACACAAAATTTGGGAGCGCGATACTGCCTGTGGCTCCGACACAACATCTTCCTCCTCCTCTTCTTCCTCTTCAAGATACACTTGATCTTCAAACAAATCTTCATCTGGATCCATTTCATTAACGATTTTAACGTTGCTCTTCGTTAGCTTTTTCAATTAACTCTGCATTTTGAATAAATTTTCTTTTTTTTTTACTTTTGCCCAAAGCTCCTCCGCTATTTTTTAAAAATCCTCCGCTACGAATTTTAAAAAGTTTCCCCTGTTTGGTTATCATTTTGTTCAGCGCTCCGTTGTAACCTTCGACAGCAGAAGTCGTTCTCGTTGGTTTGTAATAATAGAGAAATGGAAAATTATACACAACTTAAATTAACCACTGCATTTCAAAGTATATTAAAAAGTTTGTGAATTCGAAATGACGCTCAAGGTTTCCAATATCGACCTTTATATTTTCGAATGCCCCAACTATATGCGTGACTGGCAATAAAGGTAGCGACAAAAGTTTGTGATACTCCAGTGACGCCTTACTGTTTTGCCGAATGAATTGGGCTAGTTGCTCATGTTTGGTTGTTATTTGGCGTCGTACTGCCTGGCAAAAATGAAACCAACAGCCGTGGATACTTCTTGTATCCACAAAAGAAGTTTTAATAGCTCGTCTAAGGCTCCCTGATAATCAGTGATAAAGGTCGCACCATTCAAATTCAAAACTTCAGAATTAATATAATTGAACATATGTGCATAGCATTTTGTTGACTTTTTGTTCGACAAACAAAAATATTGGGAAAACCTATTAAGGGATAAAAGAAATTCAGAATTCCATAATTATATAGAGAAAAGAAACTCGGCGGAAGCCGCCACTGCCCCCCCCCCCCCCTCTCCCGGTCATCATACCTTTTCATAATATTCAATGTGAACCAAAATTAGTTGCTTAAAACATCCAAGCGGCACAATTGAGAATGTGCCTAATTGATGTGCCAATTCGTTTATTGTTGTTGTTGGGAATGTTTCGTTTATGAGTTTGGCAATTTTGTCAGACCCAAAAATGCAGTATGCGAAATCTTTACAATCGTGGCAAACTTTAAAAATGGATTTTTTCTGGATCGTCATGCAAAGTAAGACCAAAATTTTTAAAAATATCTTGGTTTTTAAACACATTTGCACATTCGATTGGAGTCTTCGGAGATGCTGCAAACACTTTTGCTGTCAAATATTGCAGACCGCGTTTGACTTTATTATAATCAATATTTTTCGTTGATTCCTGATTTCTGTATAACAACAAAAAAAAAAAATGCATTCTTAATTTCTTAGTTGGAATTTTATATAATAGATTATTATTTACATACCTTACGCAAACGTTCCGAAAATTTTCTCGGATGCCACTTATGGCGTTAACAGCGCCTATGCATTGTTCTTTAATTTTACCAAGGGCCTTAAATTCATCATACATCTTCTGTTGTTCTCCATGGTTATGCTCGATGAAGTTTGTGGCCTTACGACACTGCCCGTTTTCCAAAACCACTCTCGACCCACACTTTTCTTCGTAATGTGTATAATATTTTTTTCCTCTAGCTTCCGATTTTTTTACATAGAATTGTTTGATAGATAGGATAGATTCGGCAGGGTACTGAAGCTAAAATTCTCCCCCGAGGCTGTATTGAGGCATATTCAAAGTCTTTAGACGTCTATAAAATGTTTATGCATTATCTCAAAAAATATTTGTGTCATACTCCAGTGTGAGAATTTACGAATTTAGTTGGACAAAAGTAATAACTCCAGAACTCGTGGGCCAAATTCCCTTAAATTCGGTATAGGGGTAGATAGGATATTTTAAAAAAAGGATGCAAAAAGTGGGTGGGATATGACAAAGGGGCGTGTCATAATTAATAAAATTATGTATATCCTTGAGCAATTTTTGAGAAAAATATAAATTTATTAAATAGTTTCAGTATTTTTGAAATAAGAAATTTGATTCAATATAAAATGTTTATTTTTTAATGGAAAAATAACATTTAGATTGCTATAACAAAAAAAATTTTATATAAATATTTTAGAGTTTAAAATCAATGAATTAGAGCTCTATTATATTTATTGTATTAATAATTGTAATTATATACAGTAGCGAGCATAAAAAGTGGAACTTTCACACTATCATAAGGCGTATTATCGGTACAACTGAGTTGTTTTTGATTTTGAACTTTTAAATTTTGAACACTTAGTTATATCTCTTAAAATGTACAAGCTCAAAAACCACTGAGTTATTATTATGATTATACTTGTCGTGATAATATGATTGTTGCGTTTTATATGCTCGCTTCTGTATAATATAGTTAAATGCATACTTATATTAATCTGAATCGCTACTAATGCTTAAATCACTTTGAAAATGATTCTCTTCCAATTCGGAATCAGCTTCATCGTCACTTGTGTAATTTATTGTTGGTTCCTTCAATAAATCTATCTGTTATAAATCTTTTTTGCTTTCTTTTTGAAGGGGCTCTTAAACTTGCAATAAGTGGATCTGACGAAATTAAAAGTCTATGTAGTGAATCGGTATTGGTGTCGATTTGCAGTCCTTATTTCTTGCCTCCTGCGCTTCCTCCGAGAGTTGTCCTATTGGAAGAATGCAAGACGCCACTATATCTTTCCCATGGCAGAGTATTTTATGGACACTTACTGGCATTGGATACCATGAGCATTGTGTACTCATCGAACTTGTCGATATTAACTGGAAATTTTGAGTTAATAGTTTCCAGTATGAAACGGAAACGATTTATAAGCTCCGCACTTACGCCTGTTATTTCGGCAGACTTGTTCACATTTCGAAAAAATTTACGGCGAATTTCAGTCGTTTGTATTTCCAGTTTGTTGCCTCAGCATGTCTACAAGCATTTCAAAATCCCTTTTGCTTCTTTTTCTCTGCGCCTGCCACCTTATTACTTTCACCTCGCACCTGCCACAACTTAATAGTTAGTCTATACGAAATATGTAGAATACATTCATAAAATCGAATCCATGCGTGGACTGGCGACAAGCCAAAGAAAAAGAAGTTTTGATTAGCAACTTTGGTTGAAATTAAATCCATATTATTCATTTCACTAGGCTTTGCAACACACAAAAAGCAGGTCTGTGACGATGAACATGAAGCAATAGTATTACTGATTTTGCCATCAATCCTGCAAAAGACTAAAATAGGATTTACTTACACCTGTATGCCATTTAATAATACATTTGTTGGAGTTAATTTTTCCACTTGTTCCTTAATTTGCCCTAGGTATGAGATTCCTACTATGCGATTTTCACATAAATTTAGTAACATAGCATAAAATCGGTTGATTTTTCGTAAAAAGTGTTAAGCAAATTTTGAAGATAATTATATGGGCTACAATTTTTATCACAACGTATTTACTGTCCAACCATCATGTGCTGGTATATAGATGAATGATCCCTTTTGATTAACTTTGGATCCGAATATCTAGGAATAGGCAGTTCGAATAGAGTTAAATTGACACGCCCCTTGTACGATCCCACGCACTTTTGTTGGCTTAAAACTTCTCATTATATTCAAGAATATATGCAAGAAATTTGGATGAAATCAGAAAAACGGTGTAGATGGAGCTGGTTTAAAAATACCACCCAATTTTATAAACTTAAGACTGGTCAAATTACCAAGGACAATATTTGAAAAATTTGGTTGATGTCAGACACACTGTGTTGAAGAAGTTCGATTAAAAGTAAAATGCCACGCCCACCTTCCAAGTCTAAAGACTTCTCATTACACCATTTGTGTATATAGAATATATGTATAAAATTTGGTTTGATAAACGATATGGGTGGAATTTGGGAATTGAAAGTTTTTCTATTTTGATGACGTCACTTTGTATGGGAGGTAGGCGTGGTTTTCATCTGATTTTGCCAAATATCATAGAGATTGTTAATATTATACATCAAAGCTCATGTGCAAAATTTCAAGACATTTCTATAATTTTTGTAGATTTGTAAGAAATTTTACGTTTAAAAAAAAGTCAATTTGTATGCGAGGTAGGCGTGGTTTTCATCCAATTTTGTCAAATATCATCGTGATGGTCTACATTAAATATGAAATATGAAAGTGGAAAATTTCAAGACCTTAGTTCATTTGAGCAACTTTTAAAGCGATTTACGGTTAATATAAAGCCAATTGGCTTGGGATGTAGGTGTGGTTTTCATCCGATTTTTCCTAATTTCATAATCAGGATTTATATTAAACATCAAAGCGTACGTGCAAAATTTCAAGGCAATTCTTTAGTTTTTGTGGATTTTAAAGAAATGTTACAGTTAAAATAAAGTCACTTTGTATGGGAGGTAGGCGTGGTTTTCATTCGATTTGTTCAAATTTCATAGTCAGCATTACTATTAAAGATGAAAGCTTACATGCAAAATTTCAAGGCATTTCTATAATTTTTGTGAATTTCTAAGAAATGTAACGGTTAGAATAAAGTCACTTTGTATGGGAGGTAGGAGGCGTGGTTTTCATCTGATTTGGCTTTTTTTTTCGAACTTGATCTCCATTCTTCAAAAAGAAGCTTATATTTTGAATTTCATCGCGATAGCTTTAAAATTGCGGCTGAAATCGTGTCCACAGATGGACAGACAGACGAACACACGGAAATCGACTCAGGAGGTGATGCTGATCAAAAATATATATACTTTTCTATACCTGCCACACCTCCTTATAGGCGTTACAAACGGAATGACAAAGTTAATATACCCCTTACGTAGTACGCGTTGGGGTATAAAAATCGCGCGATTTTTAATAAAAATTTTCAATTGTTTTAATAATATTTTAATACTGTTTTTGGTAGCTTTATAGGGGAAAAAGCGCCGCAGGCGAAAAATTGTTGTAAAAAAATCGCACGACTTTCAATAACAATTTTTGCTAAGATTTTTTCAACAATGGTGGCGGCCGTGGCGCAGTGGGTAGAGTGTGTGGCCCATATGCCAGAGAACCCTGGTTCGATTCCCACCTGACACAGAAAGCTTTTTCAATTAAATTAATTTTGCTCTTCGGCCGTCACCTCTCTGCAGACAATAGCAAACCTCAGAGAGTAAAATGTGCCATGAAAAGCTTTTTGAGAACATAAGCCGTTCGGAGTCGGCATAAAACTTTTAGGTCCAGTTCTCGATCATTTTGTGTTCAAACATTTCACAACACACACAACACACACAACACAATTGATCATAAGAAGCTCGGTCAAAGTAATTTCAAGGGCTAAAATGGCCATTTCGTTTTTTAACCGACTTCATTTCTTCATTCATTTTCTTAATTTTTTTTTTTTTTTTTTTTCATCTTCTACAATATTAACAAAAAGTGTCCTTCATGTCGAAATCGCAATACTGCGTTAGGTTGGTCGTGAGTTTTTTCGCTCTCCTGAAAATTTGTGATTTTGTAGATAGAGAATTTTGAATATAAGCCCTTGATAAACGTTACACTAGTTCAGTAAAACTCATTTATAGTGACCACTTTTGTTACCGTTATAGCAATTGGGACTAAACATTTTGTAGTTGTAGTTATTTTGTGATATTTTTTTTTTTTTTTTTTTTAGTTTACACTCTAACAAGTGTTGTTAATTTCCAACAAAACTCTCTCAGTGCCGCCCAACTATAGAGATGTAGAAAAGAAGATTGCTATAACAAAAACAACAACAAACAACAACAGGTCATCACTTTTGTGAGTAATAGTAGATCATCCATTCATTCAATTCGTGCTTTCCACATGACTTACGCATAGTTCCGGTGTTTAGGTAAGCGGTGCGAGAAGAGGCGAGGGAGTCCAAAGAAACTGTAGACCAAGAAACTTCCTCTTTCGAATTAGCATAACTTAGTGTTTCTTTTTGTTTTGGGTCGTGTTGTGCTTGCATTTGATTAATGTACAGATGTAGTGGTTCTGCTGTAGCGCTGGACACACATCATGTGGGACTATTTTGTTAGCTAGGGTAGATGTAGTGGTTCGTTGGAATTGCCAAAGGCACAATTGTATCGTTTTATTGTAAATTTATTGCAAGCTATTTGTTGATGCTGTAAATTTTTAAACGTTCGCAATGGAAGTATTTTTTTGTATTATTTTGGGTTCGTAAGTATGTCTGCCTATCTGTCCAGCAGTTAGTCGTAGTGACGGCTTTCTTTTCTTCTTAGCATTTTTATGGCCTTTCTACTTTTTAAATGAATCTATTATTTTGTTTAATTTTAATTTTATTTTTAATGTACCTGCATGTGTTGAACAAAAAAGAAAAAAAAAAACAGAAAGAAAAATCATCTTAAGTA
The DNA here is from genome assembly GCA_914767935.1 of Coremacera marginata. Taxonomy (NCBI): domain Eukaryota; kingdom Metazoa; phylum Arthropoda; class Insecta; order Diptera; family Sciomyzidae; genus Coremacera; species Coremacera marginata. Next base: position 228,363,816 of record OU612043.1, read on the forward strand.
TGCGCCACAAATGTTGACAGTCTCTGTCTGCAGAGTTTAACGCAGAAGAGTTTAACATTTTGGTCTTAATTGAAGTTGGTCTCTTAGCATCATGTGAGTATCAACATTCACTTTTACTCTATTGAATAGGCAAATTGCTAATGCTGTTGTTGTTGTTGTTGTTGTTGTTGTGATGGAATTTTTGCTGTCACAACGATTTCGTTTAAGCTGCATTTGCGCCACATGTTGAATGCACCATCAGACATCATTTAATTCAAACACAGCTGGTGTTCGTGTCAACACTTCAATTATGAGCAGTCGTTGACTATGGTTCACAAACATTCGCAATCAAGAGTGTTGGTATAAAAAAAAAAAAAAAACTTTTAATTAAATATTTTGTCTACCAGAAACGAACAGATGTGGTGATAAAAGCTTCCATACGACCATTCCAAGCCTAATGCAAGACTTTTTTCCATAAATTGAACTCATGTCTTTCGATTTGCTTTGAATTTTGGCTATATAGATTCCTGTTTAAAATATTAGAATTTAAGTTGCTTAATTTTATTATGGAAGTTATAGTAAGGGAACAATTTGACTAGCTTGTTAGACAAGTGTTAATACAATAAGAAAACCCCTAACCTGGCAAGGATGGCGCAGTTGCAATATCGCCCTTTTATTTCAAGAAAGTACAAGTACAAAGCTAAAATTTTTTTATGTTTCAAATTGTTCATTATTATTTACGAAAAAATCGCCTGGCAGGTTTTGGAAGGGCACAAATACCTGCCTACATCTGCATACATCTTCCAATTTATTGCAAAGGATTGATGACAAAAAATTTATTGCTTATCCAAAATAATCATTAATCGATTAAAACTCGGGCTTAATTTATTTATATAATCTATTTTCAATTTTTCTAAAAAAAAAAAAAACTAGAACTGCCAGTATACATAATTTTAAATATTTTTAATTAAAAAAAAAGCACAAAATTTCAACTGCAGAAAGAACCACTAAACCTTTGTTCGTTGTCAGAAGCACCGACCTTATGCTACCGCGCATATTTGCTTAGGTTTATTTTACCGTGCCTACACAGTTAAAAATGTTGATGCGTTTTTCGGTACAAGACTTGCATCGTATTTTATGTTGCATTTGCGACGATATTTCCCAGTAGTCCAAGTCTTAAAGAATTGATAAATGAATCATGAACGATTTTTCTTAATCTTTGACGAAACATGCTGATTCGGCCATACATTTCATTGACGAAAATCCCATATAAAATTCCCAAATTCTTGCACGAGCGCAATACAGAATGTTGAGATTTTTCGTGCATGAATATATTACAGAATCGTTGCGGAAGTTTCGTCAGCAAACTAGAGAGAAATATGAAAAAAAATTGTAGTTTTCTCTTTTCCCTTTTTATATATTCTTAGATTTTGTTTTATGTTTTCTTGGATCATATTACTTCCTATTTGTAATCTTTGTTATATCAGTCATGCAATCCATTATTACGCTACGTTTTTAAAATTATATATATATTGAAATTTTAAGCAAAAAAATTTACCTGAAATTAATGAACCCGATGAGAATCTAAAGCTATTAGTTCAGGTATTATGTAAACAACGTAATGGCCTTAATGTAGTTCATTTTAATGCTCGGAGCTTAAACTTGGCCAAGCTGGATTACGTAAAGTACCTACATTTTTGAAAACTCTTCAGTCGATATCCTTTGCATTTCGGAAACTTGGCTATATAGGGATATTAGTGATAGTATTTGTGACATTAATAATTTCAAGCTTTTTAGAAACGAACGTTCTGTCAAAAAGGGTGGAGGTGTGGCAATTCATTGTAAAACTTACTTAAATGCTTAGGTTGTTAGTCATTCTAGTGGATCTGGAATTGAATTTTTAAACCTATGTATATTAGATAATAGCAATAAAATACTTGTTTTATGCGTGTATAATCCGAATAAATGTCTTTCTGTTGAGCCGTTGTTTACTGAATTGTCTAATTATATTGTTGAATATGACCTTATGTTGCTGTGTGGTGATTTAAAATTAACCTTCTTACTAACAATTTACAGAAACAACTATTGTATGAAAAAACATCGTCCTTAGGTTTATCAGTTTTAAATGATACAATACTTCTTGACTCTTGACTACATTATTGTATCTGAACCGTCAGTATTTCTGCTTTTTACTCAAGTATATTTTGTATCAGACCATGATTTAATTTTTTGTTCGTTGAATGTCAATCTATCTCGGTTAATTGTGCCTTATATTTTTATTTCATATCGTGACTTTAAGAATATTAACTATCAGTGTCTATTTCGTGATGTTTCTCTGTTGTCATTTAATGACTGTTGGCTTCACACCAACATTAATGATAAGCTTAATACTACGTTCACACTGAGGGCTAAATGCGCATTTAACGAAATGCGCATTAGCAATTTAGAATGCGTGGCCGTGTGCTCCTTGTAAGAGTAAAAGAGACAACTATATACATTCAATTTCGTAAATGCGCATTTAGCTCTCAATGTGAACGTAGTATAATACTACGTTCACACTGAGAGTAATACTATGTTCACACTGAGGGCTAAATGCGCATTTAACGAAATGCGCATTAGCAATTTAGAATGCGTGGCCGTATGCTCCTTGTAATAGTAAAAGAGACAAATATATACATTCAATTTCGTAAATACGCATTTAGCTCTCAATGTGAACGTAGTATTAAAAGCGCATTTATAAAATCGAATGTATATATTTGTCTCTTTTACTCCTACAAGGAGCATACGGCCACGCATTCTTAATTGCTAATGCGCATTTCGTTAAATGCGCATTTAGCTCTCAGTGTGAACGTAGTATAAGTCTCTCATGGAACCAATTAAATTTCTTTTTGATAAACATGTCCCTTTGTGTAATTGTAAAGTTAAAAATATGTCCTGTCCTTGGTTCATGCAACATGTTCTAGATGCATTAAGAAAAAGAAATAAATATCGTAACACTTGGCGGAAAAATTCGTCCACTCATAATTGGGAGATTTATAGACTGGCGAGAAATTTAGCTGTTAGTTTAACGAGACAGGCTAAAATGCGATATTTCTCGACCAAACTAGAACTCTCTCTTCCGACGAAAATGCTGTGAAATAACTTCCACAAAACTTGGAGTCTGCAGCAAACATTATACCGAATGCACTTTAGATCCCGTTAGTCTTAATAACTTTTTTGTTAATAATGTCCTTCCTTCTAATAATAATATTCTCCCAGTAAGTACTCGAACGATGCAACAATCTTTTAGTTTTTCTCCTGTTGTTGAACTAGATGTCGGTAAAAGTATATCGCAGATCAAATCGAATGCTTTCCCTGAATATGGCATTCCTCTTGAGTTTATTAAGCTATTGTTGCCGCACATAATACACCCTTTGACGCACATTATTAATTTCTGTTTAATGTCGTCTTCATTCCCTGATCTTTGGAAAGTTGCCATCGTTCTTTCAGTAGCAAAAAAGCAAAACCCTTCTAATATCAACGATTTTAGGCCCATAAGTATTTTATCGCCATTGGCTAAAGTTTGTGAGAAACTTATGGCGCAACAAATAACCAACTATTTAGTTCATAAAAATCTGCTATCCCCTTATCAATCAGGTTTTAGGTCAGGACATGGTTGTTCCTCTGCTATGGTTAAGGTCATCGACGATATACGGCCGGAATATGATGCTGGTTCTATGACGCTTCTGTGTTTGCTAAATTTTTCCAAAGCTTTTGATAACGTTAACCATCAACTCTTATGTAGTAAGCTTAATTATTTGTTTGGGTCTTGTGACAGTGCTGTTAATCTTATGTCCAGTTATTTGTGGAATAGCTATCAAAAAATTAAAGTTGGTCAATTGTCATCTGGGTATAAATCTGTATTAAGTGGTGTTCCACAAGGGTCCATACTTGGCCCCCTCATATTTTTCATCATCAATGACATTTTTTCTGTTTGCAAACATGCATCTATTCACGCTTATGCTGATGACGTTCAGTTGTATTTATCTAGACGTACTGGACTTATTGATGACCTATGTTGCAGACTGAATGAGGACCTCTGCTGCATCAATGTGTGGGCCGATAGCAATGATCTTATACTTAATTCGTCTAAATCGTATGTGCTTTCCATTTGCAGACTTAAAACATGTGTTAATGATGTCCCTGATTTGTTTATTGGTCCAAATAAGCTAACTGTTGTGTCGAAAATTGTAAATCTTGGCTTCTATGTTAATTCTTCGCTTTCCTGTGTCGACCATGTAAATAGTATTGTAAAAAAAGTTTATTACATCTTGCGCAACTTAAGAATATCTGCATATATGACTCCAGTAAACATCAAACTTAAGTTGGTAATACAACTAATTTTACCTGTGATAATGTACTCTGAGGTCGTATATAGTAAACTGGACCCTTCGTCCATGCTGAAGATACAACTTGCATTTAATTATGCCACGCGCTATGTGTATGGCCTCCGTAAATTTGATCGGCTGTCTAGTTTCCGAAATGCAATACTTGGATGTGACTTGACAGCTTATCTTAATGCTAGAAATTGTATGTATCTACGAGTACATAAGTTAATTCATGATAAAACACCAGGTTATCTGTATGATAAAGTCCAGTTTCGTATGTCCAGAAGAAGCCATGTTTTAGTAGTTCCGGGGCACAGCTCGTTAATATCTTCTCACCTTTTTTTCATCAATGCCATTAGGTTGTGGAATGCTCTGCCACGAAGGTTTAGGGAAATCATAAGGAGAGTACCATTTAGGCATTCTATTCTATCTTATTTCTCTACTCTATAGTTTTTTCTTCTATCTCTCTTCTTCTACTCTCTTTACCATAAGTTTAAACATATTTAATTCTGTTTAAGTTAAATTTTTTAAAATTTTTTCTCTTTTTAATAAATTTTTTAATTTTTTATAAATTTAGATTAAGCTGATATTTGTCTTATAGTTAAGTTTATTATATATTCCTTTATATTTGAGTTGTTATAATGATCAATGTTTAAGCTGTACTATAAAAGAGCTTAGCTCTTAGTGTGCCCATTATACTTAAATCAATTAATCAATAATAAAAAGCCTTTGTAGGGAAAACATGAAGGAACACAAATTGTTTAATTCACGAACACAAGCCGCCGGACGCGTTAAAGAATTTTCGAAAAAAAAAAAAAAGAGAGAAGAGTTATCGGTTATCGCGTATTCTACTGTTTTCGTTGTTCCTTGTTCTGTTTGTTTTTTTTTTTTTAATGTTGACGAAACCAATGCAGATGAGTTAAAGAATATTTTGCAAGTCTGGATGCATAACATCAATTTTCTTTAATTTCTTTAAAAGCAGAGTAGGTAGTCCTGTAGCTCAGTTGATAATGGAAGAAATTGTAACCATTAGGTTGTGTTTGCAAATACCGCATCATGCGATTTGTTTTTTTTATATCAATATAAATGTGTGTTAAAAACTACATTTGAATTATTAGGAAGATTTGGTGTTAATATGAAAATTCACAGATCTAAGAATAAAACAAATGCATTCGTTAATATTGCAGCATGTACTTACTTAATTACTTACTTACTTAGGTGGCGCCTACAACCGTAAGTCGGTTTCCGCCTGTCGTAAGAAATTGCGTCAGCCAATTCTGTTTTGCGCTTGCTGGCGCCAGTTGGAAGCTCCAAGTTTCGTCAGGTTGTCCTCTATTTGGTCCTTCCAACGCAGATGCGGTTGTCCTCTTCTGCGTTGACCGCCGCTGGATACCGAATCGAATATTTTCTTCACTGGAGCGTCGTATTTCATCCGCTCAACATGACCTAGCCAGCGAAGCCGCACGATTTTTATGCGCTTTACTATGTCGATGTCGGCGTATAGCTCATACAGCTCATCGTTCCATCGTATTCGGTACTCGCCATTGACGCAGATTGGTCCGTAGATTTTACGAAGGATTTTTCTTTCGAACGCTCCCAAAGTCTTCTCATCAGAGCTGCTCAAAGTCCAGGTTTGTGCTGCATATAACAGGACGGGCATGATTAGTCACTTATAGAGCGTGACTTTTGCTCGTCGAGAGAGGGCTCTGCCAATCAATTGCCTACTGAGCCCAAAATAACACCTGTTGGCAAGAGTTATCCTTCGTTTTATCTCTCTATCCATATCGTTGGTGTAGTTAATGCTGGATCCGAGGTAGACGAAGTCCTTCACAACCTCGAATGAGGTGTTGTCAACAGTGACGTGGCTGCTATTACGCTAGCACTGTTTGTTTGTTAACACCAGATATTTCGCCTTATCTGCGTTTACTGCAAGGTCCATGTGACTCGACTCTTTTTCTAATTTGGAGAATGCTGCATTGACTTCGCGTGTGTTATGGCATCATAATATCATCAGCATACACTAGCAGCATAACACTATTATAGAATATTGTGCAGTTTTGCTCGAATATTTTGCGTTGCAGCTCGAATGATCTTCTCTATAATTAGATTAAAAAAGTCGCACGATAAAGTAACACCTTGTCTGAAATCTCGTGTGGTAAGAAATGGGGGAGGGGAAAGGTCCTTCCCGATTTTAACTGCGCTGCTGGTGTTGCTCAGTGTCATCCTGCATAAACGGATTAATTTTGCAGGTATACCAAATTCAGACATGGTGCAGTATAGGTGATTCCTAATTGGACTGTCTAAAGCGGCTTTGTAGTCGACAAAAAGATGGTGGGTGTCGATTTGTTTTTCTAGGGTCTTTTTCAAAATTTGTCGTAGCGTGAATATCTGGACGGTGGTAGATTTTCCAGGTCTGAAGTCACACTGATAAGGCCCAATCAGTTGGTTTACGATGGACTTCAGTTTTTCACATAATACGCTCGACAGGACCTTATAGGCGATATTTAAGAGGCTTATAATTATTGGCGCAAATAGTGGGATCGCCTTTCTTGTGGATTGGGCGGAATACATTGAGGTTCCAATCGCTTGGAATGCATTCTTCCGACCATATTCTGCATAGAAGCTCGTGAATGCACTTAGACAAAGCTTCGCTTCCGTTCTTAAACAGCTCAGCGGGTAGACCATCGGCTCCCGTAGTTTTATGCTTGTGCTGTTTCCAAATCAATCAATGCAAGGCCTACTTCGAAAATTGCTTTCTGAATTTAACAAATCTCAATTTGAGAAATGCCTAAAAGTATGCTAAACTTCTGAAAAAAGCTACGATCAGCTTCAAATTTTTTTGACCTTAATGTACGGTCAGAGTATTGAACGAAAGACTCAAATCAATCATAAATGAATATATAAGAAGATATGTCTCCGTGGCCCAATGAGTAGAACAGCCAACTATGGATCCAAGCGTAGTGTGTTCAATCCTCGGCAAAAGGAAAAATATGAGTAATTAATATAAATAGCCATTTTTTCGTTTTTATACAACCAGTGCGGCGAATTGCCGTGGTGTTGTTTTCATAACATACATATACACAGCTGTAAAAGCATCACTTCAAAAATTTTGATTTAGAAAAGACCAGTTTTTCGCAATTTAAATTCTTTTTGAAAAACATTATTCTTTGTTTTAGTTCAAATCATGAATACCGATTCAGTTATTTATTCTTGAAATGTGAAGATATAACAAAATACATTTTTTTATTTTTTTTTTTTTGTTTTTGAAAAACAATCCTTTTGCATAGGGTATCAAACTCACTAAAATTTATTGAATTTATTAAAATTTAACATCTAATTCTGAAATGAAAAATATAAATAAAATATATAAATCGTAATTAAAATTTTTTACTGCATATTTTTCGTATAGCAAACACTTGTTTTTGCTACGGGAGTGACTGGTGTCAGAGACGGAAGCCATTTTCGTTGTTACATTTCAAAACTCCAATCCTGAGGATAAAAAAAAGAAAAACAGAAAAATTATTTCTACCCAGCCTCGTTGACACTATATATAAAAACGACCCATTTGGAAGTTTGTGAATATCGGAAATTACGTAATTTCAATTGTTTCTTCTATCCAAAAAAGTAAAAAAAAACTACAAAAATATGCTTGCAAATGCTTTTTGAAGAGTATCTATTTAAGGACAATATTTACTGACAAAAGATCAGAAATTCTACAAGAGTGTTTGAAATCTTTTAACTCTCTTGATACGGTTACCAAAACAGTTAGGCTTGTAAAAAACAGAGCTAAAACTAAATTGTAGCAACCAGGGCAATGCTCGGGGGCTCCTAACTCGAGGGGTTCATCTTAGTTGCTCTTTTGTTAAGTTTGTATATTCTAGGGCTCTCGATTTTTTTCGAACTTTGTTCGAGTGCCCGGGTACCCGGGCACTCATTCACTTTGATTCTAAACTTTCCGGGTAGCTCGAAAGTTCGAACTACTCGTTTAGCTCGAAAGCTCGAACTACCCGGAAATACTCGAAACTACTCGAACTAACCGAACTACTCGAGACTGCTCGGGTAGTTCGAGCTATCCGGGTGCCCGGGTACTCGAAATACTCGAAAATCTTAATCATTCCGATTGCGTCATTGTCGTCAAGTTGTCCGAATGTGTTCACTTGTATTCAACATTTTCTATTCCTTACACTTAGTTATTTTTATTTTCAAATAAAAGCTTAATTCTAGGAATAGAACTCTGAACATAGAAATATTTTTAATCTATAAATGCCCTCTACCATATCACAAGAATTAACAATGAACTCATTTAGATAGCTTTCATCATACATATGTATGCAAAAATATTTCAAATATGTGTCGTTTAATAACAGGTTTCCCTTCTCAATACTCTATTTTTATCGCATTGCAGTTATGTTTAATTCATTTTTGCTTTTTATTTTCCATTGATTAAATCGATTTTGAAATAAGTGCAACTTATATGTCGTGGCACATGGTTGACAACCAGAATGTGGAAACATGTAATTTTGTTGCTATTGTTTTTGTTTTATGTGTAGTTTAATTAAATTGTGGTTGTAAATAATTGAATTTTGCGATAAACGTGCGCCAGACGCACAAACACACAAGCACACACATACACACACATATGCTCAAATTAAACATTTTTATACCAATAAAGCTCTACCAAAATAGCAGCAAAGCATTCGATATCAATGAGCTAGCTTTGTGGCAAGATATTGCATAGTTTTTTCGCGTGGGAACACTGTAGCGACCCAACCAGAAAATGCGCACTGAGTGCAAGATAAAAATTTTGTTGTTTTTTGCTAAACTATGCAATTATATATTTATTTTGTAGAAAATGCGGGCAAACCGCTTAACTCAATCAGCCACACTTTGAGTGAACAATTGAGTGAATGAGTGAGTGAGCGAGTGAATAGGTGAGTCAGTCAGCCCCCACTAGGTGCTTTAATTGTATAATATGTGCACATTTCTTGCTTAAGTTTTAATAAAACCATTTTTAATGCATTTTTGCAAAATTCATAAAATTTAACGCTCCACAAGCGTTGCTCAAAAAACCACAAGCCACTACGTACCATGGCATACATGGCTGTCATAACGGTCTTGTTTTTATGGGCGCCCTCATACCCTCTAGCTTGCCAGCCAATCAGCCTCGTAAATCTTGCCGCAAATCATGCTAACCCAAACATGCTGAGCGTTTTTTGGTCTGCCACAAAATTGGTCAGTTTTTACCTTGTCATCAGGTTGTGGTTGTTGTTGTTGTTGTTGTTATCGTTGTCAGGTAGTTAATTTGCTCTGGATCAAATTGCATACTCAACTCAAACAACTAGCTAAGTATTAATGTGACTGTAAAAAGTGATTGGCCTTAAAACAATTAAGACTCCTTGGGTGAGTTTAATAAATCGAACGAGTTTAAGGGTAGGTAGTTGGGCCAAAATTGCTTTTGTGTGGTGTGCTTTACTGGAACCACATACATAATTTTGATTATAATAATTTTCCTTTAAATAGGCAAAAGAAAATAAATTGCTTTGGGTATTTAAAGGGAAACCAGAGGGAAAATATATTTCGTACAAAATTGACCAATCCTTAGAAAAGCATCAAATTAGGATGACAAGATGGTTGGGAAGCAAAAAGTTTTTATAAAAAGCGTAAAAAAGAAAAAAAACAAACTCTAAAATAATTAAAACAATATTCATTTTATTAATGAGAAGCAACCGCATTTAGGTTTTATTCTTTAAGGTTATGTTTATGTTCAGTTCACAAAAAAAAAAAAAAAAAAAACAAACTGAGAACAATTTAGGCGGAATGATAAGTCTATTGAATGCATGAAAAACCTATTATTGCTGCTTTGATTTATAAAAATAATGATGACTTTTTATAGAAATCCTGCTTATAGAAATAAAATATAAGGAAATGTGTTGACATATCCAAACATATTAAGGTGCCTTGAAAAAAAAATTTCATTTGCACCCATCTAAAAACGAGCCTTTATGTGTTTTATGACGATTCCCAAAATATTTTGACAAAAACGAAAGCCTCCAGTGAGCTAAACCATTTTGCAAAAACCTTCAAAAATCATGTTTTTCGTAAATATGTTCGCTAGTGCAATAATTGTAAAAACAAAATTGTCACAAATTAAAGGCCTGAAAAAGTTCTTCCAATCTATGATACATCAAAAATTTTTTAAAATTTGCAATCGAATAAGAGAATTTTTCACCTTTTTTTGAAGTGAAACTTCTTAGGCGGCGCTTCAAAGAAATTTGGACGAAAATTGGGGAGTGAAATGTCAAGGTCGCATTGCAGTTCTATTCGTTATATCAAAAAAAAGTAGTAAGGAATGGAGCTTCGGCAAGGTACCGAAGCTAAAATACCCTCCCTCCCCCCCCGCTGCCGTATTGAGGTATATTCGAAGTCTTTAGTCGTCTATAAAATGTTTATATATTATCTACAAAAATATTTGTGCTATACGCTTAATTTTATTTTACCCTTAGCTGCCACATAGATTAATTTGTAGACTGCTAAAGAATATATGTGAAAAATCTGATTGGTATGTGGCAATTCATACCAACGGCTTAAAACAATTTCGTTTTAAATTAAAGTGCCACTCCCCGTTCAATTCGATCGACTTTTCTAGACTTCTGACTGCTCATTATTCCAAAAATATGGAAAATTTGGAAGAAGTTGGACAAAGGCTATAGAAGGAGTTTGATTTATATTTAAGTGGCACGCCTCTGTCTAATTCCGGCCAATTTTTAGATTACTCACTGCTAATTATTCAAAAGAATATATTTGCAAAATTTGTTTGAAATCAGAAAAACGGTGTAGAAGGAGTTCGATTAGAATTAAAAGTGACACGCCCCTTGTCCAATCCCACCCGTTTTTATAAGCTCATAACTTCTAATTATACTAAAGAACATATGTGCAAAATTTGGTTGAAATCGGAGAAACGGTGAAATAGATTAAAAACAAAGTGCCACGCCTCCTGTGTAGTATCGCCAGCTTTTATAAACTAAAGACTGATCCTTATGCCAAGTATTATGTGTGCAAAATTTGGTTTAAGTCGGACAAACGGTGTACAGGAAGTTCAATTAGAGTTAAATTGACACGCTCCTTGTCCAATCCCACCCACTTTTGTAGGCTTAAAACCTCTCATTATGCTCAAGAATATATGTAACAAATTTTGTTGAAATCGGACAAACGGAGTAGATAGAGCTTGCTTAAACATAAAGTGTCACGCCCCCTGTCTAGTACTGCCCAGTTTTATAAACTTACTCGTAAGATTGCTCAAATTAAATTTGTATAATATGTGCAAAATTTTCTGGATGTCTGACATACGGTGTTGAAAAAGTTCGATTAAAAGTAAGATGCCACGCCCACTTTACAAGTCTAAGGACTTTATATTACACCATATGTGTATATAGAATATATGTGCAAAATTTGGTATGTGTTGGATAAACGATGTGAGTGGAGTTTTGAAAAAGAAAGTTTTTCTATTTTGATGACGTCACTTTGTATTAGAGGTAGGCGTGGCTTCCATCCGATTTTGCCAAATATCACAGAGATGCTTCATACTATATATTAAAGCTCATGTGCAAGATTTGAAGACATTTCTTTAATTTTTGTGGATTTTTAAGCGATTTTACGTTTTAAATAAAGCCACTTTCTATTCGATTTTGCCATATATCATAGATATGGTTTATATAAAATAGAAAAGTTTATGTGCAAAATTTTAAGACATTGTTTTAATTTTTGGGGATTTTTAAGAGATTTTACATTTAGACAAGAAGAAAGACAATTTCTATGGGAGGTAGGCGTGGTTGTCATCCGATTTTTCCCAATTTCAGAGCCAGGACTCAGATTGAAGATCAAAGCTTACGTGCCAAATTGCAAGGCATTTCTTTAATTTTTGTGGATTTTAAAAACATTTTACTGTAATAAAGTCACTTTGTATGGGAGGTAGGCGTTGTTTTCATCCGATTTGGCCCATTTTCGAACTTGATCTTCCTTTTTTAATAATAAACTTATATTTTGAATTTCATCGCGATAGCTTTAAAATTACGGCTGTAATCGTGTCGACAGACGGACGGACACACGGAATCGCCTCAGGAGGTGCAACTGATCAAAAATATATATATTTTTCTATACATGCCACGCTTCCTTCTTGGCGTTACAAACGGAATGTCAAAGTTAATATACCCCTTACGCAGTACGCGTTGGGGTATAAAAATAAAATTATATCAAGAATACATTACAGCAAACTACATTCTAAAAAGGATTTAATATAAATTATCTTTTTTCAATCGAGCAATTTGCTTGTTTTCCTAGCTTTTTGTTTGAATTTAAGAAAATATAATAGGTATAAAAAAAGGGTGAAGAAATGCATGAAAAACAGCATTTTCTCTAATCCTAAAGCATATTTTGAAAAATTTTTGAAGCAGATCGGAAAAACTTCTTCAGGCCTATAATTTGTGACAATTTTGTTTTTACAATTATTACACTAGCGAACATATTTACGAAAAACATGATTTTTGAAGGTTTTTGCAAAATGGTTTAGCTCACTGGAGGCTTTCGTTATGGCCAAAATATTTTTGGGAATCGTCATAAAATACATCAAGGTTAGTTTTAAAAGGGGTACAAATACAACTTTTTTTTCCTCCATACAAGTCGAGGCACCTTAAGGGGAGGTAAGGTTTAACTACTTTTTTTCCATATTTTTGTTTCTGAAAGTACAACATCTGAAGAATATTGTATTAAATTTTTAGGTCATTCGGAGAAAAATTAACGAAATTACAGTACTTTGATTGACCGTACCTCTAACTTAGTTTTGCGCGCCTTTTATCTACCTGAGCTGAGCGGCGAGCGGCAACTATTTCGGTCTCTATTGTATTAGTTTTATCCCCTCTTTTCGTCTTAATATTTTCATGTAACTAAACTGTTTAACGTACATTGTTTCCTTCGATGTGGAATATATATTTCAGTCTAAAATTGAACACTTAGGAGAGCGGATATGTGCGTTATTTCAGTTTTGCTTCGATTTCATTAACTCGTGCTCCGTTTTGTTTTTGCTTAGTTTTCTTAGTGATTTTGTATTTATCATCGAAAAAATGCCGAACCCAACTGGCAGAGAAGGACGTGCACAGTGCGGCCCAATAGTAAGCCGACCAAGAAAAAGAGTAATGCCGCAGGATCGAAAAACGAAAGTAAGAGCGTCTAGTGCAACAGCGAAAAAAAATCAGTCGATGTCGAGGAAGATCTTAAAAAACATTGTCGAGTTATAGACTTCCTTCTAGTTTATTCTACTGTAGCAACTTTAGTGAAGTGTAAAACGTGTGATAGCTCAGTGGCATTTGAATCTTGTAAAAAAGAAGGTCTTGGCTTCAAAACTAAAGTTACGTGTGAAATGTGCAAAATTCCAAACTATGTTCCGTCGAGTGAAAGAATTGATGGTAATGTCTACGAAATAAATAATAGACTTTCATTCCAGTGTGTGAAATTTTGTGGATTGCTGGACACGGCAAGTAGTTTTATTTCAAAACTCAAGCGTAAAAACTGTTGCGAATAAATATTTTGCTTCTGCCATCAAAGAAGACAAAGAAGAGACTTCTAAACAAAAAAATCGCGAAGACACAGACGAAATTTCGGTATCCGGTGACGGCACGTGGAAAAAATGAGGATTTAATTCGCTCTTTGGTGTATTGCATTGATTGGCTATTGGAACGGCAAAGTTGGTGATATTTTTGTCAGCAATTCGTACTGTAACTTATGTGAAACCTGAAGCAAAAAACTAGGACCTTCAGAATATGAAGAGTGGTACGAGGAGCACGTGAACAAAGGACAATGTGAATCAAATCACAGTAGGCCATCCGGTAATATGGAAGTGAGCGCTATCGTGAAAATGTTTAAACGTTCGATAGAGTTTTTTTAAAGTAAAATACCGTAATTATATTGGTGATGGCGATTCCAAAACCTACACCAGAGTAGTCAATGCGAAACCTTACGGTCATAACTTTATAATAAACAAGAAAGAATGTATTGGACACTTTCAAAAAAGGATGGGCAAACGTCTGCTTGACTTAGTGAAATCGCACGTAGTCGATGCAAAAACGAAATTTGGTAAAAAAGTGAAGAGGAAAACTTTTTCCGATAAAGGCAAACTAACTGGCAACATGATCGACAAATTAACAGTGTATTATGGTCTAGCAATTCGAAGAAATCACGGTTCTGTGATTCATTCTGACAAAATGAGGAACAGTTATGGGCGACTTTTTATCATTATTTTTCGACTGATCAAAATCCCCAGAAAAATGCAATGAATCGTGGTGCGAGTGGAAGAAGGCTGAAGCTGCAAGAACATTACGATCATTCAAGCACAGTTACTCTCCACTTCCTGCTGATACTTTAGACGCAATAAAGACAATATATGGAGATTTAAGCAAAGGCACGCTGTTGGAACGTCGCCTGGGTGGTTTCACGCAGAACAACAACGAAAGGTACAACCAACTCATATGAAAAATTAGTTCCAAATCAGTGAGTGGTACCGCAACTGTCGTTGAAATTGCAGCATATGTAGTAGCATCACTTTTTAACGAAAGCTCTACTGCTTTTCTGACCTGCATGCAAGAATTGGGCATCATTTCAGGACCAAGTGCGCTCGACAGACTCTTTGCGGATCAGCAGAGCGGACGAGCAAGCTGCTCGCAAGACCAAAGAAGGCAGAGTTTTACGTAGACAGGAGTAAAAATATGCCTTAGATAACGTGGATGATAGTGATGTACTGTATGGACCCAGCATCGATGATGACATGTACGTATTCTATAAGAAAATCCAGTAATTTTTCAAGATATTTTCATTTTTCCAAGTCTACAAAACTTTAAATCGATTTTCCCAAACATGTAATTTTTAAAGTAAAAACTTCTAATCGTTTTGAAGTTTTGTGTGTCAACATATTCTACATGTAAATAGCTCTCTAGTTACGTCGAGTTTTTTCAAATTTTTTAATTACTAAGAATTTCACAATAACATACAGGTCGATTTTTTCGTCAAAAATCGTCATTTTGGCTTCAAAATGGTGCCAAAAATTGAAAAATTTAAAAAAAACTCTTCAAGACTGGAGAGATAAAGTAAGAAACTAACGAAAGCATATTGATATTTTGTTTTCAGATGATCCAGTGATGCTGTAGGCTGGTCACTGCACAAAAACTTTTTTTCGAGGCGCCTTGCGGAGATCTACTATAATTCCGTTATTTCTCTCTTTTTTTGAACAAAAATTTGTTTAAATATTCTTCAAATGTTGTACTTAATAAACCTACAGCAATAAAAATGTTTTTCTAAAAAAATTCATAAAAAAAAGGTATTTTTTAGACGCAACAAACCTTACCCCCCCTTAAATAATGTTATACCTATATAATTCATTGCGTAACTTTTAATTTATTTTTTTATTTTAATCAAAAGGGTTTTTTATTTTTAAAAAATTAGTAAAAGTTTTTATTTTAAAATGGAATGGAAGAACTGCGGGGAAACATAAAAAATTAGTTTGAGGTTTGCCATTGTCTGCAGAGAGGTGATAGCCGAACAGAAAAAGTAATGCAATTGGAAAAACTTTCTGTGCCAGATGGGATTCGAACCAGGGTTCTTTAGCGCATGGGCCACGCACTCTACCCACTGCGCCACGGCCGCCAAAAAAGAAGACATCTAATTTACTAAAATGAAAGAAAATAAGAATTAAAGGTGAAATTTTGATGTATTGCATTATTTAGGTCAAAACAATTCCGGTGAAAAGTGATAAATATGGAATTTTATTGACCAAGCATTCTTCATTTATTTGACGGTATATCGAATAACTGGTAGCGTTCAAGTATGTGCTCCGTTAATTTGATTAAGTTATGTTAATTTTATTGGTCTTTATTGGCTGAGACTCAAAGAGTGATAATTAAAATATGCTTGTTAACGTTATTTTTATTGCTTATTGCACATCAAATATAATTTTTTAATTTATTTTTGCAAGAAACCACCGTTATGTATGGTTTTTTTTTTGTTCATTTCTTTATTCCAGCGTTTTTAAACTTTTATGTTTTGTTTTTATTTATAAAATTTAAAAAATGACAGCAAAAACTAACAACTTAACATTTATTTACGTAGGCTACCGACTAGCTATCTCACGAATTCATGGTTACTTCACTAACCAAAAAATTACAGCAAAAAAAACAATTGTATGGCATCTAAAATGCTATTAAACAATATTAATTGGCCTGTTATCTGTATTGGGAATTTACCATGATTTACTTTTAAGATTTTTAAACTACTCCTCTAAATATTAGCGAAAGAGTTTGTACAGTTTATTGGATGCAATGCAAATTTTCGTAGTCAAAAACCATTTTTTTTTTAAGTGAACAATTCTTTATGCCCGTTGAGCACTAATTTAGTTCACTCCTTTAGGAGTCAATTTGCGAGAGATATGTTCTATAATCGACAGTTTTTGTGTTTTTGCATAAGGACCTTGGAAGGGCGGCTGATGGGGGGGGGGGGGGGGGGGGGGGGGAAAGGTAGGTATTTTTTTAAGAAATGTTGAAGGATAAGAAAATAATAGGACTACGTCATACATTTGACCCCTCTAAGGGTCGATTCGGGAGAGATATTATCAATAATTGACAGTTTTTGTGTTTTTTGTGGCGTAGTGTCATATCGCTTAACGTCATAAGGCCCAAATCAAAAAATGGCACAAAGCCAAAAAAAAATTTTGTATAAATTTTTGTTGTACAATTTTTCGCGACATGGTGTATCCGATTGGAGAAGGCGCGCGCAAAGCAGAGGCGCCTGGCGAGAGCTGATGAGGTCGGCCGAAACCCGGACACGTATACGTAGGATAAGTAAGAAAAGAACAAAATTTTGATAAAACTCGATTATATAATTCTACATAGTTGCCTTCGAGAGCAATACAACGAGTATAGCAATTTTCCAACTTTTCGATACCACTTTTATAGTACGATTTCTCTTTCTCTTCAAAATAGGCCTCAGTTTCAGCGATTACTTCATCATTGTACTTGAATTTCTTTCCAGCAAACATTCTCTTGAAATCTGAAAACAGGAAAAAGTCGCTGGGGGCTAAATCTGGAGAATACGGTGGGTGGGTAAACAATTCGAAGCCCAATTCATTAAATTTTGCCATCGTTTTCATCGATTGTGACACGGTTCATTGTCTTGGTGAAACAACACTTTTTTCTTTTGCATATGTGGCCGTTTCCTGGCGATTTCAGCCTTCGATCGATCCAAAAGTGCACACTAATAGTCGCTGTTGATGGTGGTTCCTTTTTGGAGATAGTCGATGAATAATATTCCTGTCGCATCCCAAAATACAGACGCCTTCACCTTACAAGGCGACTGTTGGGTCTTTGCTCGCTTTGGATTCGGTTTGTTGACTGCTGTCTACTCAGACGATTGTGTTTGGATTCTGGTGTGTAATAGTAAAGCCAGGCTTTATCCATTGCCACAAATCGACGATAGAATTCGATTTCATTGCGGTTGAACAGCGCCAAGCCCTCCTCTGAAGTTTAAATTAGTTGTTGTTTTTGGTCGACTGTGAGCTCACGCGGTACCCACTTTGCACAGAGCTTTCGCATACTCGAAAGTTCGTTTAAAATGGTAAAAACACTACCATCTGATATCTTTACAATGTCATCTAACTCGTGCACCTTCAATTTGCGATCGTTCATAACCAATTTGTGGATTTTTTTGATGTTTTGTGGAATAACACCATCATTTGTGCTGGTACAACCACGTTTAAATTCAGCAATTCACTTTTCTACCATTTGTCTCGATGGAGCAGAGTCCGGATAATGTTTATCAAGCCATTGTTTGGTGTCCACTGTATTTTTTTTTTTCATCAAAAAGCAATGCTTTATAAAAACTCGAAATTAACTTTCTTCCATTTTTTTTTTCAATAACAATAGTTGCACACAAAGTGCTATAACTCTAGACTCAATTGTCGGTTTGTTGTCAAATTTTTATACGTATCGTTTGAAGGTTGATACTTAATAAATATCATATAGAAAAAATCTAGTAACGCCATCTATGTGTCATCCTATGGACTTTTTGAACGTATTGTTACTGAATCCTTTTCCGATTTAATGATATAGTTTTAAGGTCATCTCCATATATGAGATGTGGAATGCCATTCAAAGCTTCTGATATATCTGCTATAAACATGTTGAAGAGAAGTGGTCCAAGTTGGCTACCTTGTGGTTCGTCCGACGAGACAACAATCTTTTTAGATAGTATGCCCTGGAATTTTACATATTGGGATCTTTCACACAGATAGGACTTGAGCCACTTCAGCAAGTAACCTGAAATACCGAATTTTTTAAGTTTTATATTTAGGATTTTATGATCGACACGATCAAAGGCTTTGCTAAAATCAGTATAGACTGCATCTATCTGATGCCCTTTTTCCATTTTAATAAGAACTTCAGAGGTCATTGTTGTAAGATTTGCAGTGGTTGTGATCTTCCTTTACGGAATCCATATTGTTGGACATTTAAACGTGGATTAATTAGGTCTGTAAGTTTGGAACATATAATTTTTTCAATTAGCTTGGGAATGGCCGATAGTATTGCAATGTCCCTATAATTTGCGACATCTCTCCTGTCACCGTTCTTATAAATTGGCTTAAGATGAGAAGAAGACCTCTTCGCCAAGATTTGTTAAAAATTAAGTTTAAGGGCATGCCTTACTGGTCTGAGCATTGAATAAGAAAACTTGGAGGTAACAGGTCTGGACCAGGGGACTTGTTAGGATCTAATTCCTTAATTGAATTAATTATGTCACTCTGCGTTAGATTGATTGAGCTAACCAACGGTGATATGTTGGAAATCGATGATAGAGTTTGATTTTGGGTTGAAGGTGTACAGAACACCTCTTTATAGTGATCTGCAAAAAGATTACAAATGTCCTCAGGGAAATGGAAAAGTGAAATTTCTCTTAAACATGGATGTTGGGTAATCAGTCGATTTTCGCTTGACTTTTACGAAGTCGAAGAATTTTTCGAAGAGTCTAATAATTCTTTCACCAATTATGTTGGTGTAAAGTTTATAAACTTCTTCAGACTTGTTAGAGAACTCTTTAGACAGTTCTTCATATCTTGTCTTAACCTCGTCACTTACAGAGACGGCATTTTTAATGATTCTGTAGAGTTTATTTTTTTGTTTTCTCAGTTGTCTTAGATTTGCATGAAGTCACGGATCCGATAATTTGTTTTTGAAGCGAAGCTTTTTACTCCTCGTTCTGTGATTTGCTTGGAGTGAAATCTGAAAAATTTTCGACAGATTTTTTCTTGGAAATTTGATGGTTTCTTTGTTGCTAGTGCTTATTACAACAAGAAAATTTAATACTTTATTATTAAATACTAAAAATATTTTGTGTGCCGCCCGTGGGGATCGAACTCGAGTTCTCTTAAACGAGAGTTCAATGCACTATGCGCTAGGCCACACAGACTTGTTAGAAACAGTTGTTAATTCAATACTAATTATAACAGAAGCTATGCTGCAGTAGATCGTCACCATCTATCAATAGATAAAGGATTGTGTATTTGCTATGCTACAACTATCAAAAATTTGCCACAAGGTGTCTCCAGCATCGGTTTGTTTGTATTGTGAATGCGTTTGTGGTGCTGTTGGCATATAGTGTAAATTATGATCTAGAGATTGCATCAACTCTGCTAAATCTCTGCCATGTGTTAACAGAGATATTTCACTTAAAAATATGAAGAAAAAAAACTCTGTTAACCTCTGTTAACACATGCCAGAGATTTAGTAGAGTTGATGCAATCTCTAGATAATTATTTACACTCTATGCTGTTGGTACGAAGAAAATTAGCAATGCCCACAAGTGCGTTGACAAGTGCGTTTTTAAGCGTCAAAAAAATATATGATATCAATAAATATGGAATTAACAAACGCATGCATGAGTCAGTGCAGCCAAGTTCACAACCATGTGTGGAGAGTTAAAATGGAGAGTCGCTGGCATTATATGTAATTGGCGTGGAAATTTGACATTCAACAATAAAAAAAAGCAATAAATATGTTTTCTGTATATATGTAATTTATTTTATGTAATTTTAAATTTTTGAATGTAAAAGTCAATTTATTAAAAAAAAAATTATTAAGCTATCAAATCTATGTAACTGCGAAAAAGCTTCGCTTCTCTCGTGTGTCCAACGACGCACCTGTGTTTTTTTTCTCTTTATATTTGGAACATGACTTTATTTATCGACAATAGCAAAGGTGCTCTGATAAAAAAACGAAACAGCCTCTTCCAATTCTAAGGCTGATAGGTGGGTCCAATTCAAACGGTTTAAGTCATCTATTATATTATTATAATTGGCATTAAGGAAATCGTGCACAAGAGAATTATTAAAGGATTGTGTGAAAGTAATATGGGTAGCGCGTAACTCTGTAGTAAAGGCAGTATGGTGGTGGGTATTGGAAAATATATGCTCGGCTTCACATGCTGGACTCACCTGTACTGTTAGTAACTCACCTGGAGTTAGTAAGAATTAAATCTAACCATCGCCCATTCTGGTTTGGAATTAAAGCCACTAGCTGACAATCGTTACTAAAAGAGGTACTAAATAAGTTAAAATCGACTGAATTGGAGAAATTTATTGGGAGAAGATGGTTATCATTATCATTGGTGAAAAAATAAATATTGGGACGGTTAAAGTCTCCTAAGAAAATAACCTTATCTTTCACGCTTAAAGCGGCTATTATTGCTGTGATAGTTTCGCATAATTCTTTGTACGAACTTTCAGCAGAATTAGGACGAATATAAATGACACCAATGTATATGTAAAGATTTTGGCCTAAGCTAGTTTTTATTATTCGGTGCTCAAAGTGTATTGGGGAGGTGAGTACTAGAGAACTGCACAAGCCTATTCATTTGTATTTTCAAGTACATGCTAAATTTATGAATATAAGCGCGCTTGAACTTGATAATTTTCAATCAAGTCCAAGTATACTTGAAATTAGTCAAGTCGACGTCAGCTTGTTGACCGAATTTATGAACGCGTAATCTACGACACGAAGTAAAAACAAGCGGCAGCAGACTTGAAACGTACGTCATAGAGATTGAAAAGCTTGAATTTGTTTGTGAATTTTCAACTAACTCAACTTACTTGCATAAGAAAAGTATAGTTAAAGAAAAATTTTTTGGACACAAGGGTGTACCCAAATAAATAGTTTTAAAAATAGTTTGTAAAAAATATGGGTCGCTGATAAGGGTGGTAAAAAATATGGGTCCAAATAAATAGTTTTAAAAATAGTTTGTAAAAAATATGGGTTGCTGATAAGGGTGGTAATCAAAAATGTTTTCTTCATGCTTTTTTTTTTAAATATTTTGTGCTGTAAATCGGGCCAATGATTTGGAATCTGATGTGTTTCGACGCCCCCCCCTAAAATTCTGCAATATGGGGAATTGATAGAAGCCCTCTATTTATGCGTCTTAAAAAATGCTGCCCCCCTTGTGAAACCCCAAAAAATGGTTAATTTTTACCTATTTTGCTTCCCTTCGTGATATGGCACTTTCTCCATCTTTTTGAAGATTTTTCGAGAATTTTTCGAGGATTTTTCGATATCTCTCGATTTTATGTTGTTCCATATCTCAAAGGGGAAGCTAAATAGGTAAAATCTAACCAATTTTTGGCGGTTCTTATTTGAGGAAACATTTTTGAGACACACAAATAGGGGGTCTTTTAACCCCCCTATTCGACATATTTTTAGGGAGGAACCGAAACACGGACAGTTAAACACGTGTTTCGACGTTGCCCCCTAAAAATGTGCAAAATGGGGGATTGATTGACCGCTCTATTTGTGCGTCTCAAAAATGCTTCCTCCTATAGTTGCCCCCCAAACAATGGTTAGATTTTACCTATTTTGCTTCCCCTTCGAGATATGGAACTTTATAATCTCAGAACATCATCTTCATAACATCTGAATCCAAATAATTGATCCGACTTAGATTGCAAAAAAGGGCAAGATCCGTCCAAATCACAAAAAAGCATTGTTACGGTCCACCCTAGTGTCCAAACAACTTTTTATATTCTGACATCAGAATCGCAATCAGCGACCCCCAAAACAACAAGCTTTCCCAATTTGAACTATTTGGATACTTGCAAGCTTATAAGCTTTTGCCGAACATATCAATCTTTTCAAGTATTTTCCCGAAAATTTCAAGCGCTTCAAGTTTTTGTTTTTGCAGCAGAGCAGTAAAGCTTGCGATTGATTAGTTTGATACGAAGCTTGCTTTGCTTGGTATTTTCAAGTTCAAGCCAAGTGAAAAATCAAGCTTTTTCAATATGTAAATTTTGAGTTGTGTCTGTTTTGTATTTAGTATGCGATATATTTATATAATACATCTGGGAGTCAATTGTCAACTCTCAAACTTGTGTATAAAATATGAGTTTATTTATAAAATGATTGATATTAGTAATCAGTACTAGAGTGGACATTTTGAAAATATCGAAATATGTTTTTAAAAAACTAATTTTCTACTTACCAACTATATCTGCCATAATTGTTTTTTTTTCCACTTCTCATGTAGATAGATTTTTTTTTTTAAGTTAAGTGCTTGCATTACTTAATCAATTAAAAATGTATCCTTCCTCTTTTCTAAGGATTGCATAGATTTTCATTTTAGAAGGTATACACTTGAAATGCAGCTGTTGTTTTTTTTTTTGCATACGCATTAGAGCTGATGACATCATGATGACATCAAAAGCTTATTTCAGTCACGTGTTATTGCTCACAGATGGAATTTTAGCTTGCATTTCTCAGAAGCAGTGATTAAACATTTCTTCTTTGAAAAATCGATTTCTGGTAAGCTGGAGAAATTAAACAAACACAAAATGTGTTATCTTGTGATTAAAGTTGAAGACTTTAATAGTCGTGAAGTTGAGTTTGAATTCCAAAGTTTTAAGATTTATTTTATTTTTAAATTAAATATTAAAATATTTCCTAATTATTATAATTTAAATTTCAACAGCTGAAACATGCACTTATTATTTCAAGAATCTTATTGCAGTTAATTTTAATTTAATTGCTACACAAAATGATAAATTGCGAAAAAAATATAATACAAATAATTGGTATTAAAACTTTGTATATAGTATGTATGATTGTGTGTCGTTTACTCCTATGTGTAGAGCTCTTTCCTTCCCAATAAACACCAAAACGTAGTCGAACTCGAGACAAAAAAATATATCCCGGATTCGTCATCGCGGACACTTTTTGAATCCGAAACAAATTTTAATTTCAGAAAGACTTTTTAATACAAAAATGTTCAAAATATTAACGTATATTTTTATTGGTTTTTTATTTTATTTCCAAGCCGGAAATAGCGAAATATACGTTATATATGCATGTTGCAAAATACTGCCATTGGCCACCGATTTATCTTCCTTTTGCAGGTGTAGGTAGCCACAATCTGGTCCATAGTGTCCACGCCACTCTTGGTTTTATTGTAATCCTGAATTAGATTCGGTTTCTTCTCAGCATTTTCACTTATAACGACGGCATTGTGCCATGTACTGAGCAGTGTAACACATCTATAACGCCGAGGCACATACGACAGTAAAATGACTTGTAATTTGTGGTCATATACAATAACGCTCGATTACACAGGTTTTTTCCTCATATACAACAATACTGGAGGAATTTCGGTCCTATTTTGCCGTATAGTGCCCAGAATAGTCATTCGGCGTTTATGTAACTCTTCAGCCAGTTCATAAGATGTGAAGAAGTTGTCGCATGTGATATTCCTCTCCGACAGCCCATTTACCAAATCCAAAACAACACGGCGTCCAATATTGCGCTCTGGAGCGGCATTGCGATTGCGGCCAACATAAATTTGCGTGTTGTACACATACCAGATAGCTGAATCGGCCAAAATCCAAATCTTTATGCCGTAGTTAGCCGGTTTCGACGGTATGTATTGTCGAAACGGACAGCGTCCACGAAATGGAACTAGCTGTTCATCTACTGTAGCATTTTTGCCTTGAATGTATAAGTTAACAGATCGGGTTTTCCGAGATCTGGAGTTCTTTATTGTTATTTAATTTATTTGAGCTATGCTCAACTGTTTATCATAACATCAAATTCGGAACTAAACAATAATTTTTTGACAACAACCATAGATACCAATTTTACAATAAGAAGAAGAATATTATTTTGGATTCCATGAAATACTTAATAAATTGAAATCTTGAGAATATGCAGTGTCTACATTTTCTCACTGTTTCAAGTTATACGCGAGCAACTGTTCGCTGGTTCGTCACGTACAGCGCTCATATTACAGATGGCTGGTTATTGTTGACTGTCTGATGGCTGGCTGTTGCTGCTGTCTTAATAACGTGGGCGAATTTAGCATGTGACATTAACTCCTCCCTCTGTTAAATTCAAAACGTCCCTGTTTTGATCACTGATTCTGTTTAGAATTTCCCTAAGGTCCTGCTCTGCGTTTGCTGATAATTTCCTCTTCCTGTATTGTTTAACGAGAAAAGTTACTAGTATGCTGATCATACCAATGGTCGTCACAAAGATCATTATTAACCAATATGTTTTGTGCGATTGTACGTCTTCATTAATTGATGCGATGTGGTTTGTGTTATCTAAATGAAGTTTGTGAAGATACGGCAAGGATAACTTCAATTCGTGCTGTAGAAACTTCATGTCCATGGTTTTTGGAGGATGTGGTTGTGAAAATGTAGAATTCAGTTTAGTTGTGAAGGTTGATCCGTTAATTTTTACGGATGCTGAAGTAAACGTCAATAGGAATGTTCCCGAAATCGTTAAATTTTGCTGATCAGTGATGGTAGTATTAACGACTTCATTCAAGATAATGATTCCTTCATCGATTTCTTGGACTAATGGTAAGTGATATGTGGTCTCTGTTGGGCATGCTGCCGAGTTGTTATTCAATAGTTGCTGCAAACATGGTGATGTTGTCGGTTGGCAAATTTGGGCGACTGATATATCGGTGCAATTTTTAACTGGTCGAGTTATGCCATAACAATTAGCTGCTTCATTAATATCTAATTTAACAATAGTTCTATCATGACTTACAGGAAAAATTTTTATAAAGTCACAAAATTGGATAAGCTTAGGAGTTTTCACAATATAAATAATAAGTTCATTGTTTTGTAATACTTTTACAGTAGCAACTCTTAAAATATTACTAATACTAAGAGGTACGGTTTCAGAGTCGGTTAAATGATTGATTTCAATATTGTCTAATATGAGCGGATTAATTATGTTATCTCTTGCAAGAACTATGGACAAGACAACATTGTTTAAGTGATTAATGATGGCTATATTTCGGTTTGCGATGAATTCCAACAATAACTCTTCCCTGTTTCGAAGAACATCGTTAGTTATATGCCCCTTTTGGAGGATATTGATTCTCCCAGTCAATTCATTGATTTTGTCTTGTATCATCGAATTAATTCTTGTTTGTCTGTTGCTGTTTTCTATCAAAATTTTCTGTTTCGTAACTAGCAATTCCCAATCCTCATGATCAGGAGTACCGGCTATGAACTTAAGTGCTGAGCCTAAGAAGTCTATTGATCTAGCAAATCTTCTATTTACATGAATTGCACTTATTATTCGATCTATTTCTTGTAATTGTGAGTCTATAGTTTGCAGATATTGCGAATTGTTTCCGACTTGTATCAGTGTGTCCTCTGTTTGTGTAATAATCTGCTGATAGTCCGTCAGGTTTGTCTCGTGAATAAGGTAAGTGTATTCGTCAAACACTGCTACTTTTCCCTTAGTTAGTGCTATAAAATGTGCAGATGAGTAGTCAGTTATTCGGGTTGCAGTCAGTCGGAATAGATGTATAACCCTAGAAAGAAAAAGAAAAAGAGAAAGAGAAAAAAAAAAAAAATATTTAGAAAAGAGAAGAGTGAAAAAAAAAACAACAAAATGTTATCTTAAATTATTTTTGTGCACCCTTTTCCCATTGATTAGTACTGTTGTACCCAAATCTTCTTGTATAATGCCTTCTACAAAAACTTTGTCAAGTTTGTTTCCTAATCGTCTATTTCTGCGAATAAAAACTTTATCTCCAGGTTGGTAGGTTTTATTAATACTTTTTTCGTTAGATCTACGCACTGTTTTTTGCTGAGCCGTAATTAATTTATTCTGTATTATTTTTAGTTCGTCTTCCGAATAACTGTGGAGTATATCTATGGGTTTTTTGCCTGTAACGGAATGGATAGTGTTGTTATATTTAAGCGTTGCTAATAGAATTAATTCCATTGTATCTGTTACATCATACTGCGATTTAAGGCAACGGGCTATTTCTAGCAGCGTTGAGTGTATTCTTTCAACTTGTCCATTGCTCTTGCTGTGCATTGGGGCCACGAAATATTGTTCTATGTTGAAGTGATCTCTAAGAAATGTGGATATAATGTTGGATTAAAATGCTTTTTCGTTATCCGAAACTAGAAGTCTTGTATTTTTAAAATTCAAAAGAATTTGGAAAAGAGCTGCTTTGATATCTAAAGAGGATCGAGAGGTAATGGGTATTGCCACAGTAAATTTCGAGAACTTGTCCACACAAGTTAAGAAATGCTGTTTACCTGTAATGAAAATGTCCATATGTAAAATTTCTCCTGGAAAATTCGGACTGGGAGTTTCTGCGATTGCTATGTTTTGGGGTTTCCGTTGGTACTTATTTTCCAAGCAAATTTTACAGTTTGCAATGATGCCTTTAAGCATTTTTTTTATCCCCGGGAAATAATATTCACTAATTATTTGCTGGAAGTTCTCTTGTAACGATCTGTGCGCGCGATTATGCTCTGTAATTGCTGTTTCTAATTGGTCATCTTTATTTATAATATCGATAACTAGACGCTCCGTATGGATAAACTTCACCGAAGGAAATGCTGTCACTAATTTGTCTTGGATGAATGCCAAAGTTTGTAAATCACAATGAATGGCGTTAATGGTATTAGGGTTGATGGTGTCCGTTAGGTATTTTATTAAGGTGTCAGTAGTGGCAAAATTTATGGTGTGTCGGATAAATTTTCGAAATATTATTTTTGTACCCTTAAAGCTGTGGGTTGTTCGAGATAGGATAAACTGGTTTTTAAACTGGTTTATTGGGAATTTAATTGTCTTGATAACTTGCGACGAAGAAAGTTCACTGTGTACTGTTGAGTCGATCGAGATGTCCGTCATTGCGTTAAGGTATTGCCTGCTCAAAGCATCAGCGACCTTGTTTTCTTTTCCTGGTTTGTAGTGGAAGGTGGGTGCAAATTCTTCAATAAGCGCGCGCCATCTTTTGATTTTGGAATTTGGGTTGCGATCGAAAATCGCGAAAGTCAGGGGTTGGTGGTCGGTAAAAATATGAATATTTGTTATTCCATACAGATAATGCCTTAAAGCCTGTAGAGCCCATACTATAGCTAATAACTTCCGCTCATTAGTTGCGTAGTTTTCTTCTGCTTTCGCAAGTGTGCGTGAAATCATTGTAATGGGTCTACCCTCTTGTGACAGCACTGCTCCCAATGCTACACTTGAAGCGTCTGTTGTTAATTCGAATGGCTTAGTATAGTCTGGGTGTGCTAAAAGAACATCTTCAGAGGCCAGGATATTTTTTAATTTTTCAAAGGCAAGACATGCTTCTTCGTCAAATTCTATTTTTTTGTGTTTCGAGTGTTTGGTTCCAATATGACCATTTTCACCGCGGAGGTACCTTGTAAGAGGCTTTGCTATTTGAGCATAGTCCCTAATAAATCGTCTGTAATACCCTGATAACCCAAGGAATGAACGCAGTGATTTTAATGTTTTGGGTTTTTCGTAGTTAAGGATAGCGTGAACCTTATCGGGGCATGTTTTTATACCGTTTTCGGAGACAAGAAATCCAAGAAATTCTACTTCTGTTTGAAAAAATTTGGATTTTTCGGGTGAAACTCTCATTCCTGCTTTTTCGAGTTTCTGAAGTATTTTATTTATGTGCTGTAAGTGTGCATTTTCATCTGGGGAGTAAATTATGATATCGTCAATGTAAACATGACATATCTTTCCTATGTCTTCCCTTAGGATGTCGTCTATTGCCCGTTGAAAAATGCTAGGTGCATTTTTCAGTCCAAAAGGCAAGCGACAAAATTCGTATTTGCCATTGTTAACATTGAAGGCTGTTTTTTGTCTATCGGCTTGGGCAAGTATGATTTGATGGAAACCAGATTTCAAATCGAGGGAGGTGAAAAATTTCGATTTGCCTAGATTAGCTAGTATTACAGATGTATCTGGTATGGGGTATTTGTCGGAGATCGTACATTCGTTTATTTTTCGGAAGTCAATTACCAATCGTAATTTTTGTTTACCGTTTACGTCAGTTCCCTTTTTGTTAACTACGTGTATAGGGGAGTTGAATGGAGAGTTTGATTTTTGGATTATAACATCGCGCAGTAAAGATTTTATTTCTTCATTGACAAATTCGGCCGCTGAAATTGGGTAAGGGTAACCTCTTGTGTAAATTGGGTTTTCTGTTTTGGTTTTGATGGAAGCTTGCACCACAGTGTTATAAGGTAGAGCTCTATTGGGGTATGCAAAGGCATTTGCATTTAATGAAATTATAGATTGAAGACGATTGAGCAGATGTGGGGGAACTAAATTGAAATTTAGGTCAATTGAGTTAATTTCTTGATAGTTTTGATGCGACAAAAATTCTTTGCCAGTTTTGTGGTAAAGAATACCTTTTTTTACGTCTATTAAGGCCTCAATGTTTCTGAGAAAATCGTAACCTACAATACCGTCGAAGTTTTTAAGAGCGGGTAATAGATAAAAGGTTGCTGTTTGGTTCAAAATGTTTACTTTACATTCCTGTTCTATAATGTTCGTTCCATTAACGGAGCTTACTTTAAAAGGTTTCACGACTGCTTTAATATTGTTTAAAAAACTATGTGGCTTAATGTAATTCTTGGATGCCCCGGTATCTATTAGAATACGAAGCTCTTGACCATTTTTGTTTTTTTTTGTTATGAAGGGCAAGAGCGACGTTAGCCTAAAAAATGTATTTCTTCGGTTTCAGTCTGTTCGTCATTTTCATAGACACTTCCTCCATTTTCCTCATCATAAACAGAATCTTCAACATCAGGGTCATTCAAAGGCTCTCCCAGCATGCAATTGATTCTTTGCATTTTTTGTTGCATCGTATTAGTGCGTCCGGAGGAAATTTGTTCTCGTTCTCGCTTAACAGCGCGATTATGGCAATCGTACTGTTGCGATTGATATTGTTGTTGGTATTGTTGTTGCTGTGGCAGCCTGTTACTTGAATTATTGTTATTTTTTCTGAAACCAGACGAGCCTGGGTCAATTTCCATTGGTATAGGTTTATCCCCTGACTGCTTTGGTCTATAAGATGGGTGAGAGTTGTAATTAAGGTTTTTTGGAGGTAGTAATTGTTGTTGTGGTCTATTACTTTTGATTAAATTGCCCGCAGCAAATGTTTTGGCAAAATCATGTCTTCTTTGATTTGTTTCCAACTCTTGAGCGGTTGCCAAAGCCGAAGGTAGATCAGCTGGCTTTGCTGAAAACAAAATATCGCACAATGGTCGCCGCAAACCAGAGATAAAAACTCGAAGGGCGTTTTCTCGTGCGCGTTCATTAAGTACAGTAACTACGTCTTCGTTATTACTATGTGTCATCTTATTTTTGTCCAGTATTAAAGTCAGTTGCTTGTCCACGTTGTCGTAATAGTCAATAAGAGAACGGTTGCCTTGGCGAAGAATGCTTAGTTCGTTTTCCAGGACATGAATTGGTCTTCTGTCCGAGTAACATTGATCTAGCCTTGCAATTATGGCCTTAAAATTAAGAATTGTATTAAAGGAGGAAAGCGTTGCGTTAGCAGAACCGGTAATTTTGTTCCTAAATATTCCCATTGCTATGTAGTAGTGTTCCGAACCTTCCTTATAATAATTCATGGCGAAATGCGTTGCTTCTCGCCAAGCTGGATATGCTGAAGCATTTCCGTTAAATTCTGGTACAGATTTAATAAGATCTAAAGTTGTACTTTTGTTTTGTACATTTGGTAAAATAGTAACTGGAGCATATGACTCCACACTTGGTAAGCTCAATTGGCTAATAGCGTTTGTAATGCCTTCCAGCTGTGCTGTAAGGCGACCATTCAATGCCTCCACAGCTGCATTAACTATGGTAAGTACTTGTTCTCTAGTTACTTCCATTTTTTTTAAATTTAATTGAGACGAAAGGGAGAAGAGGAAAAACAAAAAATTTCGAAACAGAAAATTAACTGTTAAAAAACAAAAATCTCACACTGATATTTTTTTGCAATAATCACACAAATAAAATAAACCGGAGACTTTAAATACTTGAAATCAATCACTTTCACACAAAAATTTTTTGTTTATTTATTATATATTTTTTTATACATGAAGACTCTGATTCGTACTTACATAAAAATTATTATATTCATCTTAATAAATTTTGAATACAGGAATGTTTACAAAAGATTGGTCCTCTGCTGCTTTGGGATGCTGCTTTTTTTTGGTTAATTCGTTTCCTTGGTTGCTTCGCCTTTTCTCTTTGAAAGATGTAATGAATTGTTTTTCTTCTGATTTTAGTATATGTCTTTAATTGCTTAATTTTTCTTAAACACTTTAAAAATTTTAATGCTTCTTGCATTTATTTTATTAAGTCCCTTTTCAATGTCTCTCGCATTTACTTGTTTGATTCATAAAGTTTATATTTTTCTTACAAACTTCGTTAAAGAATTCTTAGTGCTTCTGAATTTATTTTACTAAGTCACTTTTCAATACTTTTTGCATTTACTTGTTTGATAAAGTTAATATCTTTTTTAAAACTTTTTTGGAAAACTTTTAGTGCTTTTGAATTAATTTTATTTAATCACTTTTCAATGCTTTTTGCATTTACTTGTAAGATTCAATCACGTTGGGCGCCAGTTAACAGATCGGGTTTTCCGAGATCTGGAGTTCTTTATTGTTATTTAATTTATTTGAGCTATGCTCAACTGTTTATCATAACATCAAATTCGGAACTAAACAATAATTTTTTGACAACAACCATAGATACCAATTTTACAATAAGAAGAAGAATATTATTTTGGATTCCATGAAATACTTAATAAATTGAAATCTTGAGAATATGCAGTGTCTACATTTTCTCACTGTTTCAAGTTATACGCGAGCAACTGTTCGCTGGTTCGTCACGTACAGCGCTCATATTACAGATGGCTGGTTATTGTTGACTGTCTGATGGCTGGCTGTTGCTGCTGTCTTAATAACGTGGGCGAATTTAGCATGTGACATTAACTTATACAACTTGCAAATTATGGTTCCATTTTTCATATATGGTGCGTATCGGTGCCAATTTATCACGGACAGAAGCAGTATTGGCATTACGTTCTTCTTTATCGTCAAATCTGATACATCCATGAATTTTTTTGAACATTTTCAGTGACATTGTGTGTCGAAATATTGGTCGACCGGTTTTCTCATTCCAGAGTTGTGTAACACATTCACCATACGAACGATACACACCAGCAAGCAGTAGCAATCCGAAGTACTCATATAGAGTATCCATATCTATTTGTTCCCATTCTTCTTTGTATTTCCGCAAACCATATAAATTCGTCATATTCAAAATAGTATTTTCTATCGGTCGCAGAAACAAATCAAATGCAGACAAAACATCTACAACATGAGCAGCTGCAACTAGTTTTGGTCCTACAACAACAACAAAAAGAAACAAACACTGAATATGAAGCACAAAACAAGAAGGATAGGTTTTTTACCTGAAACAATATTATCAGCGTGCCTATATGAATTCCTTCGGTTATTTTCAAATGGCTCCGTTGAATATTGAATTTTTTTATTTTTTGACAAATATTTTGCTGTTGCATTTCTGGCAATTTCTTCTGCCACATTTTGTTCCAGTGGCTCAACATCGTACTCATCAGAATGCTCACTCATTTCTGCAACGCATTCTTTCTCCATTGTGAAATCATCATCACTATCTACTGGAGATTCTTCTGCTTCACTTCCAGATTCGGAATCCATATCATATTCGTCTCTTTGATGGTTTTCACATAGATTTTATTCCATTTTTTTGAAATGAATTGAATGTATGTATAACGCAATGAAAGTAGGCGGCAGATAAAAATCACTTCAAAATTCACTAAAATCACTTCAAACAAATTCAATTCAATCTTCAATCGTGTGTGTTCAAGAACATACTGAAAACACAAAAATGAAATAAAACGAGCCTAACCCAAAAAACAACTGCAATAACCATCGGCAGTTGTATTGTATCAAGTTGATACGAGGGACCGATTCGTAACTGTTTCGTCTCAGGTAAAACCAGAAATGCCCGAACATTAAAAACTCATTAGCCCGATTCTACAGGCAAAATCATGCTATTTCCCAAAAACCGGTTCTTTCCATCGGGCAGTTTTTTTTTTATTCAACTTGAAAGACAAAAAAATTGTATCAAATTGATACGAGGTACCGATGAGAGTTAAAAAAAAGATGTGTGTGGCCGCCACGCACGGGAGAAGTGAAACTTTTACCCAAAAATGGAAAACATTTCCTCCTTCAGTGCAACCAAATGGTTAAAAAGCAGTCTGCATTCATACCAGTAGTAGTTCATAAAGACAACTAGTATTCTCAACATGGCGATATCATGGAAAATATCAATTGTCCCTTTTGTTTGTGGACAGTTAATGAAAACTTCAATAGTCACGTAAAGAATTCGATCGTAGTTTTTTCTTACTTTCTTGACACAGTTGGTTATCAAAAAGATTTTCTTATTTTAATTTCATGACTTAAGTAGTACCCAGGCTCGATCCTCATAGCACATACGACAGTTCTTGCTCAGCTAATTTTTTGTTTATTATATTTTTATTCATAAATACTTAAAAGAAAAAATTGGTCGAAAAACCTGTGGCGTGAATAATGCATTTTTTCCTTTCCGTACTCGCATCGAACCGCGTAAAATTCGGCTGCAAGTTGAACGTGCTACCATCGCATCATTGCCTCCCTTGTAGCAACAAACTCGAAAGCAAGCATAGCATATATCTTTCAATGTATTTCATAGGATTGTTGACAAAAAAAAAAAAAAATTATGGTTTATCCAAAATAATCATTAATTGATTATAACTAGGACTTTATTTATACAATTTATTTTCAACTTTTCTTAAAAAAGGACCAATAAACCTTTGCTTCGTGGTCAGAAGCACTGACCTTATGCTACCACGTATACTTGTTAAGATTTATTTTACCGTGTCTACACAGTTAAAAATGTTGATGTGTTTTTCGGTACAAGATTTGCATCGTATTTTATGTTGCATTTACGACGATATTTTCCAGTAGTCCAAGTCTTAAAGAATTGATAAACGAATTATGAACGCTTTTTCTTCTTCTTTGACGAAACATGCTGATTCGGCCATACAGTTCATTGACGAAAATCCCATATAAAATTCCCACGAACGCATTATAGAAATGTTGAGATTTTTCGTGCATGAATATATTACTAAATCGTTGCGGAAGTTTCGTCAACAAACAAGACAGAAATTTAAAAAAAAACTATTTTCTATTTTTATATAGTATTTTTGGATTTTATTTTACATGTTTCCTTCGATCAGATTATTTCTGATTTGTTATCTTTGATATAACAGTCATGCAGTCCATTAATACATCACGTTTTTAAAATTATATATATTGCAACATTTACGAAAAAATTATCCCAAAATATAAGTCTTTGTAGGGAAGACATGAGCGAACACAAATCAGAAAGATTGAAGAAGTTTCGACAAATTTTTTAATGAACGAACACAAGCCGAGCGCTTTAAAGAATTTTCGATAAGAAATACAAGAGATACGAGTTATCGGTTATCGTGTGTTCTACTGTTTTCGTTGTTTCCTTATTCTGTTTGTTTTTTTTTTAATGTTGGCGAAACCAATGCAGATGAGTTAAAGAATATTCTGCAAGTCTGTCTTATGCAGCAAGTTTGTTTAATTTATTTAAAACCAGACTAAGAATTCCGGTAACTCAGTTGATAATGGAAGAACTTGTAACCATTAGGTTGTGTGTTCAAATAACACAGCCAAAGCCTTTCACGAACGTTCATTCGTTCGTTCGTAGAAAAAAATAAAAATATTTTGTTTGTTCGTTAGTTTGTGCGTTCGCAGAAAATAGATGTTCGTTCGCTCGTTCGTAGAAAAAGATGTTCGTTCGTTTGTAGAAAAAGATGTTCGTTCGTTTGTAGAAAATTTATGTTCGTTCGTAGAAAATTCATGTTCGTTTGTTCGTTCTTAGAAAAGAAATCTTTTTGTATTGGGACCCAAAGAAGGGTGGCAGATAGGGATGGGTGTGTCCGTAAGATATGTTGAGGGCAAAAAATGATAGGACCAGCTCATATATTTGACCTCATTCATCCTCATTCTTAGTTCATCTAAGGCCTATATAAATCATGTTCGACTGTTTTTGTGTTTTTCGTATGGGGACCCAAAGAAGGGTGGCAGATAGTGGGCAGGTGTGTTGGAAAGAAATGTTGAAGGGCTAAAAATAATAGGACCAGCTCATATATTTGACCCCTCTAGGAGTCCAGATACGGCCGATATTAACTATTTTCGACAGTTTTTTTTATTATGTTCGTTCGTAGAAAATAGATGTTCGTTGATTCGTTTCTAGAAAATTGATGTTCGTTCGTTCGTTTGTAGAAAATTGATGTTCGTTCGCAGAAAATTTATGTTCGTTCGTTGAAAATTGATGTTCGTTCGTAGAAAATAGTTGTTCGTTCGTTTGATCGTAGAAAGTAGTTGTTCGTTCGTTCGTAAAAAAAAGATGTTCATTCGTTCGTTCGTAGAAAATCGAAATTAAAATTTTGTTCGTTCGCAGAATTTTTTTACGAACGAACCAACGAACAAATGAAAAAATATTATGTTCGTGCAAGGTTCTGACCACAGCATGCGATTTTTTTTAATTTCGATATAAATGTGTGTGATATTTATATAAAAATTTATGTCATTCGTTAATATTGCAGCATGTGCTGTTTCCAAATCAATCAATGCAAGGCCTACTTCGAAAACTGCTTTCTGAATTTATCAAAACTCATTTTGAGAAATGCCTACAAGTATGCTAAAATTCTGAAAAAAATCTACGTTCAGATTCCAATTTTTAGACCATAATTCATTCAGAGTATTGAACGAAAGACTCAATTCAATCATAAAAGAAAGGCACTGTTTACACCTCATTCAAATTGAAAGATCATTCAAAATTTGTGGTTGTTTTCCAAGCGAAAAAAAAGATGAACTCTCTGCGAGAGCGGAAATGAACTTTCAACACTTCATCGCATCAATCAAAATTTTGATGAAGCTCAAGACCTGCATCAATCAATCACAGGGTTGCATAATCAACTTTTCTGGTACTTACAACAACACTTTTAGTCGGCATCGGCCATTCAATCAAAAAATCACGTGTGAACAGCTATTCAATCAAATATCCCGAAGAGAGTAAAAGAGAACCAAAAATGTGATATTTTTCATTCAATTTGAATGACGTATAAACTCTGCCAAAGAAAATAACTACTGATTGTAAAATTTAACACAAGTATTAGCTTCTCAAATAAATATGTATGTCTCTGTTGCCCAGTGGCTAGAACAGCTGGCTATGGATCCAAACTTAGTGTGTTCAATCCTAGGTGAAAGCAAATATATAAGAAATTTTTAAATAGTCACTTTTTTCGTTTTTATACAACCAGTGCGGTGAATTTTTTTTGTTGTTGTTTTCATAAGAACCATTTCGTTACATTGATTTTACCCCCCATCTAGCTCGCCGTATTGTTGTATACGCGGCTATAAAAGTTTCACTTCAAAAAATCATTCACCACAACTTTTTGATTTGCTCCTATGCGAGGCTCCATTGTGAGCCGTACTTAAAAATATCTTCGCCTGAACCTGTTGTGAAGTTTAACCAATGCGAATATGACGAGTGTAACCTGCACGTGTCACTGATGGCGGTGGTTTGTTGCTGTGCAGGCTGTATGTGATTATTGTTGTTGGCGTTCAAGCAGCTGTGTGTTGTAATAGAATAGGAAATGAATATGAAATTAATAGAAATGCGGTTTTTTGCCCAAATTTAAATCGTTGTTATTTTCATCAGAAGCATCAAAAAGTTTAGTACTCGTTTTATAACTATCATTCTTGGTTGTTGTTGTTTAAGCTGTGTATAGTTTTGAGTAAATGTATAACTGGTAGTAATTTTTCTACCAGCCTCGTGTAGGCAGACTATGTTTATGACTTGTAGTGATCAGAGATCTGCACTGAGTAGTTGTGAAATTAGTTTACTTAAATCTTGAGCCATGACTATGAGTGCAAATGTGTACTCCTACCAACTCAACAAAATACTTTGGTTCATTCCACTAAACTCAAAAATACTCATAGTACTCCCTCAGTCATGTGTGTCGGCAAATTATAACTCCATTGGTTTTGGGTTAATAATCTGTTGTGACTCACTTGTTCATGTTCTTGTTCACGGCAAATTTACGGAGCACTCTAAAATTTCATGTATGAAAGGCAATACACTTGTGTTATGTTAATCATATATGAATTTGTACGTGAAGTTGTATATGGGAGAAGGAAGCTCTACTACTTGTTTGCATTTTTTGTAATCGAAAATGTAGCCTGTGTGCTTGACTTGAAAGCTTGACTACTCGTTGGCATATTTTGTAATCGAAAATGTAGCCCGCCGGCCTGCAAAGCGGCCATTGCCTTCTAAAAGTAAATTGAAAGTGGATACGAACATGTGAACATTGCCGCCTACGAGTGTATTGCCTTTCATCGATGAAGTGTATGGCCCATTTGCTGCTGGAGTTGAGTATTATTTTTTGTTAAACCTTTGGCACCAGAGATCTGTGATGCCTATTTGTGAAATTAGTACACTTAAGTCATGCGTCATGACTATGTTCAACGTACTTGAACTAGTTTGGGTGGATATGAGTGGAAGTTCTTCTTTGATTTAAATCCACTAATACTCTTTCTGGTGTTAGTCAACCAATAATTCAAAAACGAGTATAAGTGCAGATTTCTTGTAGTAATGTGGTGTGACATTATGGTTCTGTAACCGTTACACTGAGCTAAAAAACAACGTAGAATCAAAGTAAACAACTTTGATTTAAATATTTTTCGGAATGAAAGTGCACCAAACACGAAAATATTAAATTCGAAGTGCCTCCACTTAGAAAAGCACATTTCATGTTGTTTCCACTTTAAACTGAAGTATTGAAAACTTTAATTTAAAGGGGAAGCATATTCGATTGAAATACTTACGTCTTTATTTTGAATGCTCTATAACTTTGAAATAAATACTTTTCCACTTCGATTCCACAACGTTTCATTATTGAATCGAAGTTATTTCCACTTTAAATCAAATCCCAAACATTTTTGATATGAATGGATACAGGGTGCGTAAAACCAAATCAAAAAAATAAAACTACAATTTTTTCAAAATCGGGTTTTATTAAAATATTAGATAAATATGGTAAATTTATATTATAATTATATGATTTTTCAAAACTTTACATTTATATAAGATTATAATTTTTAAAATTAGTTGAACCTATAAAAACTTATTTTTCACATACGTTTTAACGTTATTTATTTGGTATAAATGCAAAGGAACACTTGTGAAATAAGAAATATTTTTTATAAACATACTACTGTCTTCTAGACCTACTTCATATGATTGAAAATGTTTACAAAATTGTTTAATGTTTATAGGAATGCAAATAACATAAACATTTTGCTCTACATAAAAAACAGATGAATCTTAAAAAGATGAAATAATGGTGGATTCCAAAATGCTAAATAATAATTAGATTTATAAATAATACCTTTATATTGGACCCACTCTGAAACTTTTAAGGACGCAAAATAAAAATTATTAGAATGTCTTATTTTTGGAAAATATTCCATTTCATGTACATTAACTTCCGAAAAAATGCTTTTGTCAAAAAAAAATTCAAATCCGTTTTCATAATTCATAAGAAAGTTGGAAAATTTTAGGGATGATTTCATGGCAAGTGAACAAGAGGGATTAAGTCTTGATGTAATGGTATTAAAATAAGCTTTAACTTCTTTGTGTTTGGCTTCAAAGCGCATTACCCATGAATATTTAATGGGTCCACATTTTTGAATTTCTTGTGGATAATGCACCAAAAAATGGTGTTTTGGTTTAAGAGTGGGTCCATAAAGTTTTACAAAAAGTGTGTGATGCTCAAAAATCAAATTTTTTAAATATAATAAATCATTTTGTGTATAGGAAGAATGAAATAAAAAGTCAGTTATTTCTATTAGTATAGTTTATAAAATCCAATGTTCATTGTCTTGGTTTACTAAGTCACCTAACATAAGTGGAATGAAATGAATGAATGACATTACCTCACTAGCTGTCATTTTTAAATTATGTGACTTAAGCCTACTTATATCTAATGGAAGAGATGCATTTCCTATTTCTATCTCACCGTATTGAAATAATTGTTTTCTGCCATTTATTACATCTAAAGTTATACGTTATCATTTATCAAAGCCAATAATATATTACAAACATCGAATACACATACACCTTCCAAAATATCGTGCATTAAATCAAAATAAAAGTTTTCAGTTACATGAAAACTTTTTAATTGATTAAAAATGCTATCATGTTTTATGCCAGTTTCCAAATAATTATTTTGCAGCAAATCGCTTTCATAGGATTCCTTGTCTCTTAAATAAGTTCCGAATTCTAAAGAGTCGCATTTCATTTGATCACGTGACCTTGTACAAGCACGACAAAATTTTTTTGAATTATATGATTGAACAAAGCCAAAAATGCTATTGAGACCTAAATTGTCTCCTACGATCAATCCTAAAACAAAATAAATTTTAACAGTTCCACTAGATGTTTGAATGTCGAAACCATTTTCTAACTCTTGCAACTCAATTAATAAATGATGAAAGTGTTGATACCATAAAAATATTTTTGTATAAAAACCCATACCGACTGACAAGCTAGCGGATAATTCAGAGAAAAAACGTGAAAAATTTTGAAGCAAACATCTAACGCTTCGATGAAAGATGGAAATTTGAAAAGAGTTTTGTCAAAATATATATAGAAGTTTGTTAAATTATCATCAGTAAAACCTTCTACTATAATAAAAGGCTGAATAGTAAGACCTATGTTATAGTATTTGTTGACAAGTTCATCTACCTGCCTTCTGTAATCATTTATCGATGTAAGGCGTTTTATGAAGCTCTGTTGGGCATCTAAAATAGTTGCTTTTTTCTTGTTATTTCCGGTCTTGTCCTTAAATCGAGTAGTTGGAAGTAGTACGGAATTTAAAAGTGTAGCTATAATGTAGTCTTCAGAATCTGTATAAAAAATTACATATCAACTGATTTCAAATGCATTAATTTTTATAATAACCTTTTTTTGTCGTTGCATTGGCAAGAGCGAAAAGATTCTTACAGCTGTTGTCTCGGATGTTTAAAATGTAGTAGTTTTGAATAGCTTTTTTGAAATGTTCCCATTTGCTGAAAAGCAAGTGATTTTTGTCCGGGAGCAATATTTTAAAATCAATATTTATCTGTAAATACAAAAGTTCAGAATTTTACAAAAGAAAACAAAGAAATGCAATTATAAACACACCAAAATTGCTGATCTAGAATCCGAATACTTCGGCCATGCTTCCAAAAACTTTATTGGTGACAACGACTTTAAATCTCTTTGGCGTAAGCTAAATGTCTTTTCCCATTTAACAGAAACGGCATCCCAATTAGAGCAATCTCTACTAAGTTCGGTTTTCAATGCCAATGATATAGATTCATCTATTTCAGAACTACAGTCATTGTCTTTTGCTTCTTCAAAATGCTCTTGGGGTTGTTTTTGTCGTTTGCTCCTGCTATTCGTATACTTCGAGTATAACTTTCCACTTGGATTTTTTTTGCCTTGCCGAGGAATGAAGTAAAAGTCCTTTGTAAAGACAATAAATAAATAAATTCATTATAGTTGTTTATTTACAGTAAAATAATTACCTTTATTTCACTTTCACTTGGAAATACTGAAGTAATCTGCTCGACTATTCCGAGATAATCGGCAGACCTTATAACGATGTCGTTGCAGTTTGCTTCTTCAACGATCAGCCTAACAAGCTCTTCTCTGTGGTTAGCTTCTAAAAACGAATTAGTTTCATAGAATTTTAACAAAGCTTTCCCTTTTGTTGATTCTTTGAGAAGTTGGAAAATATTCTATAAATATTGAAAGTTAAATTCATATGCATGTATAAAAACCTCAAATATTTTATATATTACAATTTTAGCATTAGACGGAGAGTTTATTTTCTCGGTTGAGGAAGATTTTGATTCCTGTAAATTTTGAAAGTTTCATTTTAGCCAATAAATCACCTTTGAATCCAATGATAAAGTGTCATCATCAATATCATACTAAAATAAATTGGTTTTATATAAGTATTGCATATGCAGATTGTATGATATCGAGTTTGTAAAAGAAGATATCAATTTTAGGTAAATCTATTTAAAATATTATTACAATTACCTCTTGTTTCCTCCAAACAAACAACTTCTCTCAAAACTCCGCCCGGAGACCGGAATATTATCAATTGCTTCTTTAATGTCTTCTTTTGATAAATATTTAAGTGACTTAAACGTTATACCTCGAGCTAAGAAAACCAAAAATTTGTCATATGTTCAATTTTTTTGAAAGTAATTTCAATTTAAATTAATTTCAAAATTTAAAAGAGTATTTTATGAGAAAACTAATGCAAGACTCAGGAAGAGAAAACTTGAAAACATTGCGTATTGAATTTTGGAATGTCTAATTGTACTCTACACCTGAATAGGTCAAGGTATTGAAGCTACAAAAACAAAAATTACTGTCAGTTTAAAAAAGATCAAAACCAAGTTATGTGCCAAAAATGGGCGTGATCCGCCTACAGACACGCCCACCTCCCATACAAACCATAATGGTAAAGCCCTATATAAGGATTTCCACATGAGCTAGAAACACTCAATTGGAAACATGAGCATATGGGAACGATATGATGTTGTGAGTCACAAATGGGCATGGTCCGCCCACTATTCATGCATGGCAAGGTGTGGTGTAGGGTATTTCGTAGTCGGTCTACACAGACTACAGCCTGTCCCATATGTTTCCTTATTAAAATACTACACTAGCACTTGAGTCCCTACAATTCGCGTGTTATGCACAAATGGACTGAAACATTTTTGAAAAGATGAACTCCCTTCTTCAAACAAGAAGCACTAATGAAACTTTCAATCATAGTCCAATTAAATGCTGAGACTTCTTTATTCAATATAAAATAATTAAAGCAATCAAAACTTAAGGATGAAATATATATTTTTCGCTGTTTCTGCTGTCACCCAATATTTATGTTTTTATGATATTCAATTAAAAATAAAATTTACTTACATTTTAGACTTGTGAAAAGGCTTTCCAACTCAAAATCTTTAAGCAGCTGAACGAGTTTCTCGTCGTCTTCATCAAGACTTGTAGCTTGGTCAAAAGTATTATAATCTGATGTGTCCACATTAACACTTGTAACTTGGTCAAAAGTATTAATAATTGCTGTGTCCAAGTTAAGAATTTGGCCATGCTCATCAATATACTGAACGTTTTCCATGGTTTATTTTTTAACTTCACTCGCTTGCATACACGAACTTACTGTTATTGAAACGAACGCGACGAAATTATGCTGAGCACATACACACACACATGTAAGAACATATGCGTCCAACTTCAAACTGAAGTGTCTTCCACTTTGAAACAAATATTTTGAACTTAGTTTTTACAATTATAACTTTAAATTTTAAAAAATCTAAGCCTACTGTTTAGAAATTGAAATAAAGCAAGTTTTTCAACTTAATATCGAAGTGAATAATATTTAATTCATAAAGAATCTGAAGTGGATTCGACATTATTTTAAAGTTTACCCACTTGAAATTGAAGATCAAAATGTTTTCGTATTTAAATTAAAGGTTTTCAATGTGAATTCAAATACGAGTTTCTAAAAATGGTAAAACTTAAAATTGAGACGATATTATTTGATTTTAAGTTGCGACTTTTCCCTGAGTGTACATATTATATATATACGTTACATATTAATATATACTATTCGTTAACAATTTGTTTTTTCTTTATTTTTGATTCGTTAACTATGCGTTTTTTTTTAAATCAACTATTCATTAATGAATTAAGACTTACTCCCGATAGTGTTTTGGAAATTAATCGTTAACAAAATTCGTTAAGGATTAAAATGTTCCAGAATGTGAATACGTCTCGAATTCGAAACGAATCCGTTTGGCTTATTGGGTTATTAAGATAAAGAAAATACATATGCAACCTTTTACCCTCGTCAGTGTTGTGAATTTTATATTGAGCTTCTAACACCATATAAAGATGTTTGCGTAATTTTCACAGCAATGCAGATGGTATC
Source organism: Coremacera marginata (assembly GCA_914767935.1). Taxonomy (NCBI): domain Eukaryota; kingdom Metazoa; phylum Arthropoda; class Insecta; order Diptera; family Sciomyzidae; genus Coremacera; species Coremacera marginata. The sequence goes on from OU612043.1 coordinate 228,406,712, forward strand.
CTTTCGGTATGCATGACAGCGGTAGCTATGAAGAAGATACATTTGTGTGTGAAATACTAAGGTCAAATGTTAGAGGAGCACATTACGTCAACATTACGTTGTTGTTGTTGTTGTTGTACAAAATAAATAATCCAATTCTTTTGAAAGTGAAAACAAAATGTTAACGACTGTGAAGAGCGGAAAATGATGAGAAAATGTATTTTTATACTAGTTTTACGCATTCAGATTCCAACGATTGATTGTACCGAGGTGTTGGGGATCATCTCCTTGAAAGTGCCTTGTTTGTTGAATTCAACACTCATGCTACGCCTAAACACTTCGAAGTCGAAGGAGGAAAATAAGAAGAAGAAAATTTATTCGCTGCCAAAAAACATATGAGTCTCCCTTTTGAACCAAATTTATCAAATATTTAAATCTACTTAAAAATGTATTGCTGTCGCGTACACCGAGAAAAAACTTATGTTAAATTGAAAAAAATCTTAGTATAATTTATAAGATGGCTTTGGCAGTTTTAAGCCACCCAAGTACTTTATCAAAATGCCTAAGTTTTGCATGTTGACTTGCCAAAACAAAATAATTGGTAATTTTTTATACACTACTTTTAAAAAAACATTGAGTTTCAAAAATGTAACTTTCTTTCGGGTTTTAGTCTATTTTATTTTCCTTTTTTTTTTAAGTTGCCGCCTCTCGTTTTGTGAGTTGCTTGACTGAAATCGGCAACAACACAAATTTTTCTTTTATCAACACCATTTTTTTTTTTTAATTAATGACTCAGCTTTTCTTGCTGCTTGACGTATAGTATAACAAGAACATTAAATTAAATTAAATTAAATTACATTAAATTAAATATCAAATACAAAAATTTTACCTACGCATGCCGTTGAGATTCGAACCCACACACCCACCGATACCACTGTGTATGAAGTCACTACACTATTCACTGAGCCAAACTCCTTTGTTACGCGGAGTGATTTATTCAATATTAATTACAACTGAAGCTATGCTGCAGCTATCAACAGAATACTGCGACATACTGCATCTGTTAATACAGCATCTGTTAACATATGTGAATCAAATATTTTTTTATGGTAGGGTATCGAAGTATGTGCTTTGAAAGCAATGTATTAAACAATAAATAGCTTAGGTAAATTAACGTAGCTGCAGTTATGTCAGCAAACAGCAGCAAGAATGCTTGTATCAGTTGGTAGAGCGAAGGAATGTCACCAAAAGTTCCAGGGTTCGATTCCGCACAGCGGGCAAAGAAATGTTGTTTTATTTTCTTTTTGTTGATGAAATGTAATCAAATTTACTGGTGTGAATATTAGTGTGTGTTTTTTAATATACTTTATGGTATTTTTGAATTTAAAAGTGGTTTTATTACATAAAAAACCATTAAACTATCAAATCTATCCTTTTCTCGTGTGTCTAATGACGCAGCTGTGTTTTTTTTTTCAGAAAATAGCTCAAAACTATGCTTAAGCCATCCATACTAGTTCTATTTTAATTTTGTATTTTTGAATTTTGGGCTGAGGTGAATCAAATATTTTTTTTGGTAAGGTATCGATGTATGTGCTTTCAAAGCAATGTATTGAACAATAAATTGCTTAGGTGAATAAGCATAAGTTTATTATTCCCATAATTATTCCATCTTAACCCAAGCCAACTTAGGTGATTTACCTATTGTTTTTTTTCTCGGTGTAGTTGTGTGTAAAGTACGTACATACACTTGAGCAGCCTACACATGCATTTAATATTTCAATCAGCGTGTGCACAAAAGTGGCAATACTGCTATATATAAAATAAATATATTAAATAAAATGAAACAAGGCCAAGAAGAAAAAGTGTTATGAAAACAGTAACAACCATATGCAAACCATAAGCAAAAGTAAAATCATTGCAATAAACAGCGTAGGCTCAGGTTTCATCAATCATAAACCAAACCATATGTTTTTTCATGATATCATCAATTAGCACTTAGTACGTTTTTGGATCTATTAGTGATTAATTGTTTAAAGTTTTTTGTTTTCCAAAAATGAAATTTAATTCAGCCTTAATTCTTCTGCCACTTGTTTGTGGCAAGAAGTTGTTTTTATTCATTATCTGCTAATTGTTGGGGTGTGTTATTTTACCACTAAATATTTTACAATGATGCATATAATTGTTTATAGCTTTTATTTTATTCCATTTTTAATTATTACGACATCAGCTGCAACAGTTGCTGTGTCATATCAGTTTTAACACGCAATCAAACGAGCGCGATTCAAGGTAGGCTCAGTCATGGGTATAAAAAAAAAATTTTAACTTATTCGCTTTAACGTTATAGCTTTTAAATACATTTACTTAAAGATATCAAAGAAATTAATTTATTCAAGGTTTTTTTGTTGACATTAAAATGGAAGTTATTCTTTTGATTTTGAATTCAATTTAAATTTATCAAACTCAACTGTAGTTATCAGCTTTTGAGAAAGCTTCTATTTTTGAAAATAATATTTTTGGTTTGGTTTTTCGATGTCTTCGGAATATATGCTTTAAGACAAACAATTGACATAAAGTCTACAGTCTTACAACTAGAGTTGTCCTACCCAGTTTCGGGTTATAAAAAAATGAGCTCTCATTAATTTTTCTCATTTTCTGGTTTCAGTTTTTCTTGAAATCAAAAGTGTTGGGTTTTTTCGCAAAGTTGAAATGTGAGGTAACGGAATATCTGACAAGAATCAATATTATAATCAATATTATATATATTATAATCAATATAATTTCAAATCCTAAAACATTTTGGAATTATATACAATCGAAAAGAAATGGATCGCAGATTCCATCTTCAATGGTATTTCCTGGCAAGTCTTCCTCAACTGTTGATACTGTGAATCTTTTTGCAGATTATTTTAAATCAAACTATAATGATGATGAACCGTGGTATGATAACTCCCTGTTGGATAATGTTGAACTAGGCTTCGATATTAGCTCTATGGTAGTGACAGTTGAAGATGTACTTAGTTCATTGTCTCAATTAAAAAGTTCTTTGAAATCTGACAACGATGGATTGTCCTCTATTTTATTAATTAAATGCGCAGTATCACTAGCTGAAGCGCTTTGTATTATCTTCAATAATTCTCTGTCTTTTGGATCTTTTATCGAAGCTTGGAAAATTGCAGCTATCACTTTAATCTTTAAAAATGGTCAAAATAATGATATAACCAACTACCGGCCCATTTCGAAACTAGCAAATATCTGAAAATTGTTTGAGTCATTCATCAAACCTAAATTGTTCTTTCTTGTTAAGCGACACATTTGTCTTGAGCAGCATGGGTTTGTAGCTAGGAACAGTATAGTATCTAGCCTTTCACTTTTTCAAATTACTGTATATCTTCTTTAGAATCGGGTATTCAAGTTGATGTCCTATATACAGATTTTTCTAAAGCCTTCGATAAAGTTTCCCATAAGGTGTTTGTTGCTAAACTTGCTAAAATGGGGTGTCACTCCACTTTCTTGGAATGATTAAGTTTTATCTAACTGGTAGAAGCTGCTATGTTTCTATTAATAACATTCAATCATATTGCTTTAAAGCATCTTCTGGCGTTCCTCAGGGTAGTATATTGGGTCCCTAGAAAGTGTTCTCAGGTATCTTTTAACAAATCAAGGAATATTATAATAACATCCTATGCAATGGCAGATATCCCATTGCAAAGACATAATACAGTTCGTGACCTTGAAGTTATTTTTGACTCCAATTTCACCTTCATAGATCACTAAAACATTTTTGGCATCTTTGGCCCCACAGTCGGTCAGTTCAGTCTTCATGAGACCTCCACGAACAACGGTCTAAGACTGATCGATTTCGCCGCGGCACAAAACATGGTAGTTAGTAGCACCAGATTTAAGCACCTCGACATCCACAAGGCCACCTGGCTGTCCCCGGATCAAAAAACGCGAAACCAAATTGATCATGTTGTAATCGACGGAAGGCATGGCTCTAGTGTTCTAGATGTGCGTACATTTCGGGGGGTCAACATTGACTCCGACCATTATCTTGTTGCAGCCAAGATCCGCATGCGATTATGCAATGCGAAGAACATACGCACAGGAATGTAACGAAAGCTAGATGTCGCTAAGCTGCAATTACAACGGACTGCCGAAGCCTACTCCGCTCAACTCTCGGTTAAGCTCAACCAACCAACCTCTGGACCCGACGACGCCGACGGACTTTGGGCGCATATATCCCACTCCATGCGCACTGCAGCTGAAGAAGTCATTGCTTTCCGGCGCCTGCAACCTAGGAACCAATGGTATGATCAGGAGTGTCGCATTGCGACTGCAGTAAAAAACGTCGCATATAGAAAAACGCTGCTGTCAGCTGCAACGCGAGCCGTGCGAGAAAACTACCCCGAAAAGAGGAAGGAAGAGAGGCGCCTTTTCAGACGCAAGAAAAGAGAGCAGGAAAAGCGTGAGCGTGAGGAACTAGAGGTATACCAGGGCAAGAAGGATGCACGAAAATTCTATCAACAGGTTAAGCGTCTAACCCAAGGTTTCAAGCCCGGAGCATCCACTTGTAGAGACGAAAATGGAGATCTGAATACGGATACACAGTGTGTGCTGAGATTGTGGAGACGGCACTTCTCCAATTTACTTACTGGCTACGATTCCACCAATGCCGCCCATGGAGAGCGCAGTTCAGAGCTACCAATCAACAATGACGGAGTGGAAGTACCACCACCTAGCCATGAAGAGGTTCGAGTTGCTATCCAGCGACTCAAAAACAATAAAGCAGCGGGTGCTGACGGCCTGTCAGCTGAATTATTTAAAACCGACGGCGATGAATTGATAAGACGCATGCATCAGCTCATCAGCAAAATATGGCTAGCGGAAAGCATGCCCGACGATTGGAATCTCAGCGTATTTTGTCCTATACATATGAAAGAAGACCAAACAATCTGTGCCAACTATCGAGGATCAGTCTTATTTCCATCGCATATAAGGTTCTCTCAAGCGTACTGTGTGAAAGATTAAAGCCGATTACAAAAATACTGATTGGACCTTCCACCAAAGACCAGATTTTCACGCTACGACAAATCCTGGAGAAAACCCACGAAAATCAAATTTACACACACACCATCTCTTTGTCGATTTTAAAGCAGCGTTGGATAGCCCGAGAAGGGATTGTCTAAGCGCTACAATGTTTGAGTTCGGTATACCTGCAAAGTTGATTGGACTTTGCAGTATGACTTTGAGTAACACACGTAGCTCCGTCAAGGTAGGAAATGACCTTTCCGAAACCTTTAATATCCAAAGAGGTTTCAGACAAGGCGATCCACTGTCTTGCAATCTCTTCAACATCGTCATGCAGGGGATTATACGAAGGGCCGGTGTGCATCGTAATGGCACCATTTTCTACAAAGGCGTCCAGCTCCTTGCGTACGCTGATGATATTGATATTGTCGGCAGAACCAAGAGAGATGTTCCCGCTGCTTTCGCCGCTATCGAAAAGGAATCAGCCAAAGTGGGTTTGACGATAAATGAGGGCAAAACAAAGTATATGCTGTCTACAAACAAGGGAGCTCGGCGTTTAGACTCCCACGTTTCATCCGGCAGCTATAACTTTGAAGTAGTCAAGGAGTTTGGCACCGCCATTAATACCAACAACGAAATCAGCCTGGAGATAAAGCGAAGAACAATAATTGCTAATAGGTGCTACTACGGGCTCAGTAAGCAACTAAGTTCCAGAGCCCTCCCTCGATCGACAAAACTAACACTCTACAAGACGCTCGTTCTACCTGTGCTGCTTAATGGCGCTGAGGCATGGATAGTTTCGCAAACTGACGCAGCCGCGCTGGGGGTGTTCGAGAGAAAAGTTCTTCGCAAAATCTTCAGTCCTGTTCGAGTCGGCGATTACTATCGCATCCCAATGAACCACGAGCTGTATGAGCTCTACGAAGACATTGACGTAGTTCGGTGTATAACTGTGCAGCGACTACGCTGGCTGGGTCATGTCCATCGTTTGGTCTACGAAGCTCCAGCGAAAAAGGTGCTCGAGGCGAGGGTCGCTGGTCAACGACTACGAGGGAGACCATGCCTCCGATGTATGGAGCAGGCTGAGGAAACCCTAACCGCACTTGGTGTATCCGATTGGAGAAGGCGCGCGCAAAGAGGTCCGAGGTCAGAGGCCCTGGCGAGAGCTGATGAGGTTGTTACGGCCACCTAAGTAAGTAAATAAAATAGTCTCCGTGGCTTTTTCAAACAGTAACCGCCTGCCAAATTAATTCCTTATTAATATAAAGTAACTATCACAAATGTACAAATTAGCATACACACACACAAAAAGTACAACTGTTTGCCATTGTTTGTTTATCTATTTTAAGCTTGGCATTTACTGGTTCACAACAACAACAACAACAGATTTATCGTTCGGTTCATTAACCCGTTGTGACATGGTCTGCCACCCCCGCCGCCCCATTATGTTGGCAGAGCCCGACTCACTTTAACAGCAAGTCACGTCATAATAATTCTGATGTTTTTACCTTTTAATCAAGCACGTATCCAGTTGTCAGTAAAGTCTTAATAATTCAACAAATACAAAGACAAATACAACGTTAGCTAATGCAACTATTTCACACCTTCGTCATGGTCGTCATGTCTTCATGCTTGCTCTATCAAATTGAATCCTAACATTTTCAGTTTATCAGTTAAGTGGTGCATAAACTACGCTTTGACTATGATCAACACACATACACGCACACATACATTTTTATATGCGGATATGTAAATACAAACATAAAAAGACACAGATATTATGTAAATGTGAGCATACATACCTACATGTGTATAGATATCCTCATGTCTTATGCATTCGTCTGGCTGAATATGTGTTTGTTACAGAATAGTTATGCGCGCATATCTAATAAATATTTAATTTAGTCAAATTAACTTTAGTGCACATACGTATGTACGTATAATGTATGTTGTTGTGTTAGAATGTGGATTTGTGTCTCTTAGGGAATTACTTGATTGTGCTGGATATAGTTTCTTTCTACAGAAATAGCGTTCTTTTCCAGGGGTTGCGTATTTCGCAGAATGATGCAAGTGCGAATCAACAATGGGCTTAACGGGCGATCACCCTCCACCCCTGTCCTCCTTCTCCCTCAAAGATACTTGAAAATTAAAAGTTCAACACATCTTCTCAACAAATTTATTTTTCCTAATTTTCTCTTTTTACTTATGTTTTAAAATCTATAGTAAAATAATAGGAACATGATTTTTATATCACATACTGTCTTTTTGAAATAAATTTCTATATTTTCGCGTAAGGATGTATTTTTATTCGTATTCGGATTTACTCGTATATTAATTTTTAATACTGTTTCCTGATTCTAATACCTCGAAAAACAGTATATTAAACGTACAGTCAGAAAAAAAATGTACTTTGGCTAATGTCGTTCTGCTCTCTCTTGTATTGAGATAGAGAAGGAAAGTGTTATGTGAGGGAATGCTGTTGCTTGTTGCTGGCATGATGCAATGAACCAGGTAGCTGCAGAGCTGCTTGTGCTCTCTTTTTGCCAACCGTAACTGTCAAAATCGTTCGATATTTTTTCATTTTGTTTCAATTCTGTTTTCTTATTTTCTATAAGCTTTGACAATTTTGAGTCTACGCTCTCTCACTTGCATCTACCTATTGCATTGTATCGCTAAGATAAACGTTAATATTTAAAAAGCCGAAACTTGTTGTCTCTGCATTTAAAAATTGAAGTAAAAGTTTCTTTAAATCGAAAAAGTTTTCGTTGAAACAAAACAAACAAATCTTCAAGTAGAGGGAATACATTTTTAAAATTTTAACGAAAACGTGAAATAAGCAGTATTGATATGGATTTTTTGTAAAATATCTTAACTAAAATCTTAAAATAAAGTTAGAATAAAGTTAGATCGTTGAAATGATCATATTTTCCATGCGTCAAAAGAAGCGGCCATGTGCCTAGGTTTCTTAAAACGGTGCAAGCGATACTTCACCCCATCTGATCTTCGAATGACCTGAACCTCATATATAAGGCCTTAAATGGAGTACAATTTACACATTTGGGCAGGATCTTCGAGATGTTGTTTGGTGCTTCTGGACGGAATTCATAGACGTGATATATATATGATAGACTATGAAAACATTTTATCTCCTCTTAGTTCTCTTGGGCATCGGCGCAATGTTGGTTGCCTAAGCCTTTTGTATAGATTCTACCATGGAAAGTGTTCAATGGAAGTACATGGCCTTACGCCACCAGTTCGTGTATTTCTTAGGTCTACTCGGGCAGCTTTTCAAGCCTATCACTTTACTATTGCATCGGTGCCCAATTGAACCTTGCATTACCGAGTTAATTCGTTTTTTAGTCGCACAGTAAGGTTGTGGTATAATCTTCCTGTGAGCGTGGTCCGCGGCGGATTTTGTTCTGTGAAAGTTTAAAGCAAACCTTCACCGCCACTACTCCATCTCTCCACCCTCTAACTAACCCGTAACTCACCCGTCTTCCGAATTAACGCAATGCTTTCGCATTTAAAGGGGGCATCCCCTGAGCGTTGGTTAAGTTAAAAAAAAAATAAAGCTAGCAATAATCATGTTTTTTCTAATAGTAATTTAAGGATGCTTGCCTTTAAATTAAAGAAATATTTACTTCATAAATATGTAAGTAAAGTTTCCCTTAATTTGAATTAAAATTTTCCTTAAAATAAAAAAGTGTTACTTTTTTAATTTCAAGAATTTAACTTTAATTAAGTAAAATGTTCATTATATTTATATAAAGCCAACATGACTTTAAAGTAAACAATGAGTAAAACAACTCATATTAAAGAAACGTTTCCTTAAAAGCAAATATGTTTTTTCAATTAAAGACATTTTCCTTTAAAGTAAGTAAATTTTAAATTCCAGTAAGTACATAGGATAGTCTTCAAAGAAATGGAACGTGTTCACTTATATCAAAAAAATGTATTAAATTTAAATTTAACAAAATTAAATTCAAAGAAAAATTCGTTAAAATAATAAAAATTTTCTCAGAATAAAGACAAAAGCGTGTCCTTAAAACAAAGAGTCTTTTTTTCAGTGTATGTATCTACAGAAGAAACAGTAAGAAAACTTAATATTCGATTTCTTTCAATGAATCTTCAGAGGATTTGTAAAGATCTTTGTTTACCGGGTTGGAGATGGGGCAAATGCAATTACATAAACAATTTTAAAGCTGCTGTGATGTTGAAGTATGTATAGCATTTTCTTTAAACTTTTTTTAAATTTTTATAGCATTGCCTTCAAGTAGATCAACTGCTGTAATACCATTTCTAAATTGAAGAGAATTGAAATATACTACTATCGCCTGTGGCCGACCATATTCGACTATATCAAAATCGATTTTTCTCTTGTTTTTGAACACACCAACTTTCCAAATGAATTCGCCACCAGTTCTCTCGATCAAAATAGATCACAATGTGAGCGGCATCAACCAGCATTTTGGCATCAACCCAGCGGCAAATTTACGGAGTACTCCAATATTTCATAAATGAAAGGCAGTACACTTGTGTTACGTTATTCATATATGAATTTGTACGTGAAGTTGTATATGGGAGAAGGAAGCTCGACTACTTGTTTGCATACTTTGTCATTGAAAATCTAGCCTGTGTGCTTGACTAGGAAGCTTGACTACTCGTTGGCATATTTTGTAATCAAAAATGTAGCTTGTCTGCCTACAAAGCGGCCATTGTCTTATAAAAGTAAGTTAAAAGTGGATACGAACATGTGTTCATTATCGCCTACGAGTGTATTGCCTTTCATCGATGAAGTGTATTGCCCATTTGACGCTGGGAAGTAGCGAGCGCTTTCTTTCTCTTCATTTTGTGTGGATTTTCAATGTTTATATGAAACTTTGTTTTTCTGAACGTTTGGCCGACAAATAAACGCAGAAAATCGTTCGTCTCTGTTTACATTCCTTGTATTTTTGAAGCGAAGCTTTTTACTCCTCGTTCTGTGATTTGCTTGGAGTGAAATCTGCAAAATTTTCGAAAGATTTTTTTTTGGAAATTTGATGGTTTCCTTGTTGCTAGTGCTTATTACAACAAGAAAATTGAATACGTTAAAATTAAATACTCAAAATATATTGTGGCCTGCCCGTGGGGATCGAACCTACGTCCTCTTACACGAGAGTCCAATGCACAATCCACTAGGCCACAAATACTTGTTAGAAACAGTTGTTAATTCAATCCTAATTATAACAGAAGCTATGCTGCAGTAGATCGTCACCATCTATCAATAGATAAAGGATTGTGTATTTGCTATGCTACAACTATCAAAAATTTGCTTTTATTTGCCACAAGGTGTCTCCAGCATCGGTTTGTTTGTATTGTGAATGCGTTTGTGGTGCTGTCATAGAGTATAAATTATTATGTAGAGATTGCATCAACTCTGCTAAATCTCTGGCATGTGTTAACAGAGGTTAACAGAGTTTTTTTCTTCATGTTTTTAAGTGAAATAACTCTGTTAACACATGCCAGAAATTTAGCAGAGTTGATGCAATCTCTATAAAATAATTTACACTATATGACAAGTGCGTTGACAAGTGCGTTTTTACGTGTCAAAAACTAGATATCAATAAATATGGAATTAACAAACGCATGCATGAGTCAGTGTAGCCAAGTTCACAACCATGTGTGGAGAGTTAAAATGGAGAGTCGCAGGCATTATATGCCCGTATATGTAATTGGCGTGGAAATTTGACATTCAACAATAACAATAATTCTTTTTGAGAATTTAAAAGTTGATTTATTAAAAAGAATAAATTATTAAGCTATCAAATCTATGTAACTGCGAAAAAGCTTCGCTTCTCTCGTGTGTCCAACGACGCACCTGTGTTTTTTTTTCTCTTTTTTCGCTCATGTGCGAACGTAACTGAACTCATACCACTGTATAAAGAAAAAACAAATCTAACGAAACAATGCCGAACGTTTTTTTCTTTTTCTTCTTCCAATTGTTTGTTTTCCAATTTTTCGATAGTTTATGATATGTAGCATATGCTCTCAAAGCGGTTTGGCCGATAACGATTGAATTATCGCAAAAGAAAGGAACCCATATTTTTCACGAAAATTAAGAAAAATCAGTTTGTGCGGTAATGAGTATCTCACATTAATCTTTTTGTAATGTACGCCTGTATTCCCTACCATCATACCTTGGTAAGAATAGTTACCTCAAGCTCCACCAGATGTCGCTAGATGCGCTTTGACGTTGAAATAACGGAAAGCTAATATTTATTTAATTGATTGGGTACATTTTTTTCCACGTGATGTTTGACGGCGCATTACCACTTTACACTACACTTTTATTCACCAAAAGAAATATTTTCCTACACTTTAAGAATCAATAAAGAACTGCCAATAAACTTCAGGTGCTCATTTACTTCCTTCTAGCAAAAAAAAAAACTAGTAAAGAATGGAGCTTCGACAGGGTGCCGACGCTAAAATACCCCCCTCCCCCTCCCCACGCGACAGTGTTGAAGTGTATTCGAAGTCTTTAGCCATGACATACACGACAATATTCAGTTTTATATGTTTACGAAAGCTTATCTATTTTGATGACGTAACTTTGTATAGGAGGTAGGCGTGGTTTCATAGAGATGGCTCATATTATAAATCACTGCTAATGTGCAAAATTTCAATACATTTCTTTAATTTTTGAGAATTTTTAAGAGATTTTACGTTTTAAAAAAGCCACTTTGTATGGGAAGTAGGCGTGGTTTTCATCCGATTTTGCCAAATAACATAGAGATGCTTTATATTAAATATCAAAGCTTATGTGCAAAATTTTAACACATTTCTTGAATTTTTGTGGGTTTTTAACAGATTTTACGTTAAAAAAAGCCAATTTGTATGGGAGGTAGGCGTGGTTTTTATTCGATTTCTTCAAATATCATTGTGATGGTCTACATTAAATAGCAAATCCTATGTGGTCAATTTCAAGACCTTTCTTTAATTTGAGCAGATTCATAAGAGATTTTACGGTTAATATAAAACCACTTTGGATGGAAGGTAGGCGTGATTTTCATCTGATTATTCCAAATATCATAGTCAGCATTTATATTGAAGGTCAAAGCTTAACTGCATGATTTACTGTAAAAATAAAGTCACTCTGTATGGGAGGTAGGATGTAGTCTTCACGGTTCCATTAAAATGGACATATTTCACACCAGCATTTGAAATAGCATCTATATTCACCTGCCACTGTTTATATATACTAAAATATAGACTTTCAATGAACCCAGCAGTCGATTTAGTGATTTCTGAAAAAGTGGGCGTATCTATAGTTTGACCACGCCCCTTTTAATACCTGCAGTTGCCAACAGTAACCATACAAACTAAATCACCAAATTTAAGGCTTATATGGCTGAAACTGTCTGAAATATATAATTTTTATTGATTTGTGGGCGGTGAAAGGGGGCGTGGCAAAATTTATCAAACGTATGCAATATGTGAAAGCCAAGAAGGGCACAACAAAAAAAGTCCTCAAGCAAATCAGACGCTCCATTCTTGAGTCATGGAATTAGTAACACATTTTACGACTTTGTTTTTTATATATGTATATCAGAGTGCGTAGAGCAATCAAAATTCGTTCTCGCTCTTTCGAGTTATCATTTATAAAACCAGAAGTAATGAACAATCTTTTCAGAGCAATGTGTAGAATGCTACGCTCTCGCATAAACTCCTCAAACACTTGTATTGGCTATTCGTCCGTGTACAAAAAACGCTCATCGTTGTGAGAACATCGTCACTATTTTCATTCCTAGAGTTCTGCAAATGATGTGCTCTTAATATGAGCTGAAAATCATTTGAATTCATCAATGATAAGTATTTTGATACATATCATTTTGATATTGGCTTATTAAGAAGCAATATAGGTAAAAATTAACAATTTTTTGTGGGTTTCTAAGGGGGAAAGCATTTTTGAGACACATAAATAGAGGGGTCTATTACCCCCTCCATTTGCCAAAGGGGGACGTCAAAACACGTGCTTAACTGTCCACTATAAGTCAAACACGTGTTTCGGTCTCTCCCTAAAAATATGGTGAATGGGGGCAGATATATTCCCATTTTTGTGTTTCTCAAAAATTATTCCTCATATAACCCCCAAAAAATGATTACATTTTACCTATTTTCTTCCCCTTTGAGATATGAAACAACATAAAATCGAAAGATATCGAAAAATCCTCGAAAAATCTTCGCAAAAATGGAAAAAGAGGAAGCAAAATAGGTAAAAATTAACCATTTTTTGGGGCTTTCTAAGGGGGGACGCACAAATAGAGGGGTCTATCAGCCCCCATTTTGGACATTTTGGACAAGGGCAAATCGAAACACGTGTTTAACTGTCTACTGTAAGACAAACACATGTTTCGGTCCCCCCCTAAAAATATTGTAAATGATGAACAGATAGACCCCTATATTTGTGTTCGGATTCGGATTCAGCGACCCATTTTTAGTGTTGGCCCCAGCACCGAATTCGTAAAAAAACTGAAAACAAACAAACTCCAATAGAAACGAATGATAAAAAAATGACATCAAAATCAAACTCACTCAGTTCTCACTGTATATAACTATCATTGTAAAGAGTGCATCATTTTCTATTTGTGAGGAGAAAAACAGAGCGAACTCATATATCGGTTTATCCTCTGCAAAAGCGCATACTGTGAACAGCAACGAAAAAGAAATGCAAATACACGTTTCAGCCGCTCATTCGGATATTGACGAATGATCGCTCGTTTATTTTTCATTTCCAATGAAAGAAACAAAACGAAATGCACTGAGTTGAGTTGTATTGAGGTGAGTGAGGGATATTATACTCCTCAATGGTAAGTATTTACGAACTCTGATATATATAAAGATTAACTTATCTATATATATATTCCGGTAAGGGTCCCCTTATTCCAGCAAATCTACAAACACTACAGAAACACTTGATATATCATTCGAAAGGTCATGACTTGTAGGTATGCAGGAAATTATTAGATTTTTGATAAGTGGTAGCGTTGGGCAGATATGAGCGTTTAAAGTTGGAAAAAAGGCAAAAAGACTTAAGACACGAACTCGCCTAATGTGATTGCGAAGTATGGTGTACAAAGCGAATATTTTAGCCATTTCTTGATCAAGTTTTTTCATTTGTTTTTTATATTTTATTTTGGTAACAGTTCTTAAAAAATATTAATGAAGTTTTACAATAGACTTTCAATGAATATTTCAAATATTTAAATGAAGTAAGTGATACCAAAATGATGGATATTTCGAAGTGAATATTGCTTTTTTTTTTTTAATTCTATTTCATTGATAGCAGAGAGAGCCACTCTTAAAAACACACGTAAAGGCATAATCATGACAATTATAGGTAGAAGCTCGCAAGAGAAAGCATTCAACGTTTCTTTGTTCTATCAATCAGCACAAATTTTTTTATAACTGCTCTGCTTTTCAAGATTTTCTCTTTCTTCTATTGGAACCGTTGCTTTCATCGGCTTACTTAGAATAGAGTTAAAATAAGAGAATAAGAGTTGCCTTGCATAAATCTTTAAGAACAATCTTCTATATATTTTTTCCTGCAAGGGTCCCCTTATTCTAGCGAATCTACAAATGCTACAGCAACACATATCATTAGAAAGGTCTTGAGGTGTAGGTAAGCAGAAAATGATTAGATTTTTGAGAAGTGATAGCATTTAAAAGATATGAGCGTTTAAAAATGAAAAAATGGTAAAAAGACTTAAGACACGAACTCGCCGCATTGTGAATGAGAAAGTGTGATTTCCAAAGCGAAGTAGGGAAGTACTCCCGATTTTCGGGGCGTTATCACTATTTAACTTTATTTTCTAAATCTGTATAACACACATTTGCTGCAGTTTCCATTTCTTTAAACTTAGTTGCAATAAAGCAATCATTAACTAACGCATGATTTAAAACAAAAACAGAAATAAAAGTAAAAAATGAAATTAACGAAATTTCTACGTGGCTGAGAATAAAAAGAGAAGAGAAGCGAAGAGACAAACATGGCGTTTATTGAAACTCTCGCAACACAAACATGAACGCAAGCATGAAAAGAAAACTTACTGCTGTGTGTTTATTTTGTTGGTATTTCTTTGTTGTTGGCATGTTTTCGTTATGTGACGATTTCTACCAAATCACTCCACCCGCAAGCTGCGTTAAAGAACATCTTTCCAATAACTAAAACGATAAAATTATCTAAAATCTATCGCTCTCGATAATTTATAGTTAATTTAAATGATACAACTAGCGAGATATTCTCATTCTCAATAATAATAACAATAAAAACGCTGCACATACGGTTATTTAAGTCTAGCTTACGAATGATAATGTTTGTGCTCATATTTATGCTTTCGTAGTGTATTGTTTTTGTTTACGTTCAAGTACTCAAACTTTAATTAAATGTGTCAACATGTAAGCCAGTCTTCTTTATTATTTGAAGTAGTTTTTGTACTTTATTATCTGATATAAAGCTCCCTCTTTCTTCTACATAGTGTTAAGACCAGTGTTAAAGTTATTGAACTCTTACGTTAAAGTCATTATTTATGTGCAGAAAGAAAATATTGTTAAACTTTAAAAAGTTTTTAAAGACTAAGTTATATGTCACCTTCATGTGCTAATTGGCTATTTGACGTTTATTGTTTTTTTTCCGTTTTTTTTTTTTGTGATGTTTATGCTATTCACGCTTCAAGAGGATAATTTTATCCAACTCTGAAACAAAATAACAAACTTATCTGGAATTCTTGAACCATGTAAATTTTAACAAAAAAACAAAAAAAAAAAAAAATAAAATAGAATAAATGTGAACATTTCATACTTGAAACGTGTTAGCCTCGACTAAATATTAAATATAGGTCACATGAAGCGGTCTGCACTGTTTGGATTTAGGAAGATATATTTTAAGCTCTGTCTTTGATTGTCTCGACGGTCTACATGCTACAGTTTCATTCATTCTTTTTGATAAGTTTTGAGTGCAACCACTCAATTGAGCTATTTCTTTTTCTTTTTCTTCTACTATCTACTGCTTTACTAAATAATTGTAGCTCTGAATAAATTCATGAAGAAATAAAGTTAACACTAACATACGTGACTTTCATGCAAATCTGAGCGAACCACAGAACACGTTTTAGCGTTTAATCATCTGTATATATCATGGATGCCACGATTGACAAGAGCGTAATCACTATTTGACATTTGGATGCTTAAAATTTAATTTATTTTTCTTTTTTTTTTTAGCAAATGCTTTATCTGTGAGTTATTGCTATTTTTTGCTTTTTTTTTAAATCCATAGTTTGGTCCGAATAATTGAAAGCTTTTTGTGTTGAGGAAATGTTGAAAGCCTTCGTGGTTTATAATGACTGTGATTTGTCTTATACATAAATATTAAAAACATTTTGGCATGTTAGAAAAATTAATAGTTAATGAGATGGATGAAATTGTGTTGAACTCTATTGTATGGCTCAAGTGTAGAAATGTTTATGCTTTTCCAGTTTATTGTATGTTGCATTCGATATTTCGCTTAATTTCCAAATTCATTCACTTTGTTTTCTTTCTCTAAACTTAGGGAGTAGTCAGTCCAAACCAACTGGTACAAAAAAACACTCGTCAATTTTGAAAAAAGTTTCTATTTTTATTACATTTTTTTTTTATTATAAGTTTCTGTTCGTGTACACAAACATATACGCTACAGAATCACGAGCCATGCTGCACTAAATCTACGTTACACTAAAATAATACGGCTAGAAATTTTGGAGTAAATTTCAATATAAATGAGCTAGCATATATGACCACACCAAAGTTGTATTATATTTTTGTTGCTTGGTATTCGACTATTCCTTAGATGGCAATTTATTTATCAGTGTGACCAGACGATACAGATTGTTGACTTCAAATTCAACATTTTACACTTAAAATTTAATTTTTAACAAATCAAAATCAACTTTTTACACTTCAAGTTAAACCTTATACACTTCAAATTCAATTTTTTCCAGTTCAGATAAAACTTTTTACAAATCAGATTCAACTGTTTTAATGCTTGAATGTTTTAACCCTTTGACGCATAAGGGACACATTTGTTCCCACATAATTTTCACAATTTACAGCATTGTTGCTCAAAGGTGCACAAATGTGCACAAAAGCTTTTGTGCTTTCACACGTATATAAAGCTCACTCATATAAAAAATCACCTCAGCTCACTTTGGCACTTCAAGCGCTAAAGACTGCGTGGTTTAGTTTTATTAATGCACACAAAAATAATATATATTTTTCGTGTATTTAATATTGTTCAAAATGATTTTTTGTAGTGAACAGATAAAATATTTATTTACAATAAATGGTTTTAATGAAGGGCAATGTTTACTTTGCTACACTTCACTAGCAAAAACTAGTAAAGAAGCTTAAAGCTCTCTAACACAGACGCAATAATGTTTATGTCGTAGAATGAGCACCACTGATTTACAGTAATACTGGCTAAGTTAATTCTTTTTTAGATCTATATTTTTAAATTTTACACTACCTTCTCTAGTTTACGCAATGGCAACACTAAATAAAACTAGTATGTGTCAAATAGTTATACGCGCGAAAAGTGAAAAAAAAAATTTGTACGAGGCGTAAACATTGAATTATAGTTTTTTATTATATAGAGACGTTTTACAACAGCTTTTCTTTAGAGTTATATTCACAGGTAAGTACAATTATCATTTAATTATATACTTTCGGTTTTCTTAGTAGAAATAATGCATATCATATAAAAAACTAAAAAAGGGACGCGGGTGTCCCTATATGCATCAAAGGAAACTTTTGGTTCAAACTAATGAAGTTGTTTGGCTCTAACTAATACACCTTAACGCATATTTGGACACCCTTGTCCCCTTCTCAAAAACACAAAAATATTCAGAACTTGTGTCTTATATATTACTTTTATATTAAATTAGACCAAAATAAATACTTATTTACTTACTTAGGTGGCCGTAACAACCCGTGTCCGGGTTTCGGTCGACCTCATCAGCTCTCGCCAGGCGCCTCTGCTTTGCGCGCGCCTTCTCCAATCGGATACACCAAGTGCGGCTAGGCCTCAGCCTAGTCCATCCCTCGGAGGCATGGTATCCCTCGTCGTCGGCGACCAGCGACCCACGCCTCGAGCACCTTTTGCGCTGGAGCTTCGTCGTTCATACGATGGACATCTCTTCGTAGAGCTCATAAAGCTCGTGGTTCATTCGGATGCGATAGTCATCGCCGACTCGAACAGGACCGAAGATTTTGCGAAGAACTTTTCTCTCGAACACCCCCAGAGCGGCTGCGTCAGTTAACGAAACTACCCATGCCTCAGCGCCATAAAGCAGCACAGTTAGAACGAGCGTCTTGTAGAGTGTTAGTTTTGTCGATCGAGAGAGGGCTCTGGAACTTAGTTGCTTACTGAGCCCGTAGTAGCACCTATTAGCAATTATTGTTCTTCGCTTTATCTCCAGGCTGATTTCATTGTTGGTATTAATGGCGGTGCCAAGGTATACAAACTCCTTGACTACTTCAAAGTTATAGCTGCCGAATAAAACGTGGGAGTCTAGATGCCGCGCTCCCTTGTTTGTAGACAGCATATACTTTGTTTTACCCTCATTTATCGTCAAGCTCACTTTGGCTGATTCCTTTTCGATAGCGGCGAAAGCAGCGGTAACATCTCTCTTGGTTCTGCCGACAATATCAATATCATCAGCGTACGCAAGGAGCTGGACGCCTTTGTAGAAAATGGTGCCATTACGATGCACACCGGCCCTTCGCACGATCCCCTCCATGATGATGTTGAAGAGATTTCAAGACAGTGGATCGCCTTGTCTGAAACCTCTGTTGGTATTAAAGGTTTCGGAAAGGTCATTTCCTACCTTGACGGAGCTACGTGTGTTGCTCAACGTCATTCTGCAAAGTCCAATCAACTTTGCAGGTATACCGAACTCAGAAATTGTAGCGTATAGGCAGTCCCTTCTCGGGCTATCGAACGCTGCTTTAAAATCGACAAAGAGATGGTGGGTATGTCAATTTGATTTTCGTGGGTTTTCTCCAGGATTTGTCGTAGCGTGAAAAGCTGGTCTTTGGTGGAAGGTCCAATCAGTGTTTTTGTAATCGGCTTTAATCTTTCACACAGTACGCTTGAGAGAACCTTATATGCGATGGAAATAAGACTGATACCTCTATAACTTGCGCAGATTGTTTGGTCTCCTTTCTTATGTATAGGGCAAAGTACGCTGAGATTCCAATCGTCGGGCATGCTTTCCGCTTGCCATATTTTGCTGATGAGCTGATGCATGCGCCTTATCAATTCATCGCCGTCGGTTTTAAACAATTCAGATGACAGGCCGTCAGCACCCGCTGCTTTATTGTTTTTGAGTCGTTGGATAGCAACTCGAACCTCTTCATGGCTAGGTGGTGATACTTCCACTCCGTCATCGTTGATTGGTGGCACTGAACTGCGCTCTCCATGGGCGGCATTGGTGGAATCGTCGCCAGTAAGTAAATTGAATAAGTGCCGTCTCCACAATCTCAGCACACCCTGTGTGTCCATATTCAGATCTCCATTTTCGTCTCTACAAATGGATGCTCCGGGCTTGAAACCTTGGGTTAGACGCTTAACCTGTTGATAGAATTTTCGTGCATCCTTCTTGCCCTGGTATACCTCTAGTTCCTCACGCTCACGCTTTTCCTGCTCTCTTTTCTTGCGTCTGAAATGGCACCTCTCTTCCTGTCTCTTTTCGCGGTAGTTTTCTCGCACGGCTCGCGTTGCAGCTGACTGCAGCGTTTTTCTATATGCGGCGTTTTTTACTGTTATCGCGATGCGACACTCCTGATCGTACCATTGGGTCCGAGATTGCGGGCGCCGGAAACCAATTACTTCTTCAGCGGCAGCGCGCATGGAGTGGGATATATGCGCCCAAAGTCCGTCGGCGTCGTCGGGTCCAGAGGTTGGTTGGTTGAGCTTAACCGAGAGTTGAGCGGAGTAGGCTTCGGCAGTCCGTTGTAATTGCAGCTTATCGACATCTAGCTTTCGTTGCATTCCTGTGCGTATGTTCTTCGCATTGCATAATCGCATGCGGATCTTGGCTGCAACAAGATAATGGTCGGAGTCAATGTTGACCCCCCGAAATGTACGCACATCTAGAACACTAGAGCCATGCCTTCCGTCGATTACAACATGATCAATTTGGTTTCGCGTTTTTTGATCCGGGGACAGCCAGGTGGCCTTGTGGATGTCGAGGTGCTTAAATCTGGTGCTACTAACTACCATGTTTCGTGCAGTGGTGGAGTCGATCAGTCTTAGACCGTTCTTCGTGGAGGTCTCATGAAGACTGAACTGACCGACAGTGGGGCCAAAGACGCCTTCCCTTCCGACTTTCGCATTAAAATCGCCGAGGACTATTTTCACGTCATGGACCGGAAGGTGGTCGTATACGTCCTCAAGACTAGCGTAGAAAGCGTCCTTGACGGCTTCGTCCTTTTCCTACGTCGGGGCGTGCGCGCAAATAAGGCTGATGAATTTTGCCTTGATGCGGATCGTGGCCGATCTTTCGTTCACAGGTGTGAACTGGGAAGTAAGGTGACGTAGTTTCCGGCTAACGACGAATCCACATCCGAATTCGAGCTTCTCCGCATGGCAGCTGTAGAAGATATCGCAGTGAACTTGTTTAGAGCAGCCTTGCCCAAAATAAATAGATATAAATAAATAAAATCATTTTTACTCTCTGGATTACTTATATACGTAAACGTGAAAGAGTTAACTGTTTTAATGCACTGTCTTAATGTGTAGCATCAGCAGTGCAGACGACATGTTAAAGAATTTTAACAATACTCAAATTCATTTTGAAATTAACATTTATTATTAGTTTTTACACATTTTGCCATGTTTTTGGTTTCTATTTCAATAGTTCTTATTTATTTCAAAGAAATTTTTATATATTGTATTTTTTTTTTTGCTATTTTAACAGCTGATTTTTTAGTCAGTTTGCAACTTTTGACAGTGAGGGTAAAATTTTTACTCTCTCGATTGCACTCTCTTCTACCATTTTTCGAGTACAAGAACGCTTTTCGGACTAAAACCTGCAAAACTGGTAAATTGAACTAAGACTTAAGAGTACGGCAACAGACCTATTATGATGGAAATGATTATATCATTATTACCAGTAATGTATAGTTATTATTGTTGGTATGATTTAGGGTGTGTGCGAATTGAACTAAATTGCTGCCTAAACTAAATTTTGTCGATAGCAGTGTTTCCCAAATTTATTTAGGAAAATTCCGAGCTACCTAAATGCTTGCTAAATTAATGGCATTTCTTAAGAGAAGAGAATAATGACATTTCTTAACCTTTAACCTATTTGTAATTAGCATTAATTAACCTTAATAAATCTTAACTGATTTACCTTAATATAGTTTAGGTAGCAATTTTGTTCAATTCGCACACACCCTTAGTTATAGAATCTGTTTAAATTTATTACTCTTTTTTTTTACTCTCAGAAGTGATTATGCTTAGTGGTGTGATTAGTCGAGTTGTTTTACTCGTTAATATTCATAAACAGGCGCGCACACAGGGGGGGGTTTTGGGGGTTCAAACCCCCCCCGAATTTGATTTTTTTTTTTATTTCAACAAGCAGAAATAATTATAATAAAAGAAATAAAATTTAATATATTAATTGCTCAGTACTATACTGTATAAATATGTTTGTCTAACTCTAGGCAAAACTGTAAGCACAAAAAACGAAAAAAAATATATAATAAGTTTATTCTCTCGCGCGATACATATATTTTTTTACATAGACATATTTGTTGTTGTGCAAATAGCGAACTAGCGAGCAATAAGCTAAAATTCTTGAGAATTTTTTCTCTTGCTTCGCACTTGTTCGTGATTAACCGTTATTGTCGTTACTACAAATTAGCAATGAGCATGTCGTTCAACAAGATCATTCAATTTCGAAGTGCCGTGAGTGATACAAGCCATGTGTGACAATTCAATCCAAAAATATTTTACAAACAAAGCGGTAAAACGTACAAATGATGCTACAATTACCGAAACCATTGAAACTAGTGACAATGAATCAATTTTGGCTGAAAAACGGCTGAGAAAAGTAAGTTCAACAATTGTTCTAAATGGTATTTTGTAGTTTTTGTGTAAAACCTTATGCGTGTACAATTATTGAAATATATAAGAACAATATGTCAAGAAAGTATTTAGATATTAACTGTAAATGAGCGGATTTTTTTTGCAATTGAAACATTTGTATAGCGTCTAAACACTTTATTGACAGTTTTTCTTGTTTTTAATTTATTATTGCGTAGAAATTAAGTGATTTGGGATTAAATACACCATATAAAACAAGTAAGGAAACTCTAAAGTCGTTCTAGCCCGACTATGGTATACCCTAAACCTGATATTTCAATACATTATATAATGTCCACAGCTCAGCTTTGATGTTAAAACTACACTTACCAAATTTAATTCCTGTAGCTTATATATGAGCCTCTTTATAAAGCTTCCACTATTATGGGTAGTATGGGAGGTGAGCGTGTACTTGGGTGAACCACGCCCATTTTATAAACACATATCAATTTTGATGAAGTCTGCATACATACCAAATTTTTCGCAGTAGCTTTAATATGAGCCTCTTTATAGAGTTTTCAATTTTGGGTTGTATGGGAGGTGGGCGTGTCTGTGAGCAGACCATTCCCACTTTTTTACAACATAAAGGTTTTGATGAAATATGTACACATACCAAATTTTGTTTCTGTAGCTTGACAAATAGTCTCTTTATATAGTTTCCAATTTTGGGGTTGTATGGGAGGTGGGCGTGTCCGTGGGCGGATTCCAAAAATATTCAATAGTGCAGATGCCTGGGTCTATACGAACATGTGTACCAAGTTTCATCCAATTATCTCAACTCCTTCTTCCTATCCTGTGTTTACGGACAACACTCAGACGGACGGACGGACGGACGGACGGACGGACGGACAGACGGACAGGGCTTAATCGACTCACGAGGTGACGCTGATCAATAATATATATACTTTTCTAAACCGGACTCGCTTAGTTCTATGCGTTACAAACGTTTGCACAAAGTTAATATACCCTGACCTGTCAGGTTTAGGGTATAAAAAAGATATTTATTATTAGTACTAGCGGAAGTAACCCAGTGTTACTCGGGGTTGTGCCTCGAGAACAGAAAAAGGACGATTTTCAAAACTGCTCTCATTTTAACATTTTTTAAATTATCAATTCAATATAAAAATTTTTAAATTTTCAAATTTCCGTAAAACTGTACCTGCCAGACATGATTAAAAAACAAAAATGACATCGTCAACGTCTCGATCTGACGTCTGATTTCTGAGGAAAATGGTCACCCACACTCAGAAAAAAAAACACATATCTTTCTCCGTTGAAAAATTTCACTTCTTTCGACAATAGCTTTTTTCTCTTTTTCAAATAAAATATTCTTCAATTAGAAAAAATTTTCACATTTGCGAAGAAATATTTCCTCACTTCTAGGAAATGGAAATATTTCAATGTCTCATTTAAAGAAAAAAAATTATTGAAAAAGAAAAAATTCACTATGAGAAGTAGTTTCTGCATTAAAAACAAATGTTTTCTCAAAAATAAAAAGGCTTTATCTCTAAAAACGATATATTTCTATATATTTCTCTTTTTCATAGAAGCTTTTTATCATTTTTAGAGAATTTTTAAGGATCGCATTTAGAGAAAGGCATTCTGTGGAGCAAAGTCTATACCCTTTTTCTTTAAATATTATGTTTTTTTTATCATATTCCGAGAAACTTTTTTCTGAGTTCAGTTTGAAAAGTCATTTCGAGAAAAAGTTTTTCTGAGCATGCATTTAATATGCAATTTTATCCCAATCACACAAAAACCCTATAAGCATCGATTCGATTTTTGGATTGCCTTCGTTACACTTCGGTTTTGGTCGATACTGTTCGGTTAATTTTTTTCATCTTTATATAGCTTCTGCTCGTATTCGTTAAACTTATTTTTTTCGTTCGTCTTTGGTTCTTGACTTCGTTTGCCTTCTGCTCATTCCTTAATTTTTGTCGAAAGAACTTTTAAAAGCATAGGATCTATATCAGTAACAGATACAAATGCCTACCAAGTGTCATCAAAATCGGTTCATCCGTATTGACGTGAATGAGCCAAACATAGTTGATTGAATAAAGCGCCCTCTCACGGAAGTTTTCTGAAATTTAAATAGCCTCAATTCTGTTGCAGGATAAAGTTATTTCACGTACCAAATTCAAGTAAAATCGGTTATGTCATTTAGGAGTTTTTGAGTCTTAACAATGCACTTCTTAAAGCGCTCTCTTGCGGAAGTCTTTGAAATTTTTTATATATTAAGTTTAATGTTGGGTGCAGTTCATCGATCATACCAAATTTCATTGAAATCGGTTCAGGCGTTTTGGAGTTTTTTGAGTCTTTAAAACGCACACTTAAAGCGCCCTCTTACAGAAGTCTTTGGAATTTTTTATAGCCTATGTGATCTTGGGCGCAGTTGAACCCTCATACCAAATTTCATTGAAATCGGTCCAAGCGTTTAGAAGTTATTATAGAATGCCACGCCCACAGACTTGCACCCACTTTTTTACACCCCTTATGTTCTTACTCTCTATTAAACGTACTCGGTGTCCAAATTTCAGCTCAATCGGATAAACGGTGCGCGAGCCTATACGAAACAGACAGACAGACAAACATTTGATTTTATATATTAGATTTTTATTTAAATATATTATTTTATTGTAGGAACATGTTAATGATGTTGCTAAGTTTTTTCGGCGGCAACTTGATAATGAGGAGAAATATTTGCTTCTCACTGCTAATTGGACTCCTGATGTTACTTTTAAGTATCCAGTTTCATCCAATCGCAACTTGAAATTCCAGAGTTCTTGGCTCCAAAGTTTCAGCTGGTTGATATATTCTCCATCTGAGGACGGTGCATACTGTAAGTTTTGTATTGTTTTCACTTGCAACAATGTAGGAAAAGGAAATCATCAAACTACTCAAGCTTTTGTCATGAAACAATTTTGCAATTGGAAAAAAGCCATAGAAAAATTCAGAGAGCATCAGTCCAAAGAGTATCACAAAAATGCAGCGGAGAGTGCAGCCAACTTTAAGTTGATTTTCGAAAATAAAAAGAACGATGTGTTATGCGAAATTGATAAAGGGCGAAAAAAACAACAGCTTGAAAATAGACAAAAATTAAGCTCAATTATTCGTACGGTTCTAGTCTGCGGAAGGCAGGGACTTGCCCTTAGAGGTCATCGGGATTATGGTCGTTTCTCTGTTGAAATGCCTACTGAGAATGATGGGAATTTTAGAACACTGCTTCGGTTTGCAATAGAAAGTGGGGACAGCGTTTTAAAAAAACACATTGAAACTGCTGGCGAAAATGCTACGTACATAAGTTGGCGAGTTCAAAATGAAATCATAGAAAATGCTGGAAACATCATTCAAAGCAAAATTGTGAGTCGTATAAACAATTCCAAGTGTTTCTCTATAATCGCCGATGAAACCACTGACGTGAGTGGAATTGAGCAATTTTCTATTTGCGTCCGATATGTTGATGTTGTTGAAAGTGAAAAGAAACTTCGAGAGGATTTCCTATGCTTTATTGCCGTTGAAGATGTGACTGGAGCAGGCCTTTCAAATACGCTACTAAATAAATTAAAAGAAATAAATATATGTCTTGAATTCATTAGAGGTCAAGGTAAACTTGGGTTTTTTAAAATAATATTACAAGAATGCAAATTTTTTTTCTTGAAAGGATATGACGGTGCTCGTGCAATGAGTGGAGAATTTAAAGGATGTGCTGCGCTAATACAGAAGGCATATCCAGAGGCTATTTACGTGCATTGTGCTAATCATAGCCTAAATCTAGCAATAGCAAATTCCTGTAAAATTACACCTATTAGAAACTGCATTAGTATAATTAAGGAGACCGTTAATCTTTTCCGACAATCTACGAAAGCAGGCATTGTTTTGAAAAACTTTATACAGAAATGTGGCCCAACATCTAAGCAAACGCGGCTGTTAAAATTTTGTGAAACACGTTGGGTTGAGCATTTGGACTCGCTTTCATTATTTTTTGAAGTTTTCCAACATATATGTGCTGCTTTGGATGAAATTGACGGTTCTAACATTAGATCCGATGGAACAAAGCCTCATGCTTTATTGGCAGCAATTCGTTCGCCTCAATTCATTATCGCTTTGGCAGTCCTTAAACCCATATTTGCGCTCTCGAAAAATATAATCCAATTTTTACAACGAGAAGACTGTGATCTAAGTAGATGCGTTGAATCCGCTAGTCATTTATATGATGAAATCAAAGAGATGCGTGAAGATGCAGAACGGTCTTTCAAGGCTATATTTAATTCGGCCAAGGCGATAAGCGATGATATGAGTATAGACATCAAAATTCCCCGATTAGTAGGACGTCAGACAAACCGCGACAACTACGATGGATGCCCAGAAGTATATTTTCGTCGTTCAATTTACATACCATTTTTAGATCATATTTTGGAAGAACTTCAGGGACGTTTTTTGAAGCATCGTCAACTTCTATCAAAGATTGAAAATATTTTACCGCACAAATGCATCACTCTTAATGATTTAGAAATGCGTGAAACAGTCGAAATTTTGAGTTTGCAATGGCCAAACGATTTTGAAGATGGTATAGACGGTTTTCTTGCTGAGTTTAAAATGTGGCGAAGGTACTTCAAAAATTTATACATACTAACGGTGTACATAATATTATTAATATTTATTAATATTCTTTTTAGACACAACTTGAAGAAGGAAACATTAACTAAGACGTTTATTGACTCGTTAAATGTATGTGATAGTATCATATATAAAACAATTTATCGGTTCTTGCAAATAGGTGCCACATTGCCCGTGTCAGTTGCATCAAGCGAACGTTCATTCTCGTCACTACGTAGGCTTAAAACGTATTTGAGGAACAAGTGCAAAGAAGACAGACTGAATGGCTTAGCTCATTTAAACGTTCATAGAGACATTGAAGTCGAAATAGAAGACATTTTAAATAAGATGGCTCTTGTTAAAAGAAGAACTGACTTCATATTATAATTATAATTATATATTATAAAAACAAATTTTAAAAAAACTCATAATTTTTTCAATTAATCCCCCCCCGAAAATAAATCCTGAGTGCGCGCCTGTTCATAAATATTTTTGTTTTAAATTAATTTTGTGATTCTCTGTGCTTAAAATTGTTGTATTGTATAAATTGGTCAAATCTGACCAACACTTATTTTTCACTAGTTTTTCCATGGAAGTAATCAAAAGACAATTTTTTTAATTTATTTGTTAATAACTTTTTGTCCTTCAATTTGTTTTCTGCTTATATTATTTTATTAATAAAAAAATTATTTAACGCCTAATTAAAGTTTTACTTTGAGTAATCATTATTGCCAAATACTTTTTCAAAAAGGTATGTGGCTCAAAATTAAAAAAAAAAAACAAGTGTGTGTGGCCGCCACGCATAGTAGAAGTGAAACTTTTACACAAAATGATATATCTGGGAAGATTGCGTATTTATTTTATTAACATTCCCTCCTTCAGTGCAATCCAATGGTTAAAAAACAGTCTGCCTTCATACCAGTAGTAGTTCAAGAACTGTCTTTTTTCATAGAGCCAACTAGTATCTTTTTTTATATCTATGTTATGGAATTTTCATTAAATATTCACACAAATTACCTTTGCATCGAAAATAAAAAAAAAAAAAATCAAAAATAGTAAAATTGGTAATTTTGACACTTAGTCGCTTTTGCTTAGCTGACTCATAAATCGAAAATCGAACGACTCGCCCTTTTCTTACATTCGCTTATAGCGAGTTAAAGAATGGTAAACTCAACTCGAGTTTCTACTCGAGTAAAAATTATTCAGGCTCGAGTTACTTGAGTCGATATAGTATTCGACTCGTTACAACACTTAATATGCTACATTTAGGGCCGTATTGTTCAGCTCTGGATATCTTTAACCAGTTGATATTTCCAAGGTTTCCGGCAGTTTCGTATTGTTCTCCTCTGGATAGCGCATTTATCCCGAGCTTATGTCAAAAGATAACCAGCTGATAAAGATATCCAGAGAAAAAGTTAACCAGTCGAATTCAGCTGGTTAACTGAGATACTCAGAGGTTTATCATGCGTTTTGACATATTTTGTATTGTTAACTTGTTTTTTGTGGTTGGCAGAAAAATTTTTGGGTTTGATATTTTGTGTTGTGCGTGCGAATTTTGTGTTGCAGACAACAAAAATAAATAAATTACCGCGCAGCTGCTAATTTTCTGATTTTTAAAGAAATGGCAAAACAGTTTTCTATTAAGATAAGGTAATTGTGTATTGCTGAAGAATATTGCTAATATATTTTTTGGGCGGCAGAAAATTATTGTTGCCAGTTTTATGCAAAAAAAAAAAAAAGCAATAAGCTCCAAATTTACAAAAGCAGCAGTAAAAATTCCTCATTGGCATATGTCGAGAGTGAACTGTTTTCGAATGGCACGGAGCCTAATTAAAATATACTAGTGATAACGCCCCGAAAATCGGGTGTACTTCCCTATTTCGCTTTGGAAATCACACTTTCTCATTCACCTTAGAGCGAGTTCGTGTCTTAAGTCTTTTTCTTCCCATTCTTCAACTTCAAACACTCATAACTGCTCAACGCTACCTCTTTTCAAAAATCTAATAATTTTCTGCTTACCTACAGCTCAAGGCCTTTCTAATGATATATCAAGTAAAGCTTTGATGTTTGCAGATTTGCTGGAATAAGGGGACCCTTACAGGAATAAATATATAGATGACAGATAGTCAAAATCTCGAGATAGCTTTGACGTTTGGCTGGAAAAAACTGGAAAAATCTCTAACCAGCCGATAAGATATCCAGACCTGTTAAGTTGCTATCCAGAGGTGAACAATACCAATACCTCTGGTTAAATTTAAAGCCCTGGATAAGTTATCGGCTGGATAGCGCTAAATATCCATATGTGAACAATATGGTCCTTAAAGTTGAAGTATAGTGTAAAGTAGTATTTCGCATAATATTAAATCATATACAAGTAAGAAAAAAATAACTTTTATTTCTTGCCACTTATATTTAAACTTTGGAGTTATTCTTAAATGTTTCAACTACATTAAAATTTTTCGTAATTGTATTAAAACGGATTATACCTGCTCTTACCAATATATGAAAAGCGTATTGTGGATCACAAGCAGTGGGTCACAATTCGTTATAAAATGAGCATACATTTTTTTTTTTAAGTCTAATCTGTAAAAGCTTAACAAGTCATTCATGTTGATTGTCTTATTTACTAGATAATCATATTTTAATTTATTAAGTGGGACGAACAAAGGGAACAAATTGATTTGATGTCTGTCTAACCATCTGACAGTTTGTCTATCGTTCAAATAAATATGTTGTTGCGCTAAGTTTATTTTACTGCTGTATGTACAACAATTCCGCACATAAAACTTGCTGTGCTAAAGAGCCACAAATTGACTTGATCCAAATTGGGCTGCATCGTTTAGCAGGTCATTTCAACAAATTGGCTAACGTTTGACTATTGACGGCTCAGCTCGCAACAGAACTAAGACAACAACAACAAAAACAACAACAACAACTGCAAAATAAATCAATAAAAAAAATGCAAACACAAATTAAGCGATGTGCTTGCGCCTCTTTAAGTTTCAAAAGCTAAAATGAAATGCGCAAAAAAGAAAAGAAAAACAAAAAAACAGAAAAGCCAACAACTACAAAACGCCTGAAATGAGCCTCATTCAGCGCAACACTTTGTAAGGTTATTCGACCGTTTTGCCGTTATTTCGCCGGTAATAATGGTTAAAACATTTTCCGCTTCGAATTAGTAGCGAGTGCGTCAAAGCGCGCAGTTGAGCAAAAATAGCATAAAAACAGCAAAAAAAAAAAGCAAAAAAAAAAATAAAAGTGGAAGCAAATAAAATAAATACAAACAATTTGTTGTTTTTCTTTTAGCGTAGTTTTTTTTTTTTCTCTTGACCAAACGTCTGAAGTACGCTCAATTTTATGCTTGGACAGACTTAAGAGACAGACTCAAGCGCACACTTAAGTCACACCGAACAACACTTAAATTTACGAATACCGTCTACACACAACTTCAAGTTTGTATAAGAAAAAAGTCATTGTACGCAATTTAAGTACAAGCATGCTCTTTCTTACACTTTCAAGTCCAATAAATAATAGTTATTATGTATATACCAACGTTTAACTGCTGTTCCTATCATTTCGTCAGTAGACAGCAGAATGGGACAGAAAATCGCCAAATAACTGCTGCTGCTTCTTCTTTTTCCTCTCCTCCACTTCATAAACTTGTCTCTATATCGCTGTTAAAGTGCTGTTAATGGTTGTTTTCTCTCGTTAGTGACTGTTGTTAGACACTTCATTTCATTGATAGTCCTTGAATGATTTAAAAAGCTCTGCAGAAACAGCTAAAAACGGAATTGATATGTATACTTTGGCTAGCTAAGAAGAACGTATAGCTTAAGGTTCCGAACATAGTGAACGCCGATTCAGACAGGCAGGCAGATTTCACATTGGAGCAATAAGGAAACCAAGTTATATGCATCTATTTTGCTCTACTGTGTTTTCTGATCTAATCTGCCTGTCTGAACCGGCGTTTACTATGTCTGCAACCTAAGTCGTTTCAAGAGTTCATAAGTCTAAAAATATGATTCAGACTTTATTAGTTCGGAACGAAAATGGGTCAAAATACCAGAGCTTATTTTTAGGTATTATTTGTTTATACAGGGTGTCCCGCAATTGAGTGCAACTATTTACGGAGCTGAGAGGTTATGTCGAGCTGAGCAAAAAATCGTTTGGGAGGGCGGAGGGGGGGGGGGATCTATTTTCACATTCTTAGCTGTAGCTCGCAGGGTTAATCAATATTTCACGACTTTGGTTTATGTTATAGTTTCTAGCAGAAAAACTAATTTACATAAAACTTATTTTGATAGCTCATTATAAAGGCAATAAAAAAACCTTTCTAACGGCATATCAAAAAACGCCACCAACTTAACCGTTACCGAGTTGTGCTCGTGTGAAGATGAAATTAATCGTTTGAAACTACCAAATTTCAATTTTGAGTGCAAATTTCTCAGAATTTCGCGTAATAAATGTATTTGTAATTTATTCAATTTTCTTTTCAATGACACCAAAAACATAAACATATCTTAAAAAATAAAAAAATTGGCTGTACTAAAATAATTATACTTATAAGAAAACAATGATATTATCTACTGCATAACTAATTGTAATGTCATTATTTATCATTATTTTCTAATAAGTTTGTTTTTGGTGTTATTATATAGAAAAATGAATAGATTACAAAATTGATCTAAAAAAAAATTCATTTCTTACGCAAAATTCTGAGAAATTCGCACTCAAATTTGAAATTTGGTAATTTCAACCGACAGATTTCATCATCACACTTCACACAACTCGATAACGGTTAAGTTGGTGGAGTTTGTTGATATACCCATGGAAAGGGTATTTCATTGCCTTTAAAATGAGCTAATAAAATAAGTTCCCCTAAGAATGTGGAAATATACAACCCTTCTCTAAATATAAGTAAAAAAATTTGACATTTTATTTTGACTTTTATTTTTTCGATCAAAATTTGACTTTTATTTTTCTGATCAAAAGTAGAAGTCAAATTTAAATTGCTGTATCATCTGCTTGTAAAACAGAAAACAAAACGTGCAATGATTAGTAAAAATATACCCCAATAAAAACCATCGAAAATTTTGTAGGCAAT
This sequence comes from Coremacera marginata, assembly GCA_914767935.1. Taxonomy (NCBI): domain Eukaryota; kingdom Metazoa; phylum Arthropoda; class Insecta; order Diptera; family Sciomyzidae; genus Coremacera; species Coremacera marginata. Next base: position 228,438,577 of record OU612043.1, read on the forward strand.
CAAAACAAAGTTGGTTTTTTTTTCTTTGATTTTTCTATTTTCAATTCAAAAAATGTGCTCTATTAAATCTATTGAAAATTCAAACTATTATAATAACCAGTGATTAAAATGCTGCAGTCAAAATGCAGCAAAAGTAGTAAAATAAATGCTTTTTTAAGCACGAACTGTTTTCATAACTTCAAAGCGTACCACCTACAGCATAGAGCGTCAGACCCTCGCAGGGCCGTAGCTGGCAAAATATTGGTCGCAATACTAACAATTTTTTTTCAAAATTAGAAAACACTAAAATAATAAAAAAACTGGAAACTTTAAGGGGGAGGTTAGGTTAGGTTAGGTTAATACGGCCGCCTCTTGGCGGAGGCTCACATAGACCAATTCTGATCCTTAGTGGTACCGAGTGTAAGGAACCTGTAGGGAGTTAGTTAAAGTCGGTGAAGATTTGTACTGAACTCACAAATCTAAGGAGAATTTCTAGAGAGATTTTGGCCACATGTTGTTGTGACGGAAACGTCGGTGAGCCTAAGTATTTGTGTCTCGATCTAAGTAGTAGGTGTTCCAGGGTTTCAGCCGTGCCTTGCATTTCCTACAGTTGTCATCCGTTGTGATGCCCATCTTCTTCGCGTGAGCTGCCGCCATGCAGTGACCCGTGAGGACACCAACCAGTGTCCTGCATTCTCTGCGCGGTCGTGCTAGGATGAACATAGTCCGTTTATTGCATCGTGCATCACACATGATTTTTGCGATTCTGCATGTTGTCGTATCTCTCCATCTACGACTCACTGCTTGTGCGGCCCTATCCTCGAGATTTCTGTACAGCTCTTGCAATGGGATAGGTACATGTTGTATGGACTCTGAAACCCAGCCCGGCGCCATCCTTTGCTAGTCCATCTGCCTTTTCATTTCCGTCAATGCCCTGGTGGCTTGGAACCCAGTAGATACGCTCTCTTTTTGAAGCGCTTCCCTGCTTGCCAGGGCATTTGTGGACCTGATGGTAGCGGAGCACATGGATTTGATAGCCGCTTGGCTGTCTACAAAGATGTTAATAATGGCGTGATGTGTGTTTATGTTTAGGACATTCTCTGCCGCCTTCCTTATAGCGAACACTTCCGCCTGGAAGATGCTGCAGTGGTACGGCAGTTTATAAGGCTGACTTATCGCTGGTTCTGCACAGTAGACTGCCGCTCCCACTCCCGTGTGCAGTTTAGAGCCATCAGTGAATATGTTAACCGCCCGCTGTGCTTGTTCCATACCGTGGCACCAGTCGTTTGTTCCTAGGCGTATTGATATTCTTGAGTCTATCACTATGCAAGGTATCATGTAGTGTACTGACACTGGATAAATTCTTGCTGATAGTACAATGCCCAAACCTTTGTTTGTGCATGTTATTTGCCGCCGTAAGGCGCTGTGCCGTTTTCCCGGCTATTAGTTTTGCGTGTATGTCTAAAAAAAACTAAATTTTTTTTTAAAAATTATTTTTGTGATCATTCAACAAAAATGATGTCTATTAAACTCATCGTAAAATCATAAAAGAAATTTAGTCGACATTCGGGGAAGCTAACTTACTTACTTAGGTGGCCGTAACAACCCGTGTCCGGGCTTCGGCCGATCTCGAGCGCCTTCTCCAATCGGATACACCAAGTGCGGTTAGGGCTTCCTCAGCCATCAGTCCATCCATCGGATGCAAGGTCTCCCTCGTCGTCGTTGACCAGCGACCCCTTAAAAGCACCCCTTAAGATAATTTTAGAAAAAAATTTAACTCAAACCCCTCCTCCCCACAGAAAAGTTTAAATTTTTATTATTATTTTACCGTTTTCTAATTTTGAAAAGAATTTGTTAGCTCTAGAAGCAAAATTTTTCTAGCAACGGCCCTGGACACTCGACATTATCGCACGTGGGTTCGAACTTCAAGGCGGCAGAATTTTCTTTTTTCTATTTTTTTGGCTGAATTTTTTTTTAATTTTAATGAAAACAAAAATAAAAAAACAACCACTTATTCGTTGATGGTGTGAGAGGCCGCAAAATAATTGTTTTTGGATTTGTATTCGCATGCTATTGAATGTTAGAACAAACGCTCTGTCAACGTTGTTTTTTTTAAGGGGGAGATTAGGTTTGACAACTTTTTTTTCCATATTTTTTTACTTTTGTGTCTGAAAGTACAACATCTGAAGAATATTGTATTAAATTTTTAGGTCATTCGGAGCAAAACTAACGAAGTTACAGTACGTTGAATATCCGCACCTCTTAATTTGCTTTGCGCGCCTTTTAGCTACCTGAGCTGAGCGGCGAGCGGCAACTGTTTCGGTTTCGGTCTCTAATGTATTACTTTTATCCCCTCTTTTCGTCTTAATATCTTCAGGTAAATAAAATGTGTAATGTACATTGTATCCTTGGATGTAGAATATATATATATTTCAGTCTAAAATTGAACGCTTAGGAGAGCAGATATGTGCGTCATTTCAGTTTTGCTCCGTTTTTTGTTAACTCGTCCTCCGTTCTGTTTTTGCTTAGTTTTCTTAGTGATTTTGTATATATCATCGAAAAAATGCCGAAACCAACTGGCAGAGAAGGATGTGCACAGTGTGGTCCAAGAGTAAGCCGACCAAGAAAAAGAGTAATGCCACAGGATCGAAAAACGAAAGTAAGAGCGTCTAGTACAGTGTAGTGAAAAAAATCAAATTGAATGCTTCGCTTGAAGTCGAGGAAGATCTTAAAAAATATTATCGAATTATAGACTTTCTTCTAGTTTTTTCAACTGTAGCAACTTTAGTGAAATGTAAAACGTGTGATAACTCAGTGGCATTTGAATCTTGTAAAAAATAAGATCTTGGCTTCAAAATAAAAGTTACGTGTGAAAAGTGCAAAATTCCAAACTATGTTCCGTCGAGTGAAAGAAGTGATGGTAATGTCTACGAAATAAATAATAGACTTCCATTCGTAATGCGAGTTTTAGGCCTAGGACATGCCGAATGTGTGAAATTTTGTGGATTGATGGACACGGCAAGTAGTTTTATTTCAAAACTCAAACGTAAAAACTGTTGCGAATAAATATTTGTCTTCTGCCATCAAATAAGAAAAAGAAGAGACTTGTAAACAAAATAATCGCGTAGACACAGATGAAATTACAGTATCCGGTGACGGCACGTGGAAAAAAAAGAGGATTTAATTCGCTCTTTGGTGTATCGTCATTGATCGGCTATGGCACCGGCAAAGTTGTTGATATTTTTGTCAGCAATTCGTACTGTAACTTATGTGAAACATGGAGCAAAAAACTAGGACCTTCAGAATATGAATAGTGATGCGAGGAGCACGTGAATAGAGGACAATGTGAATCAAATCACAGTGGGCCATCCGGATATATGGAAGTGAGCGCTATCGTGAAAATGTTTCAACGTTTGATAGAGTTCTTAAGAGTAAAATACCGTAATTATATTGGTGATGGCGATTCCAAAACCTACACCGGAGTAGTCAATGCGAAACCTTACGGTGATAACTTCATAATAAACAAGAAAGAGTGTATTGAACACGTCCAAAAAAGGATGGACAAACGTCTGCGTGACTTAGTGGAATCGCACGTGGTCGATGCAAAAACGAAATCTGGTAAAAAAGTGAAGAGGAAAACTCTTTCCCGTAAAGGCCAACTCTGCAGACAATGGCAAACCTCAGAGAGTAAAAACTGCCATGAAAAGCTTCTTGAGAACATAAGCCGTTCGGAGTCTGCGTAAATCATGTAGGTCCAGTTCTCGATCATTTGTGTGCAAATACTTCACATCACACACAACACAATTTGATCATAAGAAGCTCGGTCAAAGTCCTTTCAAAGGGCTAAGATTTCCATTTCGTTTTTTTTTTTTTTTTAAAGGCAAACTAACTGGCATTATGATCAATTCGAAGAAATCACGATTCTGTGATTCATTCTGACAAAATGAGGAACGCTGATCAAAATCCGCAGCATGAAAAATGCGACGAATCGTGGTGCGAGTGGAAGAAGGCTAAAGCTGATCATTTAAGCACAGTTACTCTCCACTTCCAGCTGATGTTTTAGACGCAAGAAAGACAATATATGAAGATTTAAGCAAAGACACGCTGTTGAAACGTTGTCTGGGTGGTTTCACGCAGAACAACAACGAAGACTACAAACAACTCATATGGAAAATTAGTCCCAAATTAGTGAGCCGTACCACAACTGTCGTTGAAATTGCAGCATATGTAGCAGCTTCACTTTTTAACGAAGGTTCTACTGCTTTTCTGACCTGCATGCAAGATTTGGGCATGATCTCAGGACCAAGTGCGCTCGACAGACTCTTTGCGGATCAGCAGAGCGGACGAACAAGCTGCTCGAGAGACCAAAGAAGGCAGAGTTTTACGTAGACAGGAGCAAAAAGCTGCCTTAGATAACGTTGATGATAGTGATGTACTGTATGGACCCGTCAGCGATGATGACATGTACGTATTTTATAAGAATATCCAGTTTTTTTAAAATATTTTCATTTTTTCAGTCTACAAAACTTTAAATCGATTTTCCCAACATGTAATTTTTAAAGTCGGTGACCAGACTACAGAAAAAAAAACTACTGAACCCATCGTTTTGAAGTTTTGTACACATATTCTACATGTAAATAACTCTCTAGTTACGTCGAGTTTTTTCCAATTTTTTTATTACAAACAATTTCACAATAACAAATAGGTCTTTTTTTTTTCGTCAAAAACGTCATTTTGGCTTCAAAATGGTACCAAAAATTGAAAAATTTAAAAAAACTCGACGAGACTGGAGAGATAAAGTAAGAAACTAAAGAAATCATATTGATTTTTTTTGTTTTCAGATGATCCAGTGATGCTATAGGCTGGTCACCACACAAAAAAATTTTTTTCGAGGCGCCTGCGGAGATGTACAATAAATCCGAAACTTCTCTTTATTTTTGAACAAAAATTTTTTAAAAAAATTCTTAAAAAAAAGGTATCTATTAGACGAAACAAACCTTAGCCTCCCCTTAAGTAAATTACGCCACTATTCGATAATAACAGCTGAGCTGGCGTGTATTGACACACTGGCTCGCGAGCGGCCCAGGTTCAATTTCCGCGATGGTAACATTAAAATTGAATATGAAATAATAATATATATAATTTTAATAATTATAATTAACTCTTTGTTACTTAATATCAACAAATATGTCAAATTAAGGGGAGCACAATACCACCAGCTTGAATTAAATTTTTTTGATAAAATCAGTTATTAAGAATTTTTTTTTTTTTATTTTAAATTACTCCATTTTATTTCAAAAATAATTTTGTTTTTTCTTTCAAAGAAAAATTTCACTTTGATATAAAAAAAAGAGTTTCTTTGGCGCTAAGACAAGTAAAATTTTCTTTAGAATTTAGTAAATTTTCTTTGATTTTTTTCTGAGTGTATGCTTACCAAAGTGTGCAACTTCCAGCATAGGTTTCTATTGTAAGTATGCATGAATTTGAGGAAGAGTAAGAATTAATTTTGGTTATTTTTGTGATTTGATCTATTTTTATTTTAAACATATCTAGAAATTTTTTTCTTGCAAGCTGCATTCACTCAAGAAATTTTTGAAAAAGAAAAATTCTTTTTGATTACTTTTCAGTTTTTTATATGAAAATTATACTTTACTTGAGAGCTGCAAAGATGCGTATTAGATACAGCCAAATCCTACTTTGCGTCTGATTCACCGTGCCCCCCCCCCCCTCATATGAAAGGTGCTTGCATAAAAATAGTAAAACGTTAAAAAAAAGACCAAAATATTGATAAACTGGATGAGCTACAGTTAAAAACGTGTTTTTCGGGCCCTCAGGTTTAATGTGAATTTATTAACTTTCGTAGTGACATTAAAGCTACACGAAAATTACAAAAAAGTTCTATCCCTATGTAAAATTGGTCGCTTAATCCGATTCCGTACTCAGATTTGGCATAAAATTATATTTGCGGTCACCAGGAGCTTATAAACAAGAATATCGATGATGTTTTCCACTCAGTTATTATTTCAAATCTCTCAATCTGGTAGATAATGATGTTCTTCTCAAAATTAAATATTTTACTTGTGAAGCCTGTTTAATGTAAATAATATTTAAAGTTTAAATAATATTAAAATTTGCAAATCAAACAATATTTAAGCAAAACATTGTTAACTAAATGAATGTAATTTTTCGATAAATTTTAAAATAAAATTAAATAATTAAAAATTTTAAACATTTTTTCAATATTCAACTCTGATTGCAGAAAGAACTCGGTGTTATTTTTCTAAAATATCATTGCCAACTTACGAGGAAGTGCTGAGCCGGTATTACATTTACATTTTGTGAAAAAAACTGCTGTGAATGATTCGATTGGTCGTGTCGTTGATGAGTTAATACACATTTGGTCTATGGACCAACGACGAAAGTTTTTTGGTAGCTGAAGAAACCGTGAGAAATATTTCCGTCGTTAATGACTCTGTAGAGAGGGCCATCAATCTCATGAACGGATTCAATGAGAAACTAACTACGTAGGAGGACGAAACGCAAATCGTTCTTCAAGTAGTGGAAGCTCATCAGAGGATTTTCCCGTACAGGAGCATTTCGAAAAACAAATTATTACAAAAGTAAAACAAAAATTAAATATTCTTAATAATTTACGCATAGTAAGAAAATAGATAAATTCGACCAAATGTGTATTAATTCATCAACGGCACGATCAATCGAAGCATTCACAACAGTTTTTTTCACAAAATGTAAATGTAATAGCCGGCTCAGCACTTCCTCGTGAGTTAGCAATGATATTTTAGAAAAATAACACCGAGTTCTTTCTGCAATCAGAGTTGAAAATTGAAAAAATGTTTAAAATTTTAAATTATTAAATTTTATTTTAAAATTTATCGAAAAATTACATTAACTTAGTTAACCATATTTTCCTTAAATATTGTTTGATTTGCAAAATTTTTTCTTTAAATATTATTTACATTAAACAGGCTTCAGAACTAAAATGTTTAATTTTGAGAAGAACATCATTATCTACCAGATTGAGAGATTCGAAATAATAACTGAGTGGAAAACATCATCGATATTCGCGTTTATAAGCTCCTGGTGACCGCAAATTTAATTTTATGCCAAATCTGAGTACGGAATCGGATTAAGCGACCAATTTTACATTAGGGATAGAACTTTTTTGTAATTTTCGTGTAGCTTTAATGTCACTACGAAATTAATAAATTCACATTAACCCTGAGGGCCCGAAAAACACGTTTTTAACTGTAGCTCATCCAGTTTATCAAAATGTTGGTCTTTTTTTGGCGTTTTACTATTTTTATGCAAGCACTTTTCATATGAGGGGGGGTGAGGGGGCACGGTGAATCAGAAACACTTTAGTAAAATCCATATAAATGTGAATGTACTCGTATCTAATGCGTATACTTGAAAATATCTGGGAACAGTTGCTCTCCTTTCTTCTACTTCCGGCGCCACTGAAGTACTCGCTACTCGTACTTCAAAAGCATTTGCTGATGTACTCTCTGCGCTGTTTTTAAGTTTGCATAATTTATATTAAGTATAAAGCTTGTATTGTACACAAAGCGATACTATCGTTATTTGTTATTAAAAGTTAATTAAAACGTTTTTCTTAAATGTATTTTGAAAAAAAAAAAAAATAAAAAAAAAATATGCGTTTGAGATTTAGCACAATTGATAAAATGTTGCGTGTAACAAAGGAGACGACAACTACAAATGCAGGTTCAATGGGGCGTATACTCTGCTGTAATAGCAGCATATATCAATGACGGTGTGTTTTTTTTTACTAAATGACGTATTAAATGCAGTTTAAATCAAATACTGGGAATAATGAAAATGGATGACCGCATGCATACACATCACGCCCGTAGCCAAGGGGGACTTTTAGGTGTTAAAACCCCCCTTAGAGTCCAGAAAGTATGAAAAAATAGCACAAATGAGAATATTAAATTTAAAATGTAATTTTTTCAAGATAAACTGAGATAACGATGTTAATTTACTTGAAGATGCGAAAGTTTAAACATTTTCAAAGCCAATTTAAAAAACATCGCTTAATTAATGAAAAATTTGTCTGGCCAAATGAGAGATTAACTTTGCTTATGGCATAATCATGATATTGGCATTTAGCTGCAAGGAGCTTGTATATTTGAAATTGTATATTTAAAAAAATAAAGTTGACACTTTTTATGCAATTTCTAAGCTTATTGGACCCAAAACCTTTGAAAAAACATTTGTTTGAATGGATTTTTTCTTTATAAATTTTTAAAAGCTATATAATGCAAAAAAATTAACGACGATATTTAACACATTATGGGGTATTCCACGTAAAGTGGATGACTATTTTTGCCCATTCTATTTTGTTGTTTTCTTGGTATATAAGACATCTAAAATCTCAAACTTGATTTCGAAAAATCACCTTAAATCTAAATATCCTTTTTTTCGAAAAAAATCTATACAAATTTTTTGTAAAACATTTTATGCCGTTCAATTTTTAGGGGATTTGATGATTTTTTAATCATGTTACCAAATGATCATAACAAAAATTAACAATTACTATTTTTTTGAACTTCGGCATTTGTAAAATTATTTTTTATGATGTTAAAAAATTAAAAAACAAAACGAGTGGAAATTCAAGAAATGTATTTTTAATGTTTTAATTTGCAAATAGCTTAAATTTAAATCCACGACTGATTAAATTCTTAAATATAAAAAAAGTAACTGTTTCATAAAAATGTATCCAGTTTTCAAAGAAAGACTTATTTTGATGGAATAACTTAAATAATATATTGGGTATAAGATATTGGTGCTGTGCAAAAACCAGTTTTCAAATTACAGCTTTTGAAAAATAATCTGAGATTTAAATATGACTTTTATCGGTGTCGATTCCTCTGCTCAAAAAATTTTGATAAAAAAAAAATATATATAGTAATTGTTATTGGAATTGAATGATTTTGTCAGTCATGATATCCATTTTTTTTATGAGGAAATGGAACAGTTCAATTTCTTAAGATCTTCAATTGTCGAAATCGTTTTCGAGAGCAGGACACCCTTATTTTAAAATTTATAGAGGACCCCCTGCCATTACAGCTTTATTCCTCTGAGTCGACAGACTGTGGAGTTATAGTTCACGAATGATCAAAAGTATTAAAAAATACACATCCAAAAGAGGATGTGCACCTGAAATACTCTTCACAGACCTGTATTATACAAGTGACACTAGAAAAGCAACCACGTACTAGATGTCACATTCACATACACAATAGCATTACTCTGTGACATATTCTGTAAAAGCAGTATGCAATAAGAATTCCATACTGCCAGTAATAGTACCAGTTTAGCTACCGTTAGATGGCGTACCTTCATAACCATCTACTGGTTGAGACAACGAGACCTATCCAATCTCTTGCATACTAAGCAGGTATGCCAGCCCGGTCGTACAACTGCGCGACCCCGCCGGTCAATCTAGACCTGTGCAAACGATGTGCACAAACCACAGCCAGCACGAGTCTCCCCGAAGGGCCAACCCATGATAGTCACCTGGGCAACTCGGTCCCGTCGAAATGGGGGTCTACAACATCCCAGCAAAGAGACAAAAAATTCTTATATACATATATAGAGAATTTTTGTTTTTGACTGTGCACATAGCACTGTTTCGTATATGGCTGGCACTTCCATTCAAGGCATGGTAAAATCACCATACCCTAAACGAAGTGCCTACGATTTAATTTGACCTGTGCCCCAATACCGTCACAGGTCTCCACACAATTCCTTGTGCCCTAAGACACCATTGTTCCGCTCTTTGTTGACCATATAGGCCATGTCTCAATGCCGTGGATAGATAAGGTCACCTCATTTATTCGACGGGCTTGACTATCCCCGTGCTAACAAGTTTTATGGACAATTGCTATTCCATCGCAGGCTTTTTTCACAATGATATACATATTGACCTGCTACCAAGATGGGTACCACCCCGAGCTCTTGGTTGGCTCTAACATTTTACGGTATGGGACGTATCCCATAACCAACCCTCCTCCTTTATCCTGGCTTGGGACAGGCAGGCGCAATCCTGGCGGAGATCGTTTTCGAGAGCAGACGATTTTAAGCTAATCAACCTACACCTGCCGTGAGGCTTAAGTAAGTTGGGTTATCCAAAACCTAGGGTAATAGTTCATGAAGCAGACAACCATGAACTTTGTGTTGTACCACAACACGGACCCGTTTATGCTTTAACAAGTAAAACATACGGGGCATCCGGTGTGGCAACACGAACATGGAAGCCGTTTCACAAACACAAAGCATCACCCAGTGCCCTGCTGATTAGGAGCATTATGAATAATTACATACTGCCCGTAATAGCAGTACCAGTTTAGACTTCCGCTGCGACGTACTTCCATCCATCTACTGGTGGAGACGAGACCTACCCAAATCTCTTGCATATTAAGACAGATATGCCAGCCCGGTGGTACCATTGCGCGACTCCGCCGGTCAATCTAGACCTGTGTAGCATTCACACAACCACAACCAGTACGAGACTCCCCGAAGGGCCAGCCCACGACAGTCATCTGGGCAACTCGATCCCGACATATTTGGATCCACAACATCCCCGCAAGAAGACCAAGAAGACACAAATGCAATTATGAAAAAGTGCCTGCTTATTTATGACTGTGCCCAATGAGCACTTAGAGGCTAGTCTAACAACTTGCAGGTGCCGACTCAGCTGGAAGCTATTGCACATGACTGGTACCTACTATGGAGGACCTTTGCAATTGCCACTCTCACTCTGGCCGTTCGGAAGTCAACATCCAGACACAGAGTATTGGCCACTGTTCTCAGGGACTGCCGTGCTCAGTATGAGAACCCTTAGTTTAACAACCAAAAAACAACACTTCCCTCAGTGACTGCCGTGCCAGTTTGAGGGTGCAAGTCAAAACTCTTGACAAGCAACACTTCGGAAAGCCGAAGAGTTGACACTTTGACGCACGCATGCCAACACTTCACATCCAAATTATCCAGCCGAATTAAGGTCTCCATGCGGTGGATAGATAGGGTCAACCCCATCTGACGGGTAAAGACTGTCCCCGTACTAACAAGTTTTAAGGTCAATTGCTATACCTTCGCAGGCTTGTTTCATATCGATATACCGAATATGACCTGCTACCAAGATGGGCGCCACCCCAAGTTCTTGGTTGGCTTTATCAGTTTTTACGTTTGCAGGTCGTAACCTACAAACAACCCTCCTCCTTTATCCTGGCTTGGGACAGGCAGGCCGAAACCTGGCGGAGTTGTTTTCGAGAGCAGTAATATTTTGGCCTTTAATGATAACTCGAACTAGGGTTCACACAGGTCCAAATACTTGTACTGGGGGATCAGTAAAAACTTAAGCTGAGGATCAATAAAAGCTAAAAGATAGCCAAAAAGAAACCAAACCTAAAGGCTAACATTTTTTTGTTCTCCCGTTTTGAAAACGTCCCGTAAAAGTTGTGAATCAAGCTTCAACAGGTAAACTTATTAAAAAAAGTTTTCATTTTTAATAGCTAGTTTTAATTTTGATTTTTTTTGAGAAATCTTGTTAAAATTGTTGTATTAGTAAAATTTTGTCATAGAAATTTTTACTTATTGTGCTCATTTTCGGAATTATACTTTTTAAAAGGCAATTACAAATTCTCAATTTGGGTAATTTTTTAAAAAAACCATACGCAAAAGTCGAAAACTTAATACTAAAAATTAATTTCATAAAAAAATTCAATAAACTCTTGTCATCTCTTGAATAGTCTTTTAAAAACGGGCATATTCACGAGTAGTCTTAAGAGAAAATGGATTTGTTAAGAAAAATTTCCATATCCTTGCGTTTAGTTTTTACTGGTATCTACTGATATATTTTTTTTATCAGAACTTCCCCCCTAAGTAAAATCCTGGCTACGGGCCTGATACACATACAACCCCGTGTGAAGCCACACACAACAATGTTTATATAAAACTTGTAAATTTATATAATAATGTTCCTTCAGCATTTGTAAAACCGAGAGGAAATGTTTTGGTGCTTAGTAAATATTGTGATTTTTTTTTTTTTTTTTTGGTAAAATGGTTTAAGTGTTGTTTTAACTGCAAAGCTTATTTAGAGCAATTTAAATTTTTTAAGGCATTGCATCTAAAAAAATCTTCAAGAGTTTTATCTACATAAGCACTTAAAAAAAAATAAGTACATATTTCGGAAGAACTCTCAAAAATTTTTAAAGAGCAAATACTCATGCTCAAATTGAAAGAGTAAATTTGACCTAATTTAAGAATTGAAATTAAAGTGTGGCGAAAACTGTTTACAGCAGTGTAACATGCATAACGTGGGTGTAAAAACCACTCTAGTTAATTGCTAAACATCTTAATGACGATCAAATTTCATTCTAATGATTTCAATGTTATAATTAACAATCAACAAAATTCTTCGAAAACCAAAGATATAATAAAATTAAACACTATTTGCTGTTATTCATGCAAATTAGTGTTAATATGTACAACACCTTCTAGCGACTTCAACACAACTCATAAAATAAAATAAAATAAAATAACATGGAAATATGCAGCACATCCAAAGTTAACTCATAAGCTGTAGGTATAAAAGAGTGTTGAATATAAAAATTTCAATAAAGTTAACACTTAAATTTCACCTGAAACATCAGTCGGCTGTTTAAACAACAGAGTTTAGAGGGCTCACCATAAAAGTAGATATAAAATTTAATACGAAATACGACCGGCATTGAAAGTAAGTGGAGCAAAGTGTGAAAATTATAGTAAGAAAAAAAAAACAATTACAATAAAAAATGCATTGAAATTCATTACTAAACAAATTTTAACTGTACACAGAGGCGGCAAAAAAATTATGCAAAAAAACTTTTCGTACTTTGTTTACAGTAATTTAATGTTGTCCTGTTTAAATTCTCAACTGGTTATAGCAGGAAAGGTAAATTAGATATTTTTTTTTACAATTTGTGTGTATGAATGAATTTTTAGAACAATTCGCAAAATATGATGTTCGTGTATAAGCCATTCTCATGCCTATTGGCTTATGTGAAATGGTTTTTTTTTGGATTATTTTAGTGAAAAATCGGTTGAAGCCGTTTTACGGGTTTTCAATGAAATCATACGTGAAATAGAATAAAAATCTTACATACTTACATTAGATGGAAAAAAAATTAAAAAAAGGGCTACCGGCACGGAAAAGTAAAAGGAATTGAAAACAAAATACTGAAAAGAACTTCCACATTGGCACACCTTTCATTTCTGCCGAATCATTAGTTACTAACAAATGTAAATTTTATGGATTATTTGATTTTGGTTAACTGTCATATGACATGACCAGTAACGCAACCAAAGGGGGTTTCGGGGCTTAAACCCCTCAAAATTATCGTAGCAAAAAGAGAAATAGGACACAATCAAAGTGACATCAAAGTGACAATCAAATAAAAATTTGAAATCTATTGTCGTTGAACTGTAATCTTTTAAACTAACCATGTTTAATTCGTTCAGAATACATGTTATTAATTTTTTTTTTTAGTTGTAATTATATTTGCCCTGAACAACATGGTTTTGTTGCTGGTCGCTCCACTGGTCGCTTTCAAATCCAGCTCTTTTGTCGGAATTCTGTGTATCATCTTTTGAACTTGGATATCAAGTTGACGTGATCTATACTGACTTTTCAAAAGCATTTGACAGAGTCTCGCATAAATTGTTGCTTTGGAAGCATCAAAAATGAGCTTTCATTCAAGTTTCTTAAACTGAATTGCATCTTATTTGTCGGACAGGACATGCTTTGTGTGTATAAACAATATCAAGTCTTTTGAATTCGTTACCACCTCAGGTGTTCCTCAGGGTGTTCCTAGGATACTTCGTAGGCCCTTTGTTTTTCATTTTATTTATAAACGATATTTCTAAGCCCATTTGAAGCTCTCATTTTCTATTGTATGCGGATGATCTAAAACTATTCATGAAAGTATCATGCTCTGCAGATGTTGCTGATTTGCAAGCCGACATTTCTAGAGTTTTAACTTTAAACTATTCAAAATGTTTTCATATTACCCTCTTAAAACACTTTATGTAACACTTGTTTTCTTTTAGATTCTAAAACACAAACTGTTTCTACAATCCGCGATCTTGTGGTTATTTTCGACTCAAAATTTATCAGTACCAGTTTTTCCGATCCGTTTACTCAAAAAATGTTTTATAATTCCTTTGTGAGGAATTATTTCGAGTCCATTTTTATATCAACATCCCTCAGATTGGAAAGAATTCAAAAAAATTTTACCAGGTATGCCTTGCGGCCATTTCATGATTCATTACCACCTTATAATTCGCGGTTTATGCTTTTGGGACCTAAGCCTCTTGAATCTAGACGCAAAATTTCATCATTAATTCTTGTATTTGATATTATTTCTGTTTAGATTGACTGCCCATCTCTTTTAGAGCTTATAACTTCCATTAAGAACGCGAGGTAGGCGTGGTTTTGATCCGATTTTGCCAAATATCATCGAGATGGTTTATATTATATATCAAAGCTAATATGCGAAGTGTGAAAGACATTTCTTTAATTTTTGTGGGTTTTTAAGGGATTTTACTTTTAAAATAAAGCCACTCTGTGTGGGAAGTGGGCGTGGTTGTCATCCGATTTTGTCATATATCATAGAGATGGCTTATATTAAATACAAAAGTTTATGTGCAAAATTTCAAGGCATTTCTTTAATTTTTGTGGATTTTTAAGAGATCTTACGTTTAAATTAAAGACACTTTGTGTGGGAGGTAGGCATGGTTTTCATTCGATTTTTCCAAATTTCATAGAAAAATAATAACAAAAATATCAGTGTTAATACCCCGTACTGCGTAAGGGGTATATTAACTTTGTCATACCGTTTGTAACTCCAAGAAGGAGGCGTGGCAGGTATAGATAAGTATATATATTTTTGATCAGCTTCACCTCCTGAGTCGATTGCGTGTGTCCGTCTGTCTGTCCGTCTGTCGACACGATTACAGCCGTAATTGTAAAGCTATCGCGATGAAATTTAATATTTAAGTTTATTTTTAAAACAGGAAGATCAAGTTCGAAAATGGGCCAAATCGGATGAAAACCACGCCTAGCTCCCATACAAAGAGACTTTATTTTATCCGTAAAATGTTTTTAAATCCACAAAAACTAAAGAAATGCCTTGAAATTTGAGACGTAAGCTTTGATCTTCAATATAAATACTGGCTATGAAATTTAGAAAAATCGGATGAAAACCACGCCTACCTCCCACACAAAGTGTCTTTAATTTAAACTTAAAATCTCTTAAAAATCCACAAAAATCAAAGAAATGTCTTAAAATGATATATGATATATATGACAAAATCGGATGACAACCACGCCCACTTCGAATTTTAAAAGTAAAATCCCTTAAAAATCCACAAAAATTAAAGAAATATCTTTCACACTTTGCACATTAGCTTTGATATATAATATAAATGGTTTATATTTGGCAAAATCGGATCGAAACCACGCCTACCTCCCACACAAAGTGACTTTATTTTAACCGAAAAATCTCTTAAAAATCCACAAACATTATTGAAATGCCTTGAAATTTTGCAAGTAAGGTTTGATCTTCAATATAAATTAGATCAATGAAATTTGAAAAAATCGGACGAAAACCACGCCTACCTTCCATACAAAGTAGCTTCATATTAACCGTAAAACCCCTTAAAAATCTGCTCAAATTACAGAAATGTCTTTGAATTTTGTACCTAAGCTTTTATATATAATATAGACTATCACTATGATATTTGGCCAAATCGGATGAAAACCACGCCTACCTCCCATACAAAGTGGCTTTATTGAAAACGTTAAATCGCTTAAAAATCTGCAAAAATTACAGAAATGTCTTGAAATTTTGCATGCAAGCTTTGATATTTAACATAAGCCACTCTTTGATATTTGGCAAAATCAGATGAAAACCACGCCTACCTTCAATACAAAGTCACATCATCAAAGTTGAAAAACTTTCGTAAATATATTAAACTGAATGACAACGTGTCTGTATGTACCCAAGTTCCGCCCACGTCGTTTATCCAACCCATACATATATTCTTCGGTAAAATGTGGGACCTTTATACTAGAAAAGTGGGTGCGACATTTTACTTTGTTTACAAATTACTCTATGTGGCAGCTAAGGGTAAATTAAATAAAGCGTATGACACAAATATTTTTGCAGATTATACATAAAAAGTTTACAGACGTCTAAAGACTTCGAATATACTTTAATTCGGTCGCCGGGGGGAGGGGGTATTTTAGCTAAGGTACCCTGACGAAGAACCATTCCTTACTAGTTTTTTATTTGTTCGCTCGTAGAAAATAGATGTTTTTTAAAATTGGGACCCAAAGAAGGGGGGTAATAGCGGTTCGTGAGTTCAAGAAAAATGTTGAGGGGCAAAAAATAATAGTACCAACTCATATATTTAACCTCTATAGGAGTTCAACTACGACCGGATATAACCTTTTTAGACAGCTTTTGTGTTTTTTGAATTGGGACCCAAAGAAGAGTGGTAGATAGGGGGTAGGTGTGTTCTGGAGAAATGTTGAGGGGCAAAAAATAATAGGAGCAACTCATATATTTGACTCCTCTAGAAATTCAGCTACGGCCGATATAAACTATTTCGACAGCTTGTGTGTTTTTTGAGTTGGGACCCAAAGAAGGCTGGTAGATAGGGAGTAGGAGTGTTGGGGAAAAATATTGAAGGGCAAAAAATAATAGTACCAGCTCATATATTTCACCCCTCTAGGAGTTCAGCTACGGCCAATATAAGCTATTTTCGACAGTGTTTGTGTTTTTTGTATGAAAGGTAGCGAATAGCGCAACAAAAAATAACACAAATATGCATTAAGAATAACAAAAGCTTATTGCGGGGAAAACCCAACATATTAACTCTTATTCAGGTCACTGCAGCAAATTCCTGAGTATTCGTGTAGTTTATTAAGTGATCAGAGAAGAAACTGAAACAACGCGTAGATCGCAAGCTCACCTCAGTGCAAGAGTGTACGAAAAGAGAACAGAAAACAAATAAAAAGTTATTCTTTTGCGCTACACGACCTGTTGTTTACATTTATTCGCTTACAGCTTTGCTTGCAGTGACTGCTACAGCAGAGAATCGGGCTATATTCGCTTGATGAATATATTCATGCAGGGCTCTAAATTCAACTAATATTTTCTTAAATATTTCTCTATTCATACTGAAGTCCACATGGCTAACAACAGAATTACATAGACTTAAACATTTAGAGATAACCTCATTTTGACTAAAGTTAGTTTTATGGGGAAAAATATAAAATAGCGCTATTTCCCTAAGGCCTCCTATAGGCGCGTACAAATAGATAAGTTCCAGCAATTCTGGCCATTGGATCTTGCCATCTAAAATGTCCTTGATAAATAATGTTGAAAAATGTTTTCTTTCTTTGCTCCAGAGTTTGAATTCCAAGCAGTTTGCAAGGAACAATATATGAAGGCATGTCCTGGTACGTGTATAAGTTACGCAAAGCAAAGCGAGAAAACCTTTTTTGCACTTTTTTGACTCTGTTAATATCAACTGCATATGAAGGGCTCCAAATAAAACTGGAATATTCTAAAAGGGACCTGACCAAGCTCATAAAAATGGATTTCACAGTGTGTGTGGATCAGAGAATTCCTTGGAGTTTCTTTTAACAAAGCCTAGTTGAGAGTATGCCCTCGAAATAAAGTAGTCTCTATGAGTTTTAAATGAGAAACTAGAATCAAAATTTAAATAAATAAATAAATAAATAAATAAATAATAATAATAATAATAAATTTTGATTTGTTTAAAGTCTATTTGCTTAATTTCAAAAAGCATAAATTTTTCTTCAATTTTCCACAGTTATTATAGTATTTATTAAAAAAAAAACAGATTTTCTGGAATGAAGCCAAAATAATATGAATAATATAATTACTGAAATAACACAAAAAAAAAAAATCAATTAATAATAGTTATACAACTACTTCTGTCGTTAGAGAAGAAAAATTAACAATCTGTTTCATTATATATATTAATATACCGCAAAATCACGCAAAAACATAATAATTCTTATGAAATGTTTCACAAAAAGAACAAAAAAAAAAAAAAAATTAATTAATACAAACCAGAATTAAGTCATGAAGTACTTAAAGCATGGCACTACAAAATAAGTGCTCGTGCCCACTAGCACACTCTCACCTCTACACGCCCACATAACAAAAAAAATAATTTACAACCTAGAAAGCTTCTTTATAACATGGAGATAAGCAGGATTTGATATACATTGAAATTACTGCTCTATGCGTGTGTGTGTTTGTGTATGTGTGTATATAGGCGAACATAAATAAAAAATGGCACCAAACATCGAGGCGTGCGTATATAGGTGTGTATGTCAATGCGTGCCATTGTTTTAATAATAATTTTAATTGCAGCTCAAACCACCAGTTGCCGAAGCAGGCCCACTTAAATGCAAAGCCAGAGCTATGATCGCCTTCCTGGAAAAGCATGAAAGGCACTTAAACAAAATTTTATAAATTACATGTTTCTACGAATTAAATATTTCATTCGAGACCGTGTACACAGAAAGAAAAAACTATAGATAATTTTAACCACCTCTGCAGTTAATTGACCACCAATGCAAATTGTTGTAAAAATTTGATTTTAACCTCTTTTTCTAGTTAGATTTACGAAATTAAATTGTTAGTTTTACTATTAATGTAAATTGTTATTGCTTTGTAACTATTTCTGTAGTTAGATCTGCAGCAAGAAAAGTAGTATTTTTTCACTTGCATTTTGTTGATATCTTTCCAACTTATTCAGGTACTAAGGATACCAAAAATAAATGGTTACTTTTTAAACACGCAATTTGTTGGTTTTCATTGACTGTTTTGAGCAGTAATTAAAATTATCAAAAATTGCTGCATTCATATCTATATCATCTTAATCGTTAATTTAACGACGATGAATAGTTACATCTTACCCTTGAAATTTGTTGGTTTTTTTTTAACTATTGACATATTAAAGGTACCGACAATAAATTGTTTTGCTTTTATTTCTGTAACAACTTGATTGTTAACTTTACTTACAAAAAATGTAAGCATTTTAGCCATGCATTTTGTCATTTTTCTAACTGTTAAAATAGTAAAGCCACAATGGAAAGAGATCAATTTTTTTATTTTAATTTTTAATTTTTTAACTCACATTCATAAAGGATTTAATATGGCAACACACAAAAAAATCTCATCAGTAATGTCAAACTATTTTTACGGTCACTTTACCGTCAGTACAATTGTTGTTGCACACTTACTATTTTTTCATTTGAAATTACTGATCAAAAATTGTTACTTAACAATTGTAACAATAAATTTAAAAGCTTGGAACAGTGTAGTATAACTACACGAATGTTAGCCAACTGGAAATACAATTGACGGTGGTGCAACAGGTTAAGCAGAGCGCGCAGTAAACATGGCATCGACGCAGTGCGTGCTTTGAGTCCCAACGATGGAAGTAAGAAAGTGTGCATTTTTCAAATCATATTAAATTTATGTGTTAAAAATTAATGCTTAAATAACATTAATATATAATTATAAAAAAAAAAAAATAACAAAAAATTGTTCCAACTGTAGGGTTCGAACCCGTCATCTCACGATTAGGAGTTCAGTGGTCTATCATCGCACCAAAGTCAATAAATTTTTGCGCACTGTTAAAATTCAGCATAAGTTCTGCGGTACTGTAAGACTGTTACTCAACTATTTTCATGGGTAAATAACTATTTTTGGGGTAAGATTTACAATTTTTACAGTAAAATTGAAAGTGACAAATTTTGAATCTACTTATTGATTAGTTTTACCAATCAAAATTTTTTCTGTGTATATGAGTGTGACACGGTATACGTGTTTTTTCGTTGAGCTTGTATACCCATAAGGAATTTATGATGTATAAAATAACTGTAGATATTTCCTTTGTATTGTATTTTTTAAAAAATTTAATTATTAATTTTATATGTAATTATATAAAAACAGTTTTAATTACTCTCCAACACTGTATAACCAGCAAAATGTACGTGTCAGTTGAGCACTTGTATTCCAACTGGGTTAGTAGCGTTAATCGTGCGAAACCGTAATTAGTATTTTATTATTTTGGGCAACGTTAAAAGCCGTTCTCGGTACTCCTGTCTAATTTCCATTCACAAAATTAAATTCCATCCACTCTATGGAGCAAAGTGTTTATTTGTATATTCATGATGTTGCATACTTGTGATTGAATGTGTGTCTATGTGTGTTAGTACGAAGCAACAGTTCATATCCCAATAGGCAATGAAGCTAGGTCTCTTCTAACGAATGCGTGCATTTACTGTTACTTTTGGCGGTAAGACACACGACTTCCTCGCTGCTTCTGCGAGCGCTTCAATGAGACCTAATTTTTCGCTACCCTGTAGCGGGATTCCCAAACATCTTAACTTCGATTACGTTAACGTTAACTAACAACGATTATAGCTTGCAGTAACAACTGCCGTATTCCCAAACCTATGCTTAACTGCAATATTTGCTACGAGTTGCATTAATAAAGTTAGCGTAATCATTGTTAACAAATATTGAAAATATGGCAGTATTGGCATTTGACAGCTTAAATTGGTGAAAGATTAAAGAAGAATAGAAAAAATAAAAAAGAATCAAACAAAAATAAAAATGCAAGCAGCAAAAAAAAAGAAGCAGCCGTGCAACAGCTGAGCAATACAAGCTGATGCTGGACTTTTTCGTGAGCCGATGCTGCCAAAAGGGTAGTGATGAAGAGGTGGTAAGGATAGCCAGGGATATCGTTGTGATTAAGCAGCTAGTGTGTGTTGCGAGATCTCTCTAACAGGCTGCTGCTGCTACCTCTGCTGCTGTTCGATTACGTTGTGCATTTATTACCCAAGTGCAGCTTATGTGAATATGTTTATAATATAAAAGCAATGAAGTCGATTTATTTGAATTTAATCTTTCATTATATATTTCGTTGGTTTGTTTTTGGGGTTTTTTTGTTTTTGTTCTTGTTTTGACATTCTTTTACTTTATATTTATATTTATATTTAATTATTTACGGTTGCATTTTCTTTATAAAGGCAATAAAACACCTTTCTAATGGCATGTCAATAAACCCCACCAACTTAACCGTTACCGAGTTGTGGTCGTGTGAAGATGAAATCAATCGATTGAAACTACCAAATTTCAACTTTGAGTGCAAATTTCTCAGAATTTCGCGTAATAAATGAAATTTTTTTTTAAGATCAATTTTGTAATTTGTTCAAATTTCTTTTCAATGACACCAAAAACATAAACATATCTTAAAAAATAAAAAAGTTGGCTGTACTTTTTAAAATATTTGTATTCTTCACAACTTCACAAAAAAAACCTTATTTTACGCTTAACGTTGATATTTGTATGGTTAACAACGTCTTAAAATACGTTGTTAAGCTAGCTACAGATACGTTAAGATATTGTTAACGAACTGTCAAAGATATCTACAAAAATATCTAAGGTTGAGTTTGGGAATACGAGTTAACAATTTTTGTAGCTAAGACCAGTTAACGTTAACGTAATCGAAGTTAAGATGTTTGGGAATCCCGCTACTGGGCAGTACAACAATTATGTATTTCCTACAAGAACTGCTTCTGCTTATATTTCAGGGTTACTTTTTCGTTAAAAGTTTAAATATATATTAATTCAAAAATACTGAATAATATTCCACGTCTTGGCTTAGAATATTCTTATCTAACAAAAATATGTGAAATAAAATAAAATCACTGAATAAATAGGTAGGTATATATAAAAAGAATTAAAAAAAATATTTTTTTAGTATTTTTGGTTAACCTCTTCTTTAAGCCATTCTAAAGGAGTGCATATAGCAGGCCTCTTTAAAGCAAGGAGAGCGGAAAGCATGGGAAATTTGGCCATTTCATATAAAAAAGTATATGGGCTTGGATATGAGTAGGGTAGGCCTCCGACATCCATTTTAAGGCCTGCTAGTAGCCCTTCGAATACCTGCCCATGCCTACTGGGATATAGCGTTTCTGAAACATGTTTACTACTTATGTGATTGTCACTTGTATCTGACACACTGCTTTATAAATCTTATCTTATTTAATGGAATCGTCAAATAAGTAAATTCAAAATCTTATGTGGTATTCATGTGGAGGACTGAGAATTACATATTTACTTTATATATATTAGGGTGGTCCTTATTTTTAGACTTTTGAATTATCATCACGGCATTTCATTATTCGATTATAAACTGAAGTGAAACTTTTAAAGCCGCTTATACAACAATACGGTGAGCTAGATGGCGGGTAAAACCAATGTAACGAAATGGTACTTATGAGAACAAAAAGACTGCAATTTGCCGCATCGGTTGTATAAAAACGAAAAATACGGCTATTTAATAATTTTTTATATTGTTGTTTTCACCGAGGATTGAACACACTACGCTTGGATCCATTAGTTGGCTGCTCTTACCTACTGGGCCACGGGGACATATCTATTTGAGGAGCTAGCTATAAATATTTTAAATTTTACAATCAGTAGTTCTTTCTTTTCTTTCTTTTATGATTGACTTGAGTCTTTCGTTCAATACTCTACACGGGTCTAAAAATTTAGACTACTTTCAGGTATTGCTCAAATTGAGTTTTGATAAATACAGAAAGCAGCTTTCGAAGTAGGCCTTGCTTTGATTGATTTGGAAACAGCACATGCTGCAATTTTAACGAATGCAATTTTGAATCTAAAATTTGTTTTATAGATTATACCCGATATGTAATCTTTGATATATCAGTCATGCAGTCCATTAATACACCAAGTTTTTAAAATCACATATATGTAACTTTTAACGAAAAAATTACCCCGAAATATAAGCCCTTGTAGGGAAACATGAACGAACACAAAGCAGAAAGGTTGAAGAATTTTCGACAAATTTTTTAATGAACGAACACAAGCCGGACGCGTTAAAGAATTTTCAACAAGAAATACAAGAGAGAAGAGTTATCGGTTATCGCGTGTTCTACTGTTTTCGTTGTTTCCTTGTTCTGTTTGTTTTTATTTTTTAATGTTGACGAAACCAATGCAGATGAGTTAAAGAATATTCTGCAAGTCTATTATTGACGAATACAAGCCAGACGTGTTAAAGAATATTCTGCAAGTCTGGCTAATGCAGCAAGTTTGTTTAATTTATTTAAAAGCAGAGTAGGTAGTCCGGTAACTCAGTTGATAATGGAAGAACTTTTTAATTTCGATATAAATGTTGGTGGTATTTCTATAAAAATTCATGTCATTCATTAATATTGCAGCATGTGCTGTTTCCAAATCAATCAATGCAAGGCTTACTGCGAAAATTGCTTTCTGAATTTGTCAAAACTCAATTTCAGAAATGCCTGAAAGTATGCTAATATTCTGAAAAAACGCTACGTTCAGATTCAAATTTTTTTACCGTAATGGACATTTAGAGTATTAACAGAAAGACTCAATTCAATCATAAAAGAATGAAAATAACTACTGATTAAATTTAAATGTTACTTAAAATAAGTATGAGCTACTCAAATAAATATGTCTCCGTGGCCCAGTGGGTAGAGCAGCCAGCTGTAGATCCAAGCGTAGTGTGTTCAATCCTCGGTGAAAACAACAATATGAAAAATTTTTAAATAGCCATATTTTTTGTTTTTATACGACCAGTGCGGCGAATTGCTGTGTTGTTTTATCCCCCATCTAGCTCGCCGTAATGTTGTATACGCGACTATAAAAGTTTCACTTCAAAAACCACACCACAAAAACTATCAATTCAAGATCTCTAAAATATGTTTTTAGGACTAACGGGTTTTACTACATGTCGGAATGACTAATTTTGATATTTTTTTTTTTCATTTTCCACTGTGTATAACTTGAAAAAAGAAAATATGCAAATATTTCTAGTTTTTTAAGTACTATCGGCATGCAAACTACCAAATTTTTACTACTATGTGAGTTTCGAGAAGCGTCCGATTTGACATGGAATCAGCGATATATCAACCGTTTTTGATCTTCATGCATTGAAATTTTAAAAGGCAACGTTTGCCATATGTTGCTCAAATAGGAATTTGCTTATACACTACCACGCTTTTCACAAATTCACAAAACGATCACAAACAAATTCATCCAATTCGGACAGGACAACGTCTGTTCAATTCAATTCATTTATCATACAATAAAGTTACATATTAATTTCATTACATTGTTGATTACATAGTTGTTTTACGTCTTCTCAACATACATATATGTAGTACTTTTCTAAGAATTAAGCACTTTTTTTTTTGTAAGTGTAATCAACGTATTAGTTCATTGTAAGGCACATTTGGACAACGTCTGTCGGGCCCGCTAGTATTATACGAGTATATATAAAAATATTTCCATTTCAAAATTATTAAGGATCAGAAATTTTGTCAAGTTCTTATAACTTATTTGAACAGTAACTTACTGCACAATCCATCAACTTTGGTTCATAAATAATAGCTCGATATAAATACAAATTGTGTACTTAATAATTAAGTTACATTATTCGACTTAATTAAAATAATCTTCAGCCCCTTTATCCAAATTTTGTACCAGTTTGCGAACTGGTTTCACTGCTGTGAAATAAACACCTTATGTCGTGCTCTCGCAACATTGATTAAAGAACAGCGTGTGGCTCAAACTTATGACAAATTAAGCACTAAATTAATTTTAATTTGGAACAGTGTTTGAGGCGAGCAACTCTAGTGGCAATCCTAACGCCTCCTACTTAATGCCTATTTCACGCCGTTGTAGTCGTCGACGTAATGCATACTTGTTGTGATTAGTAATAAACAAAGAGCAGAAAATAGCAGCAATAACGGTATATAACTAACCAACATGCTAGGCATAATTTTAGGAGCTGTTTTTTTTATGTGAGCACTAAAAAAGTGGTTGTTAAATGAAGCGGAAACGAACCGAGCTAATAAGGGACTAAGTGTGCATGAACGTGTGTGTGGTGTGTGAGTGTGTGTTTGTGCATGCTAGTATGCAGTTGTGTGTTGATTGCGAGCGACAATGACAATGTCCAGAAAATATAATTAAGTTTTAGTTTTAATGTTAACAAGTGGCGCACTTTTTTACGGCTTAGATTTTGTTTGAATGTGTTTGTTTGCCTAGTATGCGTGGCTTTGTTAGAACACACGTAAGCCAATAAGAAATAAGCAACAAATAATATAAAAAACACAAAAAAAAAAAAAATGCATCATAATTATCGGCAAACAAAACTATGCAAAAGGTTATGAAAGAAAGCGTGTTTAATAACAATCTACGCATAGGCGGCTGTGGCTGAAAGGAAACGACCACGTACAAGCTGTCTCTTCCAGTGTTTTCTTTGAGGATCTTGTAAACTTTTATTTATTTTCTTTTATGCTGTCACTAATGTCTTATGCCTTAAGCCTAATCGCTGCAAATAATTTTTCAAAAACCATTAACTCATACCTTGTGATTATTTTTAATTAAAAATACTAATTATTTTGCATCTACTCAGGTATTTGAAACGGATAAAAAATATAAAAAATAGGCACAAACTTTATTGTCTTTATATAAAAAGTTACGAGTGAACCAACTTAATATTCTGCATTTATATTTTTCTCAGAAAAACTTCAAATTTATCAGTAGCTAGCTATACCTATCAAAAATTGATTAAATTTTGTGTGTCACATAAAGCAGTCCTTCGTGGCGTTTAAAGTGTTCTAAAAGAGTTAGAATAAACTTAAATATTTGTTTATGTTGATACTCAGTGGCGTAGCGTAGGCTTCAGCAGCCTGGGGTGGAGGCCAATTTTGCCGTCCCCTTATTAAGATCTTCAAGTTCAAGACTCTGAAATATACAGTAATCCTAAAAAACTTTTTGGTAAGAACAATCATCATTATTGTGTTTTGTATAAATTACAAATGAAAATAGTCATGTAACATATGGGTGTCAATTAGGATGCCTCAAAAAAAAAAAGAGTTGCCATTGCCTCGGACTAACACTGTGTTTGCTGGCAACACTGTATTGCCTAAGTCGTGATTTTTATTTGTGCTCTTGGAATAAATTTAAAATTGTTAATATCCGTAAAATTATTAAGCAAAAAATTATTCGAGCCGGTTTGCTAAGCATTGCTGAGGATCTTCATCTTTATTGTTCCTGTTGTTCATCTTCAAAGCATTTATAAATCCTTTTCAAAATATTTGATTGCATACTATATATATATTTCTTCATTTGCATCAGTTGTTTCTTATTTAGCAACAACAATTTTATGCTTAGCTTGTTGAAGAGAGAGCGAACTTGGTTTTTATTTTCAGTTGTATTTTGATGCTCAAACTCAACTGTTTGGCAAATAATATGTCATTTGATTCTCAAACTGTCACTGAAATAGAGTTGCCATAGTACTTTTATTGCACTTGTACACTTGTAAATTTTATTATTTTCATTAAAAATGTACTGCAATTTTCGCAACTGCACTGTAAAAGGTGAATCTGACCAGCTGGTTGATTGCTGGTTGTGTGATGCTTTTTTTCAGTGTGCAGCATTGAATGCGAGAATTTTTGATGCACTCAATGAAAGTAAAGGACTTCGTTGGTCTTGTACAGACTGCAGATACTCTGATGTAGATATTTTAAAGCTTATAAGGCAATCTCGAAGAGGCTTTTTAGAGGTGCCTAAGGCTCAAGCCAGATTGGCTGATTTTGAAGATTTGTTTAAAAAATTTTAAATCATGGATGAAACTTCTGTTTCCCATAAGCCTAAACGACCACCCATGAATCTTCGAAGTTCTGCTAAATCTGCTAAGCCTGGCGCTATATCCATACCTCCGTCTGTTAATAGTAATAAGTTAATTTCACTTTCACCTGTTTTGAACTCTCCTTCCAAAGCGCAATCAACTGAGTGTAAATAAAGATCAAAATGCTGAATATATTGCCCCTGCTAATGAGGCTGCATCAGCTGATCTGATTTTAAATACATCCGGTTGAGTCTTCTGAAGTAGTACCAACTATAGTCATAAGTGATGATTCTCCGGGTAATTCTGGTAAGAAAAAAACTTATGCCGAAGCCTGTACTGCTACTAATACTATTCCATCAACTTCCGTTATGAGCTCGGTTTTAACTGGTGCTATACCAAAACAAATATTGAAAAAAAGCATTATTCTGCCGTCTTGTAAAAAACTTGTGGTTGTCCAGCCTTCCTTGCTCTTGATACATCCGAAAAAGACGTTTCACATCATATAAACTCTAAATTGAATATTGTTAACAAGAATATTTCGGTTTACAAATTCAAGTTTTCATATGAGCGTTCTGTATCTTCTTTCAAAATAAATTTGCCTGGGAATCTCTTTAATACGGTATTAGATCAAGGTTTTTGGCCTGAAAATACTTTGATCTACGAATATATTCCTAGATCACAACCTAAAACTTCACTGGCTACTTTACCTGTTCGTACTACTAAACAAGAAAACTAGATTGTTGCCTTGCATTCCTTATCTTATACCAAAATATTCGAGTATTAAATACAATGTTAAAATATTTACATATTTTAAGCCACAACCTATTTTTTGACAAAATTGTTTTCAGTGAAACTTGGCTTAAGCCTAACACTCTAAATACTGAAATTCTATCTAATAATTTCAATATTTGCCGCAAAGATAGAAACGCCATTGCTGGTAATTCTTTTAATGGCGGTGGAGTTTTAACTGCCGTTAAATCTTCTTATTTCTCACAAGAAATAATAATTCCTGAGGCATCTGATATTGAATTTTGTTGTGTTCTTGTAAAGTATGCTGCATTAAATCTTTATGTAACATGTTCATATATTCCTCCTGTTTCCAACGTAGAGGTATATTTGAAATATTTGGTTTCGATAAATAAAGTGTGTTCAAAACTTCAGCCTCATGATCACATTCTAATAACGGGTGACTTTAATCTTCCAAGTGTCGTTTGGAACTGCTGCACCGAAAACCTTGCAATATTATTACCTTCGTCTATATGCTCATCTGCTAATTCATTTTTAAATTAGCTTTCAAGTCAAGGACTTTTCAATTAAACAGCGACTTTAACAAGAATAGCCGTTTGTTAGATCTTTTATATTTTGACGACAGCAATATTATTTCAGTTTCAAGGACAGATCCACTCCTGCTCTCTGAAGATCCGTACCATCCAACTTTAGAAATTGCTCTTCATTTTCCTAAATAATCTGTAAAGAATCGTATTGCTCAACCTCCTGCTCAGTTAAATTTTAAAAGAACCAATTATCTTTTGTTAAAAAACTATATATCTAATATTAACTGGACATCCGTACTAAATATCGTTAATACAAAAACATCGCCAGAAAACCTTGATTCGGCTGTCTCTGCTTTTAATAGAACTCTCAATGATTGTTTTTCTTTCATCAGTACCACAGAGGAAAGCCCGTTTAGCATTTGGTCCTGTATGGTTTACTGAAGAACTGAGAAAATTAAGAAACTTAAAATCCATGCTTTATAAAAAATTTCAAAAAACTCATAGCATTACAGATTTTGGTTCTTATACCTCTATTAAGTACAAGTATCGTCAATTATGCAAGCAATCTTACGATATTTAGTTAATAAAAGTAAAATTAAACATCAAATCTGATGTTAAATCATTCTGGGGCTTTGTCAACACAAAACGCAAGATTGATTCCTATCCTACTTTTATGAAATATAAATCTGTTGAATCGGATAGCGAGAATAGCATTTGTAATTTTTTCGCTGACTTTTTCAAAGCGACCTATTCATCTTCATCCTATGATAATCTAAGCTATCCATTTAGTGTTCAATCTTTGGATATTTGTCTCCCAATAATTGATACTAACACGGTTTTATCATACTTAAAACCTCTTAAAACGTCATATAAAAGTGGTGTCGACAATATACTGTCATGTATATTACAATATTGCTGTGATGAATGAGTAACTCCAATCACTTTGCTTTTTTCTTCTTCATTAAAATCTTGCTATTTTCCAGTTGCCTGGAAGTCGTCTTTTATTATTCCGTTGCACAAGTCTGGTAACAGGTCTTTAATCGATAACTATGGTGGAATTGCAAAATTAAGCGCTTTGCCGAAGCTTTTCGAGGCAATCATTACTTCACAATTATCACATAGTGCTAAATCTTTATTGTCTCCACTCCAAAATGGATTCGTTTCTGGAAAATCTACGTTTACAAACCTACTTGAATTTACTTCCAAAACCATTGAGAATTTTGGAAAAGGCTTACAGACTGATGTTATATACACAGATTTTAGTAAAGCTTTTGATGTTGTTAATCATAAACTCTTAGTCTTAAAGCTCTCTCTTGCTGGATTTCCCACAACACTTGTAAGATGGATTGAATCTTATTTATGCAATAGAACACAACGTGTTCTTTTTAAACTTGCGAAATCTCATGAGTTTCCTGTCACTTCTGGTGTACCTCCAGGAAGCCACCTCGGGCCTCTTCTTTTCTTAATGTTTATAAATGATTTCCCATCTGTCATAAAGCATTCGAGTATTTTAATGTACGCAGACGACGTGAAACTATTTCTTCCTTTCAAAAATGCTAATGATCTTGCCGTTCTCTTGCAAGCTGACATAGACCATCTTTATAGCTGGTGCAACGTGAATCGTATGAATCTTAACATGAAGAAATGCAAGCGCATGACTTTCACTCGAAAATCTCCTGTCACATGTATTTATAAAATTTGTGTCCATACATTAGAGACTTTAGATGTCTTTCATGATCTTGGAGTAGCTATGGATACTAAACTTCGCTTTCGTATTCATATTAATAAAATTATAAATCGAGCAAATAGTACTTTAGGTTTTATTAAATGATGGGCAAAAGAGTTTAATGATCCCTATATAAGAAAAAACCTTATTCACCTCTCTAGTGCGACCTATTTCAGAGTATGATTCAATTGTTTGGTGCCCTCGATATAGTTGTTACATTGACGATATAGAATCAGTTCAGAAAAAGTTTCTTTTGTTCTGCTTAAGCCATCTTTACTGCAATTTCAACTATCACCTACCACCTCATGAATATCGTCTGCAACTTTTAAATCTTCCTACTTTAAATAATCGGAGAATTATGCTAAATGCTACTTGGATTTTCAAACTTTTACATGGATATGTAGACAGTCAATATTTACTGAACTAATTACTTGCAAAACGAACCACTCAGAAGCGCTTGTGGGGACTTTAATTTTGTTTCAAATTCAATTTCTTTAAATGAATCCGTTTACTAAATTAAATTTAATATTTTAGATTATCTACAGTATCGCCACTAATCTGGATCATGCTTCCAAGGATACTTAATATTTTCCTGTGATGTTTGATAACAACTTATACAATCTAGCTGTGTAGTTTAATATGATTATCCAGAGCGAGACCACGTCCGTCTCGCCTGGCATATGCCGGTTTGACGCCGTACGACTAGCTTTGCATGTGTGAGCTGTGCTCTAATCCATATTTGTACAGATATACACGCTATAGATATATTTTGATTATCCAGAGCAAGACCTCGTCTGTCTTGCCTAGCACATATATGAGCTCGATATCGTCCGTCTAGCCTGACATATGGGAGCACCGCTCTAATCAATCATTCTATTTACTACTAAGAAGCTAACCGGATTGCAACTGTATATACCTGAAAGCCTGACAATTTTACATTATAAAAGAAATATTATAAAAAATTTAATTGTACTTATATAAATTCTATAAAGCCATATGTGCTTAGCATTTAAATAAATAATAATAATAATAGTGAACCTTGATCTATTTTATGACGACTCCCAAAATATTTTTTTCCGATATTTGACATTTTTTTTGATATTTTTTTATGTTATTTTCAATTAAATTCAAATAACTTCATTGCTTTATATAATATCCTCGTTTTAAAGATATCGTTTGAAAGGTTTTGACTGCTTCTTATTATTTCTTGACAGAGTTCATCAACTTAATTTCCATTTAAACTAAATTATTTATCATTCCTTACATTCATGTAAATCAACACTAGCATTTTAGAAAAACTTTTTTAAAACTATTATTTCTAACAGTCTGTTTTTTTTTTTAACAACCACACCAGCCGAAATTTTTAGGAAAAACATGATTTTTGGAGGTTATTTAAAAATAGTTTAGCTCAATGGCGGTTATCGTGACAGCCAAAATATTTTATAAATCGTCATAAAATAGACCACAGTTCATTTCTAGTCGATGGCATTGACACTCTTTTCTTTGCTAAGAAGGTGGAGGCACCTTGGTGTATACATATTTACAATGTAATAATATTTATAACAAAAATTCTTAGACGTATGCTACTTACATCGATATAACAGGTACATACAGTGATGATTGTCCGTTATCGATCGAGAATATTAAGATTTTAGTAAATTGAATATAAAAGCACCTTTCGAATTGAATATAAAGTGCATTGAATATAAAATGCATTTTGAAAATTTAGTGTTTGAATACAATATTTATACCCCAACGCGTACTGCGTAAGGGGTATATTAACTTTGTCATTCCGTTTGTAACGCCAAGAAGGTAGCGCGGCAGGCATAGAAAAATATATATATTTTTGATCAGTATCATCTCCTGAGTCGATTTCCGTGTGTCCGTCTGTCTGTCCATCTGTCAACACGATTACAGCCGCAATTTTAAAGCTATCGTGATGAAATTCAAAATATAAGTTTATTTTTAAAAAAGGAAGACCAAGTTCGAAAATGGGCCAAATCGGATGAAAACCACGCCTACCTCCCATACAAAGTGACTTTATTTTAAACGTAAAATGTTTTTAAAATCCACAAAAATTAAAGAAATGGCTTGCAATTTGTCACGTAAGCTTTGATCTCCAATCTGAGTCCTGGCTCTGAAATTGGAAAAAATCTAATGAAAACCACGCCTACTTCCCATACAAATTGTCTTTATTTTAAATGTGAAATCTCTTAAAAATCCACAAAAATTAAAGAAATGTCTTAAAATTTTGCACATAAAATTTATATTTAATATAAGCCATATATATGATATATGGCAAAATCGAGTGAAAACCACGCCTACCTCCCAAACAAAGTGACTTTATTTTAACAGTAAAATCTCTTCAAAATCCACAAAAATTAATGAAATGCCTTGAAATTTTGCATGAAGCTTTGATCGTCAATATAAATCATAGCAATGAAATTTGGAAAAATCTGACGAAAACCACACCTACCACCCATTCAAAGTGGCTTTATAGTAACCGTAAAATCTCTTAAAAATTAAAGAAAGGTCTTGAAATTTTCCACATAGGCTTTGATATTTAATGTTGACCATTACTATGATATTTGACAAAATCGGATGAAAACCACGCCTTCCTCCCATACAAATTGGCTTTATTTAAAATGTAAAATCGCTAAAAAATCCACAAAAATTAAAGAAATGTCTTCAAATTTTGCACATGAGCTTTGATATATAGTATGAAGCATTTCTTTGATATTTGCCAAATCGGATGAAAGTCACGCCTACCTCCCATGCAAAGTGACGTCATCGAAATAGAAAAACTTTCTTTTTCCAAGCTCCACCCTCATCGTTTATCCAACACATACCAAATTTTGCACATGTATTCTATACACACATATGGTGTAATATGACACATATGGTGTAATAGTCCTTAGACTTGGAAAGTGGGCGTGGCATCTTACTTTAAATCGAACTTTTTCAACACCGTGTGTCAGACATCCAGAAAATTTTGCACATATTATCCAAATTTAATTTGATCAATCTTACGAGTAAGTTTATTAAACTGGGCAGTACTAGACAGCGGGCGTGGCACTTTTTAAACCAGCTCCATCTACTCCGTTTGTCCGATTTCAACCAAATTTGTTACATATATTCTTGAGCATAATGAGAGGTTTTAAGCCTACAAAAGTGGGTGGGATTGGACAAGGAGCGTGTCACATTTAATTCTAATCGAACTCCTTCTACACCGTTTTTCTGATTTCAAACAACTTTTGCAAATATATTCTTTGGAATAATGAGCAGTGAGTAATCTAAAAATTGGTCGTGCCACTTAAATATAAATCAAACCCCTTATATGGCATTTGTCCAAATTCTTCCAAATTTTCCATATTCTTTGGAATAATAAGCAGTCAGTAGTCTAGAAAATTTGCTCGAATTGAACGGGGCGTGACACTTTAATTTTAAACGAAATTGTTTTAAGCCGTTGGTAGGAATTGACACATACCAATCAGATTTTTCACATATATTCTTTAGCAGTCTACAAATTACTCTATGTGGCAGCTAAAGGTGAAATATTTTTGCAGATAATATATAAACATTTTATAGACGGCTAATAAACGACGGCTTTGGTGCCCTGCCGAAGCTCCATTCCTTACTAGTTTTTGAGTAAATATTAAAGTACGGTAGTAAAACATGCCAGGAACATACGATTATATAGTCTATTTAAGTTAGTGTTATTTTGTTCAAAATCTATTTGTTTTGCACCAAAATCAAATCCATACCATACCATTCCATCCTGCCAGCACATCCTTATCAGCAAATATTAAATCTTAAAAACGAAACAATTGTATAAAACTAATTATGTATGTATGTAACTCTTTTACACTCTCTTGATCTCTTTTTTTCTTCCTTCTTGCTCTCTCACTTTGATCTCTACCAAACACAACAAACGATAACAACAACTACAACAACAACAACAACAATTTCCATATGCACACCATGAATGCACCATTCCGCACTTCCTGAATACCATTTGCTAACTTCTAAAAGGCTATTGAGAGCCGAACTCTACACGATACGCAGAAAGGGTGCTTTGAAAATAGGCGGGTCACTCGAGTCCCCTCAAAACCAATTGCAACAAAATCAGCTACAACAACAACAGAACAATCAAAATCTTCAGCCACACCCACTGCTTAACGAATCGAACCGCCATTGTTCGCGCTGCAACACCGAATTGGGACGCATCACAAACCGGGGAGCGCCCTGTCGGGTCTGTAAGCTGCGCGTGTGTAAGGCATGTCGTGAGTTCACGACACGTACCACAGACTGGGTTTGTGTCGTTTGCCACAAGCAAATGTAAGTGCAGTCTATCGCTTTCTCTTGCTGTCACTCTCTTGTCACTTTAAGGCCTACACCATAGCTGTCATTTTATCTTAAATGTGTGTTTATTGTTATTCAGTTATCACATTGAATATTTGGCATGGCTTTTAGAATTTTTAGAAATTGCTTTTATTTGTATATATAATATTTAATGCCATGGATTGTTTTAATCCGTTAGTAAAATTTTTTGTTTATTTTTATCTTTGCTCTGATGTTAAAATATATCGTTAATTTTATCTTTGTTTTCAATTTTCGCAAACTTTTACTTATCACTCTTAATGCCAAATGTTTATGCATGATATGAATTATTGTTGTTTATATGTCATTCATTGGAATTATCCATTTTGTTTTTATTTTGCTTTATTAAAACATTTATTTCTGATTTTATTTTCTATTTTTATTTTCTATTGTTTGCATTTTCATATTTATATTAACACTTCTAAGTCGTTCCTTATTCCACTAATCATTTAACTACTTTATCTAACAATTGCATTTATTGGGACTTAAGGGAACTGATAACAATTTTTGTGAAAAATTAAGGTGCGTTTTACGAGAGCATTACGTAATAATGGTTAAGCATATTGATTTAAAAATTTTTGTATATTTTTAAAGAAGTTGAACCCTTCTTTGCAAAAAATAATATTTTTTTTTTTTTTTCGTGACGTCATTTCTTCGTAATAATAACATCCCTGAGGCACCAAGAAAAAAGGTCTCGGTTGGAGGGCGGAATATCTCGGATTTGGAAAATCGGAAAAAAACAACAAAAAACTCTATTAAAGTACACATTTAAAGAGTCAAATTTTCTGAAGTGGGAACACTAAAAATTAACTTCTCGAACTTTGACTTTTTATTGAGGAACTTTGAAGAATTTTCGATTAAAATAAGTGTCTTACATTTTTTAAAAAAAATTTTAAGTTATAAGCAAAGGTTATAAGGTTTTTTTAAATTGCGATATTTCATTAAACATTGAGTGAAAGTTAATGAAATTTTGGTGGTAGGACTAAAAATAAATCACAATTTAGATGAAATAAAGTTTTCATTAAAATTTTAAAATTTTTTTATAAATAATACACTTTTTAATAAACAATTAAAAATTTACCCAACTTCTCCACTAGATAGAAATAAAATTTTTTCACAGTATTGTTCCCTAAAATCTGCGTAACATTTTTTCCAAAAAAAGTTTCAGTACACTTCATAAACAAAAGAGTTACGACTGTTTTAGTGCCGTCAAATAGGCGCGAGCTGTAGTACAGCGCGAAGCACATAAACACGATCAAGCTTGTTTATTTCATTTGTTTCCCTGTAGGAAAATCAACTAATTTAAAAGTAGTTGATAAAGTATTTTTTTGTCAACCACAACTAGTTGAAGTTCTGACTTTTTCCCATGGAACGAACTAACATATTTTGTATGGTGATTTCCGCTAAATAAGTCAATTGACTTTCGTCTGCATATATATTCAACTACTTGTTAAATTAGTTATATTTAAATTATTTTTAAATGACTTTAAAATAACCAATTGAAAACTATTACTGATGGCCTAAAAAGTTAATAATATTTGATGAAATAACATGGTTAAATATATATAAACTTGTAATCTAATAAAAATTTGCAATTAAAACATGTCAAAATCAGAGTTGTTGCCGCCTTAATATAATTCAAAGTAGTTCATATACTGGTTTATTTTAAACTAGTTTTTTAATTAGTTGTTTAAAAAAACAAGTGAATTTGTTCCTATAGGCTTATTCATGATTGTTTTTTGTATTGAAACAGCGTGCAGCGATGAAATGTGTGAATCTATTTTTAGACGCATTAGTTAAAATTTGTCAGTAAGTCGTCGTTTTTTATCATGACACCACCACCTAACAGTTCCTATGTTAAAAAATTTTAAGATTTTTTTATTTTATATTTTATTTACAAACAGACTTTCTGTACGACATTGTTTTGATCATTAGAAAAAATCTTACAATTCAAATTATTCGTATCAGATGGCTTGCAATAGTGAAATTGACGAGTCTCTTTTACTGTTTTCGCTTTAGTAAAACGTGATTCCTATGTTTTTTGTGTGTATTGTATTCAACCGCCGAAGAAAAATCAAAATTAATTTTGTGAAAAGATTCTTGGGCCCATTCAAAGAGTTTTCTCAACACACACAACATGCTTTTCTCTTAACACATCCACCAATTCCATCGCAAACTCACTTCCCGTGCGCCGTTGCAAAAAAATGCCACTCTGCTTTTATACCAAAATTCTCTTCATGGTGCAATTAATTTACAAAATTAAATTTATTGGGAGCCAGCTCCGTCAGAGAAATAGTAAAATTTTGTTCACGTTCTAAACACCGAATTTATTCTTTAAAAATTTTATCATTTTTGAATTGTATAAGTGGACTCCTGTGGCATCGTGATTAATAAATTCAGAAAAAAACTATAGAACTTACGTGTTGGAGAACGTTGTTTTGCTTATAGTAAATGACATAAACATGAAGCGTTGCTTGATCTCTTGACCAATGTTGTGATTGTATGGCATCTTGCACATGAAGAGAGTAGTTTGACTTCCACAAATCATACCAATAAAAACGTCACGGTAGTTTTTTTTTTTAAATCAAACTTTTGACGAGCAAATGCTTGTTTAAGGCCTCTGAATTTAAGACGGATATTACCATGTATTTTACAAACGCAAACATAATGTGTACTCTTTGTTCAAAGCACTGAACACTGACAAAGAAACTTTAACTTCAGGAAATCTGTTTAAAAAATCTACACGTAGATCATTAAGATTTCCCCACAATAATCATTTCAAGAAAAATATAAAGATGGCTTGTATAAGATGCTGTATTATTTACAAAAAAAAATTATTTTTGTGTACCTGTTCCCTTTGACGTTTTCCATCAATTACAACAGATTTAAAATCTTTCACTCCAGGCATTACTCTGCTCACATCGTCTCGAAGAAAAACCTTTTTAACATTTTTAATAATATATGTACTCATTGCTCGACCTTTTTTCATATCCGTATAAGTACAGTAGCCCTTTTCCTCTTTTAATTTTGCAGCAGTAATCAGCATACGCTTGCTTACGCCGAATTCTTTAACTGCATTACATACCGACAATTTGAATGGAATCGTTGTAAGCAACACTATTTTTTTCTCGCCGACTTGATGCACACGATAACGCCGCTTTAAATTCACTCACCCAACTTTTAAAATTTTCATCGTAGAAAGGTTTACAGAGGATTTCATTTTCAGTTTTGGATACAAGTAGCTGATTTTTTCAGTTGGTGAGGCCATTACAAATGTTTCTATAGAAGTCACAAAGTTTTCTTTTTGAAGCGAAGCTTTTTACTCCCCGTTCTGCGATTTGCTTGGAGTGAAATCTGAAAAATTTTCGACAGATTCTTTCTTGGAAATTTGATGGTTTCTTTGTTGCTAGGCTTATGACAACAAGAAAATTTAATACTTTAATATTATATACTAAAAATATTTTTGGCCTACCCGTGGGGATCGAACCCACGTACTCTTAAATGATAGTCCAATACACTTTCCAATAGGCCACAAACACTTGTTAGAAATAGTTGTTAATTGAATACTAATTATAACAGAAGCTATGCTGCACTAGATCCTAGTAGACAGTAGATAGAGGATTGTGTATTTGCTATGCTACAACCATCAAAAATTTGCTTTTATTTGCCGCAAGGTGTCTCCAGCATCGGTTTGTTTGTATTGTGAATGCGTTTGTGGTGCTGTTGGCATAGAGTGTAAATTATTATCTAGAGATTGCATCAACTCTGCTTAATCTCTGGCATGTGTTAACAAAGTTATTTCACTAAAAAACATGAAAAAAGAAAGCTCTGTTAACCTCTGTTAACACATGCCAGAGATTTAGCAGAGTTGATGCAATCTCTAGATAATAATTTATACTCTATGCTGTTGGTACGAACAAAATTAGCAATGCCCACAAATGCGTTGACAAGTGCGTTTTTAAGCGTCAAAAATAGATGATTTCAATAAATATGGAATTAACAAACGCATGCATGAGTCAGTGAAGCCAAGTTCACAACCATGTGTGGAGAGTTAAAATGGAGAGTCGCTGGCATTATATGCCCGTATATGTAATTGGTGTGGAAATTTGACATTCAACAATAAAAAAATAAGCAGTAAATATGTTTTCTGTATATATGTAATTTATTTTTTTATTTTAAATTTTTGAATTTAAAAGTTAATTTATTAAAAAGAAAAAATTATTAAGCTATCAAATCTATGTAACTGCGAAAAAGCTTCGCTTCTCTCGTGTGTCCAACGACGCACCTATGTTTTTTTTTTTATAATTTTATCTACACTCGGACACACAAATTCTTCGTCTTTGTCTGAAAATATTTCCTCTATTTCTACATCTGACTCTTCTACATTTTTTTCACTAATGTTATTTCTTGCTTGCTTTCCAAAACTTTCGAACTGAATTTCATTTTTATTTCGGTAAAGTTTAACCTTACACACAGCACAAATATACAATCCGAGTAAACCGGCAAACTTATCATTACATTTATTGGACAAAACCGTTTTTAAGCAAATATTGATTGAAATATAGATTCACACATTCAACAAATGAAGTAAACATGCTTGATCGTGTTTATGTGCTTCGCGCTGTACCTCAGCTCGCGCCTATTTTATGAATTGTACTGAAATTTTTTTTGAAAAAAATGTTATGCAGATTTTAGGGAACAATACTGAGAAAAAAAAATGTATTTCTATCTATTGGAGAAGTTGGTTAAATTTAATTGTTTATTAAAAAGTGTATTATTTATAAACAATTTTTAAAATTTTAAAGAAAACTTTATTTCATCTAAATTGATTAATTCATTAACTTCCAAGCAATGTTTAATGAAATATCGCAATTTAAAAAAAAAACCTTATACGGAAATTATCTTGCTTATAACTTTTTAAAAAATTAAAATTTTTAAAAAAAATGTAAGACACTTATTTCAATCAATAATTCTTCAAAGTTCCTCAATAAAAAGTCAAAGCTCGATAAGTTCATTTTTAGTGTACCCACTTCAGAAAATTTGACTCAAAGCTAAGGATTGACAAGGAGTTTTTTCAAAATTTTTGATTTATTATATGTTATTTTAGACAGTTAGACGGTTCTTAACATCAGTGACAAAGGGTTCCATAGAGAAAATTTAAACAAAATAAGGACAATACTACGCAAAAATGAATTTCCAAAAAAGACAATAGAAGACTTAATTCACAAATACAATAACATACAAAATCAAAAAGATAAAGAAAATGCAAGAACCAAAATATACAAGTCAATGACGTACATTCCCGGTCTTTCCGAGAGATTCACTAATTCAAATACGTATAACAAAGAAAAAATACCGATAGCTTTAAAAACGAATAATACAGTAAAACAACTATACAGCAACACTAAAACAAAAATTAACAAACTCGACAAATCGAATGTAACAAAATTGCATGTAACGGTGACGGGTCCAACGTATGTGACCAGGCATATGTTGGGACTACAAAAAATAAATTACGGACAAGAATTTCTTCACATAGATCAGATCATAAAATACGTAGACCGTTGGAACAAAAAACAGCACTTGCAGCCCACTGTGCGGAACATGGACATACACCTGACTTTGACAGTGTTGAAATTTTACAACAAGAGGACAACTACTTTAAACGCTACACATTAGAAATGTTACACATTATTAGTCTACCAAAAGAGAAAAGAATTAACTACAAAACAGACACTGACAACTGCGCACACATATATAGAAAATTCGTGACCCTGTAGGAAAATCAACTAATTTAAAAGTAGTTGATAAAGTAGTTTTTTTTCAACCACAACTAGTTGAAATTCTGACTTTTTTCCATAGAACGAACTAACTTATTTTGTATGGTGATGTCCGCTAAATAAGTCAATTGACTTTCGTCTGCATATATTTTCAACTACTTGTTAAATTAGTTACATTTAAATTATTTTTTTAATTGCTTTAAAATAACCAATTGAAAACTATTACTGATGGCCAAAAGTTAATAATATTTGATGAAATAACATGGTTAAATATATATAAACTTGTAATCTAATAAAAATTTGCAATTAAAACATGTCAAAATCAGAGTAGTTGCCGCCTTAATATAATTCAAAGTAGTTTATCTATCACTGGTTTTTAAGTAGTATTTCAATTACTTCATATATTGAAGTGGATGCCGCCTTAATATAATTCAAAGTAGTTCATATACTGGTTTATTTTAAACTAGTTTTTTAATTAGTTGTTTTTAAAAACAAGTTAGTTTGTTCCTAAAGGGGACAAATAAATAATTATTAATAAGTTAAGTGCCAAGAAAGTAAGATGTAAATAAGTTTTGTTCAACTGTCGTAAAGTTTGTGTAAAATTTGTAAAGTTTGTGTTTGACTAAAAAAATGTTTGTTAAGTTCAAACTGTTTTAATTTGTAATATGTGAGTGACATGCAACATAAGTTAATGTATTGTTAATATAATTTTAAAAATGTTTTCAGTTATCCTGAAGATGATTGCCGACGGCAGTCGAAATATTGATAATAAATTTTATAATTAAAGCTTGGAGTTTAATATAAATTTTGGACCTAGAGCCCGCAAAACTAATTTCTAGTTTTTGATTTATAAAAACAATTGTGACTTGCGGAAATCAAAATTTAAGAAATTTCTCTCTTATAATTTGAGGGCAAAATTAGGTGCATACGATTTTGTAGACCTTAAAATATAAAAAGCTCCATGTCAATCTCTAAAAAATAAGTTGCTTAAGGTCCACAAAATATTTCAAGTCATTCGGCTGATTAGTTTTTGCGTAATGTTGCGCGTCGATGTTTTTCGTGGTATCTCAGAGATTTCATTATTGCGTTGAAATGACGTCACAAATAAAAATTCTTTTTAAATGCTTTTTGACAAACATATAAAATTTTTTAAATCAATGGCCCATAATCATACACAAAATAAAGGCGTCTTTAAATTTAGCATAAGCATTTTTGACAATTTTTCAATATAATTTATTGTCAAATAGCTTGCACTAAATTTAAAAAAGGTTTTTATTTGTTTAGGATTATGGGCCAATATCTTTAACCATTATTTCGTTATCCTCACATAAAACAAACCTACAATAAATTTTTCAAATCAAATTTTTATATAAGTCCCCTTAAATAAGATACAAAAATGAAAGATCTAACAATGCTCTCTGTAAAAAGTTCTGCAGAGTGTGTAGTTTGCATATTAAATGACATTTACATATTTCCACAGAAAAGACCACCGAGAGCAAAAAATAAAAATATATTAAAAACTTATTATTTAATGATATTAGCTTAGAGAAACATTTAAATTTTATTGATTTAAGCAATTTGAACATAAATTCATTTACCATGATGATGAAATCATCGGCACTGTTCCACAAATGTCATTTTTTTTTATTTTTTTTTTTTTGAAAATGTTAAGTAAATGCTTCTGTACGTTTCTGTTTTAATAAAAATGGAAGGCATTGGCTAAAAATAATGCATTATAGTTGAGGCAAGCAGAGGCACAATATTCTGAATTTGTTTTTTGAAGTGAAACTTTTTTAGCCACGTATACAACAATACGACGAGCTATAGATGGGGGGTAAAACCAATGTAACGAAATGGTTCATATTAAAACAACAACACAGCAATTCGCCACACTAGTTGTATAAAACGAAAAAATTGCTATTAAAATTTAAATTAAAATTTTTTTTTATATTTTTGCTTCCACTGAGGATTGAACACAGTACGTTTGTATCCATAGTCGCGACTGTTCTAACCACTGGGCCACGTAGACATATTTATTTGAGTAGCTCATACTTATGTTAAATCAACAAGCAGTACTTCTCTCTTTCTTTTATGATTGAATTGAGTCTTTCTTTCAATACTCTGAAAGTACAGTACGGTCTCAGAACATTGGCTTTAGAATTTTTAGGCATTTTTCAAATTGAGTTTTGATAAATTCAGATTGATTGCATTGATTGATTTCGAAACAGTACATGCTGCAATATTAACGAATGCAACTTTGAATCTAAAGTTTGTTTTATTCTTAAAACTGAATTTCCATATAAATATCGTATCTTCATATAATTCAAATGTCAAATCGAAATAAAAAAATAATCGCATGTTGCGTTATTTTAACACACAAAATACTGGTTACAAGTTCTTCCATTACCAACTGAGCCGTCAGATTACCAACGATATGTTGGTGGAAACTTAAACATAAGAAAGCTATGTTACTAAAATATTGTGCCGTAAATTAACACTTGTCAATGTTTACATAACCCACCCAGCGAAAGTTCGTTTGCAATGAACTTTTATCGAAGAAAAATTTCTTACCAGTGTTATCGCGTAAGTAATACTTAATAAAAGTATTAGAGCCTGAAAGTGCCAAAAAAGCTATCCGAAAGTATCCACCTTACAGTAAAAAAATAGAAAAAATAATTATCTTCGCATTTGTGTTGAAGAATTAATCGCTTTGGAATTGTAAACGAATAATTTTTCGAAACATAAGCGAACTTTCGCTTACCTTCGCTTACTTCGAATCGTAATCGATATCGAATTCGATGGCGAACTATTCGAAAATTTTTAGATTTTCGATATCGAAGTCGGATTTTCTGCAATGTGGGAAATAGCAGAATTTTTGCATCATTTAGCATTAAATATCGTCACAAATGCAACATAAAATACTATGCAAGGCGTGTAATGAAAAACACATGAACATTTGTTACTGTGTAGGCAGGGTAAAATAAGCCCAAACAAGTATGCGCGGTAGCATTAAGTCAGAGCTTCTGACAACAAAGCAAAGGCTTAGTGGTCCTAACTGCGGTTGAAATTTTCTGCTTTTTTTAAATTAAAAATATTTACAATCACACAGGCAGTTTTTGCTTTTTTTAAGAAAAATTTTAAATAGATTATTTAAATAAAGCCCAAATTATATAATCGATCGATGATTATTTTTGGCATAAATCCTATGGAATAAATTTTTTCAGGTTTGTTCGTATTTTGTTCACTTTGAAGCAAGGGAGGCAATGGTGTGATGGTAGCACGTTCAACTAGCAGTCGAATTGTACGCGGTTCGATGCGAGTACGGAAAGGGAAAAGTACGTTATTCCCGACACAGGTTTTTCGACAAATTTTTTCTTTTTAATATTTATAAATAAAAATATAATTGACAAAAAGACAAAACAGCAAGATCTGTCGTCTGTGCTATGAGGATCGAGCCTGAGATGACTTAAGTCATCACATTAAAATAAAAAATTCTCTAGATAACCAATTGTGTTACGATAGTAAGAAAAACTGCAATCTAATTCTGTACATAAATATTATAGTTTTCAGTAACTGTCAATAAACAAAAGGAACAATTGATATTTTCCATGATATCGCCATGTTGAAAATACTAGTTGACTTTATGAAATAAGACAGTTCTTGTACTACTACTGGTATGAAGGCAGACTGCTTTTAACCCTTTGATTGCACTGAAGGAGGGAATATTAATAAAATAGATTATCAATCTTCTCAGAAATTTCATTTTTGGGTAAAATTTTGACTTCTACCGTGCGTGGCGCCACATACAAAGTTTTCTTTAAGGAAATTTTGAAAAAATTGCAGTAAAATGATTCTTTCTTAATTTCAAAGTTTACTTCTATGCCAGCAACAGGTGCCTTAATATGTTTTCCCTTTCAAAATTTTAATTTTTTTTACTTTCTTTTACTTTTCCAACGATGTTAAATGATGATATGCTCTTGAACGGTACAGAAGTTATAGCCTAAAACGTGTAATAGTAATGAATTTTCAATACAAATTCAACTAATATAGCTATCAATTTTTAAACCCCAACGCGTACTGCGTAAGGGGTATATTAACTTTTTCATTACGTTTGTAACGCCAAGAAGGTGGCGTGGCAGGCATAGAAAAATGTATATATTTTTGATCAGCATCGTCTGTCGATACGATTACAGCCGCAATTTTAAAGCTATCGCAATGAAATTCAAAATATAAATTTATTTTTAAAAAAGGAAGATCAAGTTCGAAAATGCGCCGAATCAGACGAAAACCACGCCTAACTCCCATACAAACTGACTTTATATTAACCGTAAAATGTCTTTAAAATCCACAAAAATTAAAGAAATGACTTGAAATTTGGCAGGAAACTTGTTCTTCAGTCTTAATATTGGCTATGAAATTTGGAAAATCGGATGAAAACCACGCCTACCTCTCATACAAAGTGGATTAATTTTAAAATTAAAATCTCTTAAAAATCTGCTCAAATAAAAGATATGTCGTGAAATCTTGCGTATAGGCTTTGATATATAACATTGACCACCACTATGATATTTGGCAAAATCGAATGAAAACCACGCCTACCTTCCATACAAATTGGCTTTAATTTAGTTTAGTTTAGTTTAGCTTATTGTCTATAAATTTTTACAATTTTTTCAGACAAGCAAACAATAAAAATTAATATAAGTAAATTAGTTATAATAAAGATTAAGCGCATGTATAAATTCATTTTTGGAGTAAGAAAAATCAACACATATTTTTGAATTCAGTAAATTAAACTCACTTAAACATCTATTCATAGGTTCAAATAACAAATAGTTTGATCTACAAAAGTCAATTTTAAAATAATTAAATTTCCGTAGATTTCTATTAGGAACATTGAAATTTATTAAGCCAAGCAAATAGGGACAATCAATAATTCCACAGACAATGTTATATAAAAAAACGAGTGAATGAATTTTTCGTCTCATTTCCAACGACTTCAAGTTCAATAACAAA
Organism: Coremacera marginata; assembly: GCA_914767935.1. Taxonomy (NCBI): domain Eukaryota; kingdom Metazoa; phylum Arthropoda; class Insecta; order Diptera; family Sciomyzidae; genus Coremacera; species Coremacera marginata. Next base: position 228,483,552 of record OU612043.1, read on the forward strand.
CATCGAGCATTATATGATGGTAGCGGTTCAACAAAGCTTAAAGATCTCAAAGCGAATTTCAAAAATTTCTTTTGAATACGCTTAATTCTCATTATATGAACCATGTAATAAGGGTTCCATATAAAGGAAGCATATTCAAGACGCGACCTTACAAAAGCCATAAAAAGATTTTTCAAAGTGTAGGGATCAGAAAAATATGAACAATTCCTTCTTAAGAAGGCATGTACCGAATATGATCGCGAAAGTGTGCACGTTAAATGTTGAACAAAAGAATAACTTGAATCTAAAATAACATCTAAATCTTTGATCTCATCTACAAATTTAAATTGAATACTTCCAATATAATAAGTAGATGAAAAAACTTTTTTAGTTTTAGCAAAAGTAATGTGAAAACATTTATTGATATTTAGAAATAGGCAATTTCTCAAGCACCAATTATAAACACAATTCAAGTCTAACTGCAATAGATAGACATCAAAACTATTACGAATAGTCTTAAATGTTTTTTAATCATCTGCGTACAATAAAAAATTTGAAAAAGAAAAACAAGAACTAATGTCATTTATAAATAGAATAAAAAATAAAGGTCCTAGTATGCTTCCTTGTGGCACGCCCGAAGTTGCTTTAAATTTGAAGTATCTAGCATTTTCCAGATCAACATAACACAAACGATCGGCCAAATAGGATTTTATCCAACTCAAAAATTTAGAATGAAAACCGATACATTCAAGTCGTGCAATAAATAAGCTATGAGAAACCTTATCAAACGCCTTCGCGAAGTCGGTGTATATAGTATCGACTTGAAAACCATCAGCAAGTGAAGACAAAGAAAAATTTGTGAAAACGGCCAAATTCGTCGTTGTTGATCGACCACTAACAAAACCATGCTGTGCTGGGGATATTACATTTCTCAAAGCATAATTGAGTTTACCCTTGATAATGTTTTCAAAAAGTTTAGCCGTGTTGGATAGTTTCGATATTGGCCGATAATTTGTGGCATCATTTTTACGCCCACTTTTAAAAATTGGTGTTATGGAAGCAATTTTCCAACTGGCAACAAAAGTGCCAGAGTGCAACAATTTATTAAAAATCAATAATAATGGCTTCGCAAGAGAAATTGCGCATTTTTTAAAGAAAAATCCAGACAACCCATCAATATCCGATTTCATTGAGCTTTTCATACTAACAATACCTTTAATAACATCTTGTTCTAACAGAGAAATCTCGCCTATATTAATAGTGTTACCAAACTCAAATTTAGATAAAACATGAAGAGAATCAAAATCACTATCATCCTCGTAATTGGACTTAAAGAAATCGGCAAACAGATTGACAGAATCTTGAATATTATTTGAAATTTTAGAGTTGAAAGTTAAAGTAGAAGAAATAAATGAGCTGTTATTCATCGCCTGAACAAAACGCCAAAAGACCTTCGGATTGGATTTAATATTTTGTTCGATTGAAAGAATATGCTGTCTGTATAAGAACTTATTCAAAAAATCAAAATCGCGCGCAAAATACAAATATTTGTCCTGATACAAAGTATTCTTCGTAGCCTTGAAAAGATTATAAAATTTGTTTCTTTGATTTTTCAATCTTTTCAGACCTTTCGTATACCAAGGTAATTTATGGATTTTTTTTTGGCAAATACGAAACATTTTGTTTGAGAATACTATTGATTGTCTCTATAAAAACTTCAAAACAGGCTGCTGTGTCTCTAGTGTCAAATGAATCTAACCAATAAACGCAATTTATCAATTAATTAAGTAAGTCAAAATCACACCTATTAAAATTATATTTCAAATTAGCGTCTATATCTAAATCTACACTTATAGGTTCATGATGGACGCTGCAAGGCGAGATTTGGAATGCGCAAATATCAATAGAAAATTTAATGTTTTCAGTTACGAAAATCAGGTCAAGAATCCTATTGAGTCTATTCCTGAAATGATTTATCTGAAATAGATCGACACTCATAAAAGCATCTATTAAATTTATTTTATTCTCACGATTTACGTTAGCTGGGGTTAAATAGAATCATTTGACACGAAAGACCAGCTTATATCACAAAGGTTAAAATCACCGAAAATACAAATATTATTATTGCCACTTAAATTAGGTACTATTAATTTACTATTGCTATTAATTTAAACGTAAAATCTCTTAAAAATCCACATAAATTAATGAATTGTCTTGAAATTTTGCACATTAGCTTTGAAATATAATATGAACCATCTCTATGATATATGGCAAAATCGTATAAAAACCACGCCTACCTCCCATACAAAGTGACGTCATCAAAACAGGAAAACTTTCGTTAATATATAAAACTGAATGTCATCGTGTATGTCGTGGCTAAACACTTCGAATATACTTCAATATGGCCGCGGGGGGTATTTTAGCTTCGGTACCCTACCGAAGCTACATCCTTACTATTTTTTTTATTTTCGTTTTGTTTTTATATTATTGTTTTATTATTATAAAAATTCGATAAATAAACAATTTACAAACATAAATATGTTCTGGTAAGCTGGCTTAAAAGTAACGATGAATAGAGAGCATGAATTAATGCGTAGTAGCCAAAGAATGTCGTGTTTCATTAGGTGAAATGTCGAACTACTTCAGCATCAACCTAATATGGGTACCTGGGCATAAAGGCATAAAAGGTAATGAAAAGGCAGATGAGCTTGCTAAAAATGGGACTCGAGCGGTATCAACTATGGTGAACCCACCGGGTATCCCGTTAGCGACTCTTAAGCTGCTAATCAGTAACAGTATCATATCGAAAGCCAACACTAGGTGGGCTGAACTCTCGACATGCTGAGCATCAAGGCTTATCTGGCCGACACTAGATCCCGGGCGATCGAGAGCCCTTCTCTCACTGGCAAGACCAGAACTAGCCACAATAGTGGCTGTCATCACAGGGCACTGCTTGATAGGCAGACATGCCCACAGGTTAGGAGTTATCTCAAATGACTTCTGTAGAAGCTGCAGGGACAAGGAAGAGGAAGAAAGCATCTCTGAGCTAGCCAGAAGAAGGCACACACATTTAGGCTCTTTCTTCTTTCATGAGCTTGACGACCAGTCTTCGACTGATGTCAGGCGTCTAATAGGGTTCATCAAGAGCTCAAGTTGGTTCCATTTTTGTATGAAGGCCTGTGTGCAGCGGTATCACAATGGACCTATCTGGTCTAAGTGAGCTGGTGTATGATATTTCATATACACCGGCTGCCGCCTCTACCTAACCTCTACCTAACATAATTCGCAGAAATTTACTATAAATCACTTATATCAATGTTTGTTTCGTTTGGGTGAATTCGCTTTTATTTTCCTTATGTGTTATTTTGCCGCTTACAATGTAAGGTAGATTTCATCAGTGTCTGAGCAACCTACTAAAATAGATAGATTGCGAGTTGAAGGCCTCGCAGCAAAATATTTGAAGAAATTATTTGGAAAGATTGTAGTCGTAATCGGTGTTCACTGTCAAAATCTGTTAATTTTACTTTTCTTTTGTTGCACGTATGCAAATTTAACATTCATACCAATCGAAAGTAACACACCTTAGAAAGTGGCACATTTTCCTAGTATTGTCGCAACATCGAGACATTCAACAAGTGGTTGCCAACACAATAGGTTTCTTACGCTTATTTTTTATTTTTTTTTTTGTTTCTTAATAACGCATCGTTTTTTCCTGCCTTAATGTCTGACTGCCACAAATATACAAATATTGGCAAAAAACTAACAACTTTTATTTCTTTATTTTTAACAGATGCAAAGCGAACATTGTAGCTAATTTTGCAAATCATTTTAAACACATTCATTTCCAACTTGTGCAAGGAAGAGTTAAAAAAGTGAGTTTCATGCTCTCACACCTCATATAAAAGTTTGTTACTTTGTTAATATACACGCACCCATGAAAGCCCGCACATATGCGGTTCAATGCTGTGTGGTGCCAACAGATGTCGCCAGTGTCAAGTGCAGAGGCAAAACATGGCGCAAAAACATCAATAGCGTCTGAAGCAATAGCACCAGACGGGGTGAAGAGGGGCGACTAGCAATTGGTTGGCATGCATTGAAGGCTGCACCTTGTGGCTTCCATGGAAGTTGCTTTGATGCGTTTGTTGACTTTGGATTTGAATAAAACTCGCACTGGCTTCATTCGTAGGCTGCTTCAGCTGCTTTCCAAGTAATCTTTAAACTATTTAAAACTTTTTTTATGACATTCTGTAAATTTGTAGCAATTCAAGTGTCACGAGTAATAAGAGAAACTCAGCTAATTCTTGGATTTTTTATAGAAAATCAAGCAGATTTATGGCATGTTAATTTATTATAACTAAAGTAGGTGAATCAAAACAAATAGTTTTCCAACGCATATTAGACAAACCATCTTCTACATTGAACGCAGTTTCAACCAAATTGGTACTAAACCGAGTTTGTTGCCAGATACACTGTTAAAAATTTTCTTTCACTTTTCCAAATTTTGAAGTTGGTATATTCAACCTTTTCAAGAAAGTTGAAATTTTTAATTTGATTTGGGGTAAAAAAGTCGGCATACTAAGAATTTTATCTATTTCCTGATGAAATTTGCTTTTAAAACCAAAGTATTTAGTACTCTGATTAAAATTTGCCTCGATAGCTCTGCGATCTAAACAGTTGGTATAATAATGTGGAGGTTGGTGGTTCGAGTGGCGGCGGTGCACACTGTGTATTATTTTGCTAGTCTCACTCCACTAAACTAATATCTCGCAAAATATAGTAGCTAAATCAATGAAATTTTGCAAAAATGTTAATATTTATATTTGCTAGTACGAACATAGAAACATTGCAGAGTTTAGAATATAATTTTTACTTACATTTTTTTTTTTTGAGAAGTACAAAAGAAGGAAAATACATAAACATCAAATTAATATAAAAACTTAAGAAAAGTATTGATATCAATAACGTTTTATTTATTTATTTATAGAATCTTGACTTCCCAACGTTCATTTCATCCTTTTCATTTAAAATGTTTGTCACAAACGATTTTTTATGATTAGTAGTTAAACATATATAATTAACAAATTATGAATAATAATAGTTCTTAAAAAAAATAAACATAATTATTGCAAGGAACAATTTAAATAAATATATCATCTGACTAAGGCATGAAAGAGAGAATATACGAGGAAATGAAGAAAAACAAAGATATAAAGATACATGAAAGCAAATAAAAATAGTTGTTTAACAGAAAGTATAAAAAATGAAAAAAAAAAATGTATCCTTAATGGATTACCTAAAACACATTTTATGTGGAAAAGTACTTAAATAATTCTTTTCGAAATCTCGTTGCATTGCTCATCTGTTAAAGTCTTGCTGGTAGATTGTTCCAAAGACGCACCGCAGAGATAAAAAATTTTCTTTCGGATACTATTCTGTTGTACCTGAACGAGAAATTATGGCGTTATTTCGAGTGGAGCGAGTAAACGTTAGCTTATCAAAAAGATACGATGGCTCCTTAGTGAAAACAATTTTATGCAACATTAGAATAGCGCGATAGTGTAACAAGTTACTACGTACGAGACATTAGATACATTTATTTTGCAAATACTGTCACGTGATCACGACCACGTAACCCATACACATATCGAGCTATATTGTTAAATAGAACGTTTAAATTTTTTTTATGTTGCAATCACAATTGCCATATATCTCACAATCATAGAGAAGCTGAGGTACTATGTGATATGCTTTAGCAAGTAGCAATCGTATTTTGCAAGTAGTGAAATATTGCGTTGGCCAAAGCGCTCGTAACATGCTGTAGATTCTGCCTATAACGTTATTGATATATCTATTCCATGACAGCGTTCTATTAAAGATTAGACCAAGATTTTTGGCGTGATCAACGTATTCAATAATAGAATCTTCTATTGTAACCCTTGGAAATGCAGAAACATCAAGGACTTTCTTGTTTATGACCAGGTACTGCGACTTTTTCGGGTTCAGGATCAAACCATTGTTCATCGCCCACGCACCTATTTGAGCCATATCAGCATAAAGAAGAGAGAAAACATGTGTGTGTAGAAGTGTTATCGCATGATATTAGTAGTTGCACATCATCTGCATACATATCGATTCTACAATTTTTGAGAACTCGGTGTAGATCGTTAATATATATAGAAAATAACAGTGGACCTAATACAGATCCCTGGGGAACGCCTCGTTCAAGATTAAAAAACTGAGACACCGAGTCTTCAAAACTGACAGCTTGTGATCTTTCACAAAGGTAGGAACCAATCAAAGCCACAGCTGCTTTCGAAAATCCGTAGAGGTTTTTTATTTTTGACATAAGTATATTGTGATCAACGATATCAAAAGCGTTAGAGTAATCAAGCAGAGTAAGAAAAGCTACTTTATTGTCATCTAAGGCAGATCGAACTTCCTCAGGTACTTCTAACAAAGCAGTCATACAACCAGGTTTTTTCCTGAAGCCTGACTGCCTATCGGAGAGAAGTGAATGCTCCTTAAGAAATTTATTTATCTGATTATGAATAAGCTTTTCGAGAACTTTTGAGAGAAACGGTAATATTGCGATGTTTCGATATTCATTGCTTGTCTTGGGCACAGGTATGATTTTTGCCTTTTACCAGCTAAAGGGGAAAATAGATTTCGTGAGAACTGAATTAAAGATGTAAGTAATATATGGTAACAGTTTCGGTAACAACGCTTTAACAAACACGGGGTGGATATCATCCATTCCTACTGCGTTTGATTTCGTATATTAAAAACTTTTTAGGACTTCTAGTTGTTCTACACATGAAAAAGTAAAGGAACTATCACAATTATGCATGCTGTCAGCAGTGTTATAGGTATTACTTGTGGGTTTGAATAATGCTGTGTTCAGAAAATTTATATTTAGATTATGATTAGCTTTAGTTTTACCCAAGCCTATATTTCTGATATATAACCAGTTTTCTTTGCTACCAATTGCCGAAAAAAATTTACTGCCGTATTAATATGTTTTTTTTTGCACTTTGCACCATTCTTACAACATTGTACTTTAAGCGTTTAAAATTATCTTTATGCTCTGGTGTTTTGTAGCGCTTCCACCGATTGTAAGCTGCATTTCTCTCTGTAATACCTCGTTTTTTTTTCATTTGTAAACCAGGGTCTTTCACAATTTTTTATTTTTTTCGCTTCGTAGTTCAAAAAGACTATTTAAGTTATTTTGCAGAAACAAAACTTGGTCATCTGCAGATGACATAGTATAAATTCAATTTCATTCAATGCTTTCAACATTATCACTTAGCATATTTTAATAAATATTTTTAAAATCTCGGTAGAAAATCTGTTCTGTATGATGAGTTAGCGGAAGGTGTTGCTATGTAGTACTTGTAAAGTGTGATGAAAGCCCAATACCATGCATCAGGTCCACTAAGCTGTTATCTTCCAAGATATTACTATTGAAATCACCCGATAAAATTACATCACTGTACGACTGTGTGAATTGTTCAAAAACTGACATTAAGTCTGTAGTATCAATATTACGATTTGGACGATAACTAGTTCCTACTTTAATTTTGCGTGCACATGCAATTTCGACAAAAAGATATTCAATCGCGCTACCTGCAGTAGTGGCGCAAACTGACCTACAATGATTTCCAACCCTCACATACATTGCAACGCCCCCACCGTGAATTTGTCTATCTGAGCAAAAAACACGATAGCCCTGCATTTGAAATAAATCGTCATTCATGCATGGGTTAAACCAAGTCTCTGTTACACATATTAAGTCAACAGCAGAATTTTCAAAAATGTATCTGAATTCATCTATTTTTTTCACTAGGCTTTGTGCATTAATGTGACAGACCTGCAGTCCATTCCGCTATCATATCATATGTGCTGTCTTTAGAAATATTAGCTTTATTAGAAATACTCATTTTAGTGGATAGTAAAAATTAAAATGTAATTTATATAGGCACAAAATAAATGAACAAATAAATTATTATAAGAAAAAAACATAATGCATGTATTCTCAAATCAGCTTTTTCATCGTTTTCGGTTTCGCCCGCATCAGCTTTATCATTGTTTTCTGTTTGAATCAATGACATCGCTGCCAGACCTAATTCTGTATGCTTCCTTTTAGTAGTTTTGGGCAAACTTGATATGTATGGATCAGATAATATCAAAAGTCTATGAATCAAACCCAGGAAGTATCAATAAGTAAGCCCATTCGAGTTTTGAAACTGCTTTGAACCTGCAATCGTTTTTCACGTAGTTTTTCTTTATTTTCACCAGTTACTTGCCACTTTCGTATACTTAACCTGTACGAAATGTGCAGTAAACATTCCATAAATCGTATGTAAGCATGTAAAGGAGATAGTCCCATATCAAGCATATTGTTATCCTGTGTTCTCTTAAGTAAGTTACTCAAATTGCTCATATTTGTCGGAGTTGCTCCACGTATGTAGCATTTTTGTGACGAATTGCAGTCTGATAATGCATTGCACACTTTTCCATCAATCATACACAAAATAATCTTAGCTCTTACTTGCAATGAACAATATTCTAAATTTATTAATGTTGGAGTAAGTTTAAATATCTGAGACTCCACATTTCTTACTTATTGTTCTATCACATCTGGTGTTTCCTTTGTAAAAATAAATTTTATGGGACGGGAATACCTTGTGAATGATGTGGTTGGATTTTGCCACAAAACTACATGTTTTTTTTTTCATTCATAGTTGTGCCGTACATTTCTAGAGGTACCGTTGAAATAAAAAATGAGCTTTCATCAGACATGTTCGGTTCTGAAAATTTTTGCTTTTAACAATTCTGTTCAGCGCCATCTAGGCTTGCCAGGTGGTCGGGATTCGTCGGGATTGTCCCGTTATTGAAGTGCTTGTACCGTGCCCCGTTATCGGACAAATTATCCCGGAATATGAAAAAAAACTGGCATTGAAAAAATTTACTTTACAAAAGCCATTGTAAGCTCTTGAAAATTGATTTCAAGTCTGACTAGTGTAAAAGGGTCTTTGGAATAAAAAGGCTTTTAGACTCATTACATTTATTTAATGCACCAGATGGTGAAAAATGTTTAAAACCACTCGTGCAAATCAAAAATATATTAAAAGCAGGCTCTCATCTCATCTCAGGCTCAGAGGTCAAAAACACGGTGATGTTCCTGATATTATTTCTTCATAGAAGGAAATAAATGAATACCTTGAGTTTTTTGGCAGTTATTTATTGAATTTTAAAGTGTAGGAAAATATTTGTTTTGGTGAATTAAAGCGAAAGGTGTCAATACGTCAATACGCTGACGAACATCACGTTGAAAAAACGTGACACGTTTATATTATCAAAAATAAAAAAAAACAAAATATTTTATAAATTATATTATAATTATTGGAGCTTATACCTATAATATCAAAAAATAGTTGAGAATTACAAAAATTGCGTACACGCGAATGTTCAGTAGCATTCTTTCTACATTTTCGCTCTTTAAAGTGCTCAAAAAAATAAAGAAAAAAACTGGCCAATTTATCTGATTTTTTATGTATTGGATTAATAATAAGTTAAGAATAAGTTTTATTTACTTCAAGATATAAAAAAGCAAGTCAATCCATAAAGTAGTTCTCCATATCGTGGACATCAGTGGATTATATCCATAATCCATATTGTGCAGACCAGCTTAGAAAAGATAGTTTTTCAGAAAACACATTTTATGATATGGTTAACGATTTTTTCGAGTTATTAGCTTTCCGTTTTTACAACGATACAGTGCGTTTAGGGACATCTGGTGGTGCCTGAGATAGCTATTCTTTCCATAGTATGATACAGGCGTGCATTTCAAAAAGATTGATGTGTGATACTCATTTTTTGTGAGATACTCTTGATGAGATACTCATAATATTCGTGAATGAGATGGGCCCCTTTCTCATGCGATAACTTTTTTATGTAATCGTTATGGGCAAAACCGCTTTAGCAACATATACAACATATCATAAACTATCGCAAATTGGAAAAAACAATTGAGTTTCTTGAGTTCCCTCCACTTGAATAAATATCTCTTTAATAGAGGAACAGCAGAACAAAACACTTTGAACATAAGTGACTTTTTTCGAGTTGGCATTTTTGACCATCACCGGATCTACTTACCAAAAATCCGAGATTAAATTTTACTTAAACTGCTTTAAGTTATACAAAATCTAAGAAATTACATTTATATTTTGGCATCTCCTGTAAAATTTAAAAAACAAATTAACTAATCCGGTTTAGTTCTGCTGCTCCCCAATTTATATGTTATTTTATTTTTATGAAACATCAATGTTCTATTGTTGTGAATTGTTTTGTTTTTTTTTATTTAGTTTTCATTTATGACGTTATTGCTTATTATTTAGATTCAACTTATGTTCATATTGCTTATACTTTAGTTGTATGTTTATCAAATACAAACACTAGTACACAAATGAGATTTTTTTGTCCCGACGACTTTTTTGTCCCGACGAGAAATACCAGAATTTTTTTGATTTGTTCCGACAACAGCCTTTTAGGATCTGACAGCTCTAGCGCCATCACAATCCCTTTTTATGACCATAAAAATTTCACCAAACAGGGGCCGAATCGCCGCTTCCGTGAACGTACAACTTGTCACGGAATCGTCTTCAACTCGTCATTGAATTGCATTCAACTAACTCAGTTTTACGTGACGAGTTGTACGTTCATGGAAGCGGCGATTCGGCCCCAGATCTGCCTTTGATTTCAATTCTTCTTCTTGTGCTTTACATATTCTACTTATAGTGTGATCAATGAGGCACTGTAATTTTATTTCGGCAAAACTTTCAGTTACAATAATATCATGGGGGTAACATGCTCTTTTAGCTTCAAAAACTTTATCATACCTAGGATAGAGTTTTGGGCTTTTATTTTTTTAAATATTGTTTTATTAACATATATTGCCTCGTTGACAAATTTGTATCAACGATCATGGCAAGAGCTTCTTTCGGGAAAAGGTTCTGTGAAGCCTTGAAAAGTGCATTTTCATTGATTTCTTTAGCAAGTTCACCGGATTTTTTCAATTTTGTTCGCTCAGTGCATTCCTGAAATTGTTTGGTTGGTCTTCCATCTGAAAAATGTTTCGATGTATTTCACATAAATAAGGACATACCAATTTCAACAGTGAGCCAACCTCTATTTGATGATAAAAACCGTTTCTTAGTTCGGTTAGCTTTCGTCCACCGCAAATTAAATTGTACCAACAAATTCTTGGCATATTGCTTAATTTTATCAAAATTCACTTTTCTTTGAGATCCTCCAACAACATTTCCGGATAAGAAATTCATCACTTTCTGTAATCGCTCATTTCCTGCAGTAGCAAGCCATAACTCAAAGACTTGGTGGCGAGAAGTTTCGGAGGTCATCTTGTAGAATTTAATGCTCTTGTAAGGGTGCGGCAGCTGCGGGCAGAATTTTTTAATGAATTCTATTAGTATGCATATTAAGCTAAAATGAATCTATAGTCAAAACTTTGAACTATTCTGAACATTGTTGTTATTGACTATGTAGTTTTGCTTGTTTTGCAAATACTCACGGCTAAGGTTTGTTTTTCAGTGCATAAAATTCTTTTTTTTTGTGAACAATCCTGAGAGCATGTTAATGGAGTTGAATTTAAAAAAACTTTGGAATTGATTTAAGAGAAAAACACAATGCAAATTAAACTTTCTTAACGTAATCTACAACACTTTAAAGTTTGCGTGCGTCTTTATTCGAAGTTGAACTTGAGATAAAACTACAGTTTTATCATGATAAAGAGTGATTTATTTGAGAAATTTTGATTGTTATTATTATTGCAAATAGATAATCTAATGCATTATTGAAACTTTATCCAAACTGAGATTAGAATCGTCTTATCGAATGCCAGTTAAATACACTTCTCCAGAGTAAAATTCATTTGGAAATAAAAACTCAACCTATGTAGTTGAAAAAGTTAACTTAAAAAGTTGATTAATTCGTTCAAATAGAAAACCTCAACCTAAATAGTTGAGAAAGTAAAATAAAAAAAAATTGAATATTAGTTCGAAAAGAAAAACTCAAAGTCAAAAGTTAACTCAAAGTTAAAGAAGTTAACTCAAAAAGTTAAATAATTCGTTTAAAAACAAAACTTCACACCAACTAGTTGAAAAAATAAACTCAAAAAATTCAATAATTCATTCGAAAACAAAAACTCAACCTAAAGACTTGAGAAAATAAACCTTAAAAGTTGAATAATTTTAAACTTCAACCTAATTAGTTGAAAAAACAAATTTCAAAAGTCAACAAATTTGTCCCCTTATATTGAAAGAATTTTTTTACACAGAGAACATGGAAAACTCGACTTAAATTATTGAAAAACTGAACTTACAAGTTGAAAATTCGTCCCTTAGGTTTAAATAAATAATATATAGATTTCAACCTAAGCCAGGTTTTAACTTTGTGGTTGAAAAAAAAATATATTTTCTATTATTGTAGAACAAATGTTGATTTCAAACACAAAAAAAATTTCAGTATATTAAAAGATTTAGACCTAAATTTTAACCGTGTACTAGTAGTATTTCGTGTTGTTGGGCGGCTGCCCAACCTAGTAGTGTGGGTTACCAACGCAGCAGCAGCAGCATGTTTATTTCCTTCAGCAATGATGATGATGATGATGGTATTGTTCATAACTGCCGCCTTACACTATTTTTATCAATGCAAACTCTTATGTCTGTCCGTCTATTGCTCATTCAATCTCCAGCTGCTTTGCCAGCCAGTTCAATTAGCAATCATCTAGCACTGTTTTTTTATTCTCTTCTGTGTTTTCTAGTTTTAAATATGTTTTTCCGAAAATGTTTTCTTATCTGATTTTAAAATGGAACTGTTTCTCTTGTTGTAGGGAAATTCAAGCAGCTAGTGGTGATTGGCTTAAAGATTTTACTCGTGGTTCTTCCGGTGCTGTGGATCATTTGCCTACGAGTGATGTACTAAGGAAGAGTATTCGACGTTCTTGGACAATATCAAGTGAGTAAAAATCAATTTACAAAAAAAAAAAAAAAAAAATTATTTTTAACTGTAGAGTGTTACATAAGAAATTAATTTTATACCAAGTTGCAGTGGAATTTATTCAGTTCGAAATACAAAATATAAAGTGAAAAAAACTATGTAAAAACTCAATGAAGGATACGTAACATTAACTAAAAGCAATAATGATGTCTTCGAAACCACAAAACAAACAAAAATTCAAGATTTTTTAAAAAAAAAAAAGCTTATACTAGAAACTCAAATTTTTTTTTTTTTTTTTTTTTTTTTGGTAACAAAATATGAGTTGTCATTGCCATGTTGAGTAGGAATAAGTTATCCTACTCAAATACAGTTTACGAATCGCATTCTCGTACATTTCATACATTAGCAATTATTAGTAGCGATTCATTTATAATATCGCGAGCGGAAGAAATTCCTCCTTCGTTAATGAATCGTCAAAACCGAAAAAAGCAATTCGTTAACGAGTCGCCAAAACTATAAAAAGCAATTCATTAACGAGTCGCTAAAACTATAAAAAGCAATTCTTTAACGAGTTTCCAAAACTAAAAAAAGCAATTCGATAACGAATCATATAAATCATATATAAAAAAAAAAAAAAAAAAATAAGAACTAATTTCAGCTTACCACTTCAAGAATCGAAACCACGTCATCTGAATGCTAATCCGGCACCTTAACCACTCGGCTATTTCAGATGCTGAATATATCTTGCTCAATTTGCTTGATAATAAAAGCCAGCATTCGCGGACATGGGTTCGAACCCCAACTTGGTCCAAAAAACATATTTTTTTTTGTTATTTAGGTAGTTTTTTCTTAAATTTGGCTTTTCAAAAGATCGAAATTATTTTTTTTTTATAAATTTTTGACCAACATTTTTTCGGCTTTGTTATACATTCGTCAAAACCAAAAAAAAAGCCACTCGATAACGAGTCGCCAAAACTATGAAAAGCATTTCGTTGACGAGTCGTTAATTTAAGTGGAAATTATTTATATAAAGAATAAGCACGAAATAACATAACAGAAGAAAAAATATTTCACAAAATATTTTTCATATAAAAATTTATGAAAATTTATTTAAGTCTTTTCTTCCCTTAAAATTAAAAAAAAAACATAAAATTTTAAAAACAAATATTCGCTTAAATTACGTATTAACAATAGAAAGTTAAAAAAAAATACTTTTCTTAAACAAATTTGTGTATTGAAAAGTCGGAAAAAAATTGTTTTTTTGTTTCAAAACATCTTAAATGGAGTTTAGGAACGTAATGATTTCAATCGGTGCTTTCTTTAAGAAGGGACATGATATTCGCGGCAGAGAAAACAGACCTTTTTTTTAAAATTCATAACTAAGTCAAAAACAATCATTTTTCCAAAATTTTTTATTATTGTAGAGAATTGAACAAATTACAAGAAAAAAAATTCAAAAAAATATATTTTTCACTCCAACATGGTTTTATAGAGCTCCAAACTGGCGGCAGAGAAAAAAACGGGGCCTCGTGGTTGCAGCGCTGGGAGTTGCAACAATTGTCTGATCTGGAAAAAAATTACTTTTTTAAATATTAACAAAATTGGTTATCGTATGACACGAGCTATTTTTTCTAAATATTTTTTTCAATTTTTGGTGATCCAAATTTGAAAGTGTGTTTTTTCGAAAAAAATTTTGACTTTAAAAATTCATAAAAAATCGAAAAAAAAATTTTTAAAAAAGCTCGTGTCATACGATAGCGAATAAAGTTTAAAAATTATAAATTTCGTCAAAAAATGAACCCGCTAGTGCCGCAACCAGTATGAAAAACATGGTTTCGAGATAAACGCGTTCAAAGTTTGTGAACAAAGAATACAAATGTTACCTTCAATCTGTCATTCCTGCTTCGTACTGTATGCCTTCGTTATCTTGTGTTGTGCTGTTTCTTATAGTTTTTTGCAATCGTTAAGCAATTCGGGCTTCACCCTTCACCCTTCAAGTAGGTTCGAAATAACAACCACCAAAAGTCAGGTAGCAAGTAAAACAAGTATATACCAGCTGCCGTACGTAGGTAGCGCAAAAATTAAAAATGCGCTCTCACTAATCCGGCTGTAACTTTTGAACCCGTTGGAATTTTTCCATGAAATCTTAGAATCTTAAGAATATTTACTAAAATGCAAAATTATAAAAAAAAATCAATTTCAAAAAACTGCCAATGTCATGTAAAAACTTAAGCATCAAGCCAACCTCTGATGAAGTCGGTATGAAACCATTCGAAACTTAAAAAAAAAACGATTCACAAACGATTCGTTAACGAATCACCCCTGTCCACAATGTTTATTGGGATAGAGCGAGTGCTGATCCAACACTGCCAAACCGAGTTTACATAATTTTTTAACAATTTTAAATTTGCAAAAAAAAAAAATTAACGATATTGAAAAATAAGTTTGAAAAATTAATATAAAAATTAATTTTAATATCAATATAAAAAAACTCAGACATCGCGGAATCCTCATCAGTTACGTAATATCGAGTTGGCAAAAGGGGACGATTAAATTAAAAAAAAAAAAATATAGTTTTATTTTGGGGTATATCTAAATCATGTGGGCTACTGGCGAACTATTAAAAGTAGGGATGAGACGGAGCTCCGCATCCGCACCCTCATTTTTCACTTTTTGATATCCGCATCCACATCCTCATCCGCAACAAAAATCCACATTCATAAAAATTTTTACTATCTACACAAAAAGGTAATTAGAAAATAGACATTTTCATTATGCTTCATTATGAGCTACGAAATCGGTTAAGAAACAATAAAGCATCAACATTACCCCGCAGCGGAAAATCATACACAGTCATGAATTCAACTAGTTAACTGTTGTTATATTAAAATCAAATAAGGAACAAAGTCCAAGAACGATTAAGTTCTATGTGCGTTTTATTCGGTGATTCAAATCAAAGTAAAATATAATTTTCTCAAAGCTTTTTCGAACATATTGAAAACTGAACTGAAACTCGATTTACATTTGAACACGTAAAATAGTGATTTTATAAATAAGATTGATCTTCAATACGCCTCCTCAACATTATTTATTTGGTGACATCATGCCCATAGATTGAATACTGTTACTGTAATAGTGTTTGATTCTTGCCAATGGTTTTGTTAGGACATCAGCAGTCATCTCACTTGTTGGTTAATATTGAACATCTACAATTTGGTCTTCAATTGCATCTCGAATGAAGTGGTACCTATAGTGAATGTGTTTGTGTGAATGTGTTGAATGTGTTTCTTGAATGGTGTGAACCACATTTTGCCATGCTTTAAGCGCTTTGAGAATCACTGTATATATTACTGTTGGGACAAGTGATTTGTACCCAAGCTCCTTTAAAACATATCCGAAATAACAAGCTTCTTTCGCTGCTTCAGCTAGTGCCATATACTTGACGTACGCGATCACACGTTGCTTCTTTGATTCCCAAGAAATAACTGCATCTGCAAGAAGAAAGCAAAAACCAGTTTGTCATTTTCGATCATTAGTATCTTGAGCCCAATTGGCGTCAACAAATCCAGTAAGTGGTAAATTTGTTTTGCGATAAGTTAAAACATAGTTTTTAGTTTCTTTTAAATATTTAATAATATGCAAAGCTGCGTTCCAATGTGGTTTTCCTGGGTATTTGCAAAACTACGATCAGTTATTGACGCTGCAACTAATGTCTGGTCTACTAAATACTGCTAAATGTAATAGAGAACCAATATTTTCTTGATATTCAGTCATGTTAACTTTTTCTCCTTCTCCGGAAATTGTTGGCTCTTTTTCTAAATTAATTTTGGCTTGCATTGGTATCTTAAGCGATTTAGCATCTTTCATACCATATTTTGTAGCTAAATTGTTAATATAGCCCGGTTGAGAAATTGAAAGAGTACCAGAATTACATTTAATTTCTAATTGAACGCAATGCTTAGGGGTTTTCATATCTCGTAATTCAAAATTTTTGTGTAGTATCCTTATAAATTTATATGTCGCTTCTTTAGAATTCGATGCAATAATAATGTCGTCAAGGTAAAAAGCGACTATTGCGATATACTTGCTTGATTTGTAAATGTAAACGCATTGATCATACTTGGACTCACGAGGATATGTGTCCAGGTGTCACTCGCCGATTTGAATGATTTTCGGATATGTGATAGAGGGCAAAAATCTAAGGTTGACATATTTTTATAAGCTTTTATTTAACTTGCTTCGTTCGTATGCATGTATTAGACATTTGCACGAATACATCCGAACGCCTCTTCAAAACATTTGCTTGAAACACGTATTCATACACTCTATCATTGTCAACAACCAACTACGAGTGAGTATACTACAAAACAAAATAAAAACATTCAAGTACAGTACTTAAAACCGATATGTTTTCAATATGAAATTTCCTCGCGTACTTGTGCTCGTATACCAAGTATATGTATATAAGTTGGATTAAATAAAAGAATGTGAAAACAATTCATACATACCTTAAAAAGCATAAAATTGAATTTTTTAAACTTTAATACTTTTAAAAGAAAGTGAATAAAATAAACTAAAAATAAAGTTGACTTATTTAGACATGGTTTTTTAAGTTGATCTTCATATCTATTTCGAGCTGTACAGCAAAATCTACTTGGTGTACTTGCTATGTTTGAAAAGACAAAGTAGTCTGCATGAAAAATAGCTATGCAACCAACCCAAAGTTGTGTACACACTCTGTTAAGATCCAACCGGATGTTGTACACAACTCGCATCAGCCTGTGTTTGATTTGGAAGTACTGTACACAAGTTTGAAAGATACTATAAAATGTGGTACAGTACGAAAATGTGCACTTTGCTGCAGGCAAAACAAATGTATTCATGCAGATGTCTAGTATGTATCAGAGACCTGCAGCGAATCGTTTTTTTATGATTCTAAATCACTCGTCAAAAACCGAGTGCGAGTGCGTGCGGTTGCGCACAACAACAACCACTTCCACGCATTCTCATAACAGCGATGAGCGACGAGTGCCGCTGCTTTCACTCATCGCTCATTATCGAAAAATCGTTCATGAGTGATGCCATTGCATGCAAAGATTGTTTTATTCCAGTCTGGCTAAAATAATTTCAAAAACAGTAATATTTGAAAGTTGAGGGGAAATATTTTAAATTGTAGTTTTCATGTAGTGAGCATGCTAAAATTTTGCACTATTTGAGTGTAGTGGAGATTAAGTCACTACCACTAAATTTAGTTATAGTGCAACAAAATAACACTATCACTAAAGTCTCTAGGGTGATAGTGAAGATGTGTTTCACTATCACTAAGCTGGTATAAAAATAGCGAAAAATATAATCTCTTTCAATATATTTAGTGCTAGTGAAATGCTTAGTGCACTCAGCACTCAGTGCACTACCCCCAGCTCTGATAGATATCGAAAATAATATTTTTTTAAATAATTTCGAATTTCAATTGACCAATTTGTTTTTTTGATTTTACGATGAATAAAAAAGATTTAATTTTTTTAAATGATCACAAAAATTAAATATATATAAATAAATAAATAAGTTTTTGTTTTTTATTATAATTTTAGCGATTTAAATTTGAAAAAAACAAAAGTTCTGCCAGCAAAATTTCGCTAGGTCCGCCCTCGATGTACTGCACTTTTCTCATCATTTTCCGGCTTAACCCTTTTTTGTTTCAAAGTGGCAAAGATTTTCGTCTGTTATCGTCTATATATTTGCCATGGTAAATCTTGGACTTAGGAAATATGTATCCAATATGTTTAAGCGTGCTCTTTCGGATTCAGTGAACACTTTCGTGATTCTAGTGCACCAATTTTCAAAATGGCGTCTGTATCAAAAAACGAAGCAAAATTTTGGATTTTTTCACTTATTTTAAACTTTTTTTGGGGGAAAGTATGTGTTAAGAGTTGGAGAAAAACTATTTATTCGGTGACATACGATTTTGTACTTCAAGATCCGGTAGCAAAAATTTCAGAATTGAACATCACCACCTTTTTACCGAAATTGTAAATTATTTTGTAATAATATCGAAAATATTACAAAAAATTAGTTTTTTGGCCAGAATTTTATTAAAAACCAAAGAGTGGGCTTGAGTTCGTTTTTCCGCTCGGATATATCCGAGTCCACCATGTGGAATTTCGAAATTTGTGAGAGGAGGACAATGAGGAAAATTATATTTGAAATGCTACTCCTACCGATTTATAGTGATCAAGAATTAATGATCAAGTCTTTTTTTTTTGTAGGTGCTAGACGAAGATATTAGTAATCAAGAGACAAACAATGATTTATGCCGTCAAGACTTGATTTATCTGGCTACCTGGCAATCTTAAAAACGCGTTATTACTTTCTAGCGCCATTATGGTTAACTAACGATTATATTTCTGTATTTTTTGTTTTAGTTGATTCAAGTAAAACATTGAAGGAATTTAACAAATTTTGATTTCGATTCGTTTTTGTATAAATTTTGTCTATAGCGATCAATTTTTACTTTAAAGCAAAGATCTGGTACAGCAATAAGGAATTTTTGAATTTAAAAAAAATGTAAGTCCATTACTTCAAAATCTAGCAAATTTATAAAGTGAGTTAATTCGATCTTTTTCTCAAAAATGAGAATTTCATCCTGTGAGTCAAAATTTTAAACAAATTACAAATTAGTCTCTATAAACTAGCATTCAATTTTTTCATAATAAATGGATTCAGAATCAAAATTTAAAATTTCATCAACAACTTTAAAGCCGCCTATACGTTTGAACATAAATTCAGTTTACGTTAAATTAATTGCAAATAAGCACTTAAATTAGATATCGAAAATATTTTGCATACGACCACTCGTGTCATATTTATATATTTCAAAAATTTTATGGTTAAAAATTTAAAATAGAGGTAATTGTGATTTTGATAATATTTGACACATTATCGGATCATCATTCATCATAAAAAAAATTAAAATGTGCAACTTAAAAAAAACTTTTAAAAAAACAAAAACAACCGACTACAAAATCACTACAAAGTAAAAACTAATTTTAAAATTACTTTTCCTTTTAATTTCTTGGTAATATATGATAATTTATCTAACATATTATTACATATGAAATCTTATTATTTTAATTTTTTTCTTATTTGTTTTATTTCTTGTTTTATTCCGCGAATTTACGGGCACCTCCGTGTTTATGATATCTATCTGGTCACCAAAAATTATGGCAATCAGGCATATGGTTTAGGAGTTATTGATGTACATACATTAAAAAAAAAAAAAAAGAAAAAACAAAAAAAAAAACAGAAACCTACGAACTTGAGAACCTCCTCCTTTTTGAAGTCGGTTAAAAAAGCTAGTAAGGGTGGAGCTTCGGCAGGGTACCGAAGCTAAAATACCCCCCGCGGCCATATTGAAGTATATTCGAAGTCTTCAGCCACGACGTACTCGATGACATTCAGTATTTTATATTAATGAAAGTTTACCTATTTTGATGACGTCACTTTGTATGGGAAGTAGGCGTGGTTTTGATAAGATTTTGCCACATATCAAAGCTAAAGTGCAAAATTTCAAGACATTTCATTAATTGTTGTGGATTTTTAAGAGATTTAACGTTTAAAATAAATCCAATTTGTATGGGAGGTAGGCGTGGTTTTCATTCGATTTTGCCAAATATCATAGTGGTGGTCAATGTTATATATCAAAGCCTACATGCAAAATTTCAAGACATTTCTTTAATTTGAGCAGATTTTTAAGAGATTTTACTTTTAAAATAAAGCCACTTTGTTTGGGAGGTAGGCGTGGTTTTCATCCGATTTATCCAAATTTCATAGCCAAGATTAAGACTGAGCTCAACTGCCAAATTTCAAGTCATTTCTTTAATTTTTGTGGATTTTAAAGACATTTTACGGTTAATATAAAGTCACTTTGTATGGGAGGTAGGCGTGGTTTTCATCCATTTTCGAACTTGATCTTTCTTTTTAATAGCTTTAAAATTGCGGCTGTAATTGTGTCGACAGATGGACAGACAGACGGACACACGGAAATCGACTCAGGAGATGATACTGATCAAAAATAAATATATATTTTTCTATACCTGCCACGCCTCCTTTTTGGCGTTACAAACGGAATAACAAAGTTATCATACCCCTTACGCCGAACGCGTTGGGGTATAAAATTCTTGCTTAAGAAAGTCCCACAGATGAGATAATAGTTTTATATATGTTTATAATACATTTGTTAAATTACGTTTATCATTATAATTATAATACTCATATTTTCTGCTTTAATTCCATTCACAGATCCCGAAGACGATCCCAACAATCCAACAGCACAGAATCAAGTTGGCGACAATCTGTATCCACAGCAACAGAATCTCATCGGATCCCAATCATCTGGTAGTTATCCTTCGCTCATACGACATCAGGTGCCACGTAATCATCCGATCAACTATAACTCCAGCAGTGCCATAGGCATCAGTGGCATTGGCACTGGACAAGCCCCGCCGATTGATTATCATGTTAATGCGCAGCGACGCGTACTACGACAATCTACATTACCGAGTAGTTTACCCAATACAGATCCGAGTTTGACGGGCAGCGGTACAAACTTGGCGAATTACAATAACGTCAATCTGACGGCGCCAACATCGCCACATCAGCTACAGAAAACTCCGCTCTATCCGAGCGCCTACAATAGTGACGATATCATACATATGAATACGCTCGAGTGTGATAATTTTTTGCAGCAACAGCAACAACAGCTAGAGCTGCAATTGCAAATGCAGCAACAGCAGCAGCAACAACAGTTACCGGTGGTACAACCACAGCCGGTGATCGGCAGCGTACCACATCATCGTTTACAAGTAAGCCAATAATTCTTTTCGTCAAATTAAATTCGGTAGTGAAATTCTCTCCACTCTCCACTTAATCTAGATACGCAGACAATCAACTCTACCCGCCAATCCATGCCAGCCTCAAATCTACATGTCAACCTCACCGAATCGCAGCTATACGCGATCTCCAGAACGTTCACCAGGTGAACAACGCTATCCTCCCTTTATGCGTCAGACTTCATTTCCATGCAACATGTCGGAACCACCCACTGGAGGTCACCTCGGCACTGCGCCACCCTCTGCCTACAGTGCCACACATCATAGGGGAAAAATGCTGCCAACCTCTCCCAACTGCCTGTCAACTGTATCTGCCTATCAACAGCAACAGCAGACAGCACCACCCCCAACTCAACAGCAACAACCTGCCTTTGAAACCCCAACGCAAGACGATCAAATTTTGCCCAAGCCACGCATGTTGCGTCAGGCAACTCTACCCAATCCCGATCAACACGTTAAGCTGTTGCCTACTTCTCCGCCGAAACGGCAAACGTCACCGCAGTATCGACGCTCTCCTGATTTTACACGACAACAAACGCTACCCAATCCGGAAGCATTCAGTGCTAATACGCTCACGCTGCATCCGCCAGGTGCAAATAACGCAAGCGCACAGGCAAAATTCATGCCGATCTCGCCGCGTCAGAAGAAGAACTTCCTTTTTCCAAATGCTCAAAATCCACGCCCATTTCTGTCACAGCAAAACGTCCCAGCTGTGGGCATTACCGACAGCGGTTCCAGCTCCGAACAATACTCCAGCAGTCAGTCGGTGAACATACACCAGTCACGTGATCATGCCAAGATGATCAAGGTGCGCAGTCACAGCAATGAGGAATATACAATAACAAAGCCGCATCACTCTGAGAGTCGCCGTCTGCTGCCCGAGATTCCAACCAGTCGCTCAGCAAGGTAGGCGTAGTTTTAGTGCAATTCACATACACCATTTTTACTTTTTTTTCTCCACAGTCGCTCCCCAAGCCGTTTAGTGCGCCAGGACTGCATTAAAGAAGATCATCATCGTCGCACATTTGGCGAGGCTAAGCAGCAGTTTCAGAACGTCACCGAAGAAGATGATATGCGACCCGAGTATGTGGACTACTTCGGCGACAGCAGCAACAGCTTTCTCGAGGTCGATGAGACGCAGTACGAGAAGAGCATCAATGCTGGCTTCAGCAGCGAACCACGTATTATCTATAATGATGGTTCTGACGATGGCAGCTATACACAGTACCAGCATCCCGTAGTGCATAGTGCGGAGAATGTCTTGGCTGCGGATCAAAACTATGGCTACTACGGTGGTGGCAAGCCAACGCTTACCACAACAACGGCTGTTAACCTTAGCGCTAGTGGTGGCGCTCTGCCGCGTACTCCTCAAATGCACAATCGTTTGCGTCGCCGGCAGTCACGCGAACTGCAAATGCAGCAGGATGAAATGACGCATCTAACAGCTGTTGCAGCAACAACAACAGCAGCATCCCTTGTTGTGGCACCTAACATTGTTGCTGGCACTGCAAACACTATGATTGCTGAGGAGCATACTCAGGAGAATGAGCGTCGAAAGCCCGAACAAATGCGTTCCATTTCAGAAGATTCTGGTGTCAAGCCAAATGCATCAAAACCAGTCACAAGACGTTCGCTTTCGCATCCAGAGAAAGAAACACAGGTAGGAATGTCTTCCTATTTAGTTGAAATTAGTTCAACTCATTTTATATCTCGTCTTTTGCAGACTCTTAAGAAACTTGAACCCACCAAAATACCGAGTCCCAAGCCATTGGCAGATATAATGGATCGAACGCGTACGGGTACAAAAATCCCCGCTCTGAAAAGACGCAACAGTCGCGCGGGCGTAGATGGTGAGGAAGGTAAGTAACGAAATTTTTATTAGTAGAGGAGGGGAAGAGAGGGGCAAAGAGATTTCTTTAACGTTTCAAGTTATTCCTCCCACTGTTAAATATTCGATTCAGCAAAATTTGTAGTTTGGATGAAGTTTTACTTGTCTAAGGCAGTTATGGATTGAAAGCACTGTAAAAGTCTTACTGAGTTGCGTTGAGAAAGAAAAAGGAAGATTGATAATTTCAAAAGGAAAAATAGCATTCCTTGTTGAGATCTGACACTTCTTTTATATATGCATGGATGTTTGTCTTTGACTTGATGTGAAAATGATGTGAATTTATTTATTGTCTCATAACACTGTGGAACAAATTCAGGTTAGCAAAAGTTAGGTCGATTCTGAGAGTGAGGGGTGAAAATAGAGGCTAAATTAGAAGACCCGTATCGCGGCGTTTGCTTATATTAGTTCGAATTTTTTTTTTAATCGACCTTCCAGAACTCGTCGGCCAGAACTCGTCGAATAATTGATATTTTTTCAATCTGTAAAGCCAACTTATTGCTAGAGACCTGTGCAACAATTAAAATTTTTTAAAAAATTGATTAAGAAAATTTTTGTGGTGCTCATGAAGCAAAATGTTGGGAAAATGATTTTTTTTTCATGCTTTTTGAAAATATTTTCCACAAAACTAAGTATTTTTTGCTTTCTGTTTGATCTATAATATGCATTTCAGTTTCTTCAATAAATTTCATTTGAAAAGAAAACAATCATAATACAAAACTTGCGTTTTCCAGCTTAATAATAATTTACTTCTCATTTTATATGTACCAAAAAAAAAATAAAAATATAATTTTGAAATGTTAGTTATAAAAACTTTTAAGTAAAAGAATTAAATAAATTAAATTAATGATTTGGACAGTTGCCGTTTAGCAGGCGGCTGTGGATCGACATCACTGCTCTCTCTAATATCATGGTCATCGTCATCATCATCAGAAAGGTGGATGATTTCGTCCAACAGATATTCTGGAAGTTCATCTTTGTCTTCCCCTTCTTCCTCTTTCTCCTCGTCTTCCTCTTCTTCAAAGGTATTTTTATACCACCAACAAATTTCAGCGAGTATTGCATCTGGAGATTTCTTTCCTCTGTACCTGAAACGAAAATAGTTTTCAATCGTTAACATGTTTAAATTGTGTACTCTGACAAAGATATTAGAAAAATCTAGGAATTCAAAATATGCACACTCTATAGTTACCTTATTTCAAATGGAATGGACATTATTTTTTGTTACGGTTTTAGAAAATTTTTAGAGAATTGACCAAGGAAAAAAACTGCGTCATAAAAAATAATAAAACATTTGGTTTTTTTCTGAGAAAATTGCCTTGAAAGTTGAATTTTTAAAGAAAAAAACCAATTTTTTGACTTCAGGTGCTTATACATTTTTTGTTTATGACTTTATGGAAAAATTTTGCAAAAGTAATTTAAAGCAAATTTAATTTTCTTTTCAAAAAAGTATGGTTTTTTTTAATCGTTGCAGAGATATGTTAGCTATGGATTAAAACGTAACGACACCTAATTTTTTGTTTTTCCCTCCTAGCCTCCTAGGGGGGCATTTGCGACCACCCCACCCATACAATTTTTTGCTCGTCTCATCACACGGAATCAGCCCCCACATTATAGTACTCTAAGTCTGGGA
Organism: Coremacera marginata; assembly: GCA_914767935.1. NCBI lineage: Eukaryota > Metazoa > Arthropoda > Insecta > Diptera > Sciomyzidae > Coremacera > Coremacera marginata. The sequence continues at coordinate 228,508,951 of OU612043.1, forward strand.
CACCCTGTATTTTACTACTTCCAGAATGTGTTTCAAATTATCGAAATTTTCACTAGTGTCAGTGCTATACGCAATCGGAACAGAAGGCATTCTATTTGTCTTGTGCAAAAGCACAACTTTTAAGCTGATTAGTGAACTATCGATGAATAAACGCCAATCATCTTTTTTATAGGTTAACCCTATCGTCTCCATTAACTTTTCAATATCGTTGCAATATGCGAAATTTTTTGCATCATTTACATTGAAGAACTTTTCTAACCCTTTTTGGCGTTTTCGATACTTTGGTACCTTTCGCCAGCAAATTATTTCCTTTCAAAAATAAAGCCATTAGTTCTGATTTTTTCTGAGTCAAACATAAATTTGCAACAATTCCATCCAATTGGTTTTGTGTGACTAGGATTGGGTCCTTTGATGTTTCATAGGATGTACCTTCACCAGGGTCGTATTCTGAGAAGAAATCCATGGATGTAGCAGCGGCGGTTGTAGTACTGAATCCGGTTAGAAGATCATTAGTTCGGTATGTTGGCACTGGAACGAAATCTGAGTGCGTTAATGGTAATTGGGCACTTGGCACTGCTACATAAGTTTTATTCTTTGCTTTCCTTCTATTCAAAGTTTTATGGTAGTTGATACATCCATAGCAATTTTCTTCTTGATGCGCGCTGTTGTCTAACCACATCATTGGTATACCAAAAGGCATAGCCTTCTTCTTTTCACTTTTCCATTGCATAAGAGTTGAATAGCAATTAAAGCAAACTTTTTTAGGGGCATAGTTTACGTCAGTGATAAACTCTTGCGAGAAATATTGTTTATAGGCTTCCAAAAAAAAAATCACTCGCATTGCCGCATTTTTCATAGCTTGCTATGAAACGTCCACAAACATTACAAAAATGGTCCATTTTCCATTTTGGTTCCGACATTTTTAATACAATATATATTATACAATGTTTTCTTTGATATTTTTATGAAACCAATGCACTTAACTTAAATCACTCACAAAATGAAATTTTATCACGACCGAGCGAAAATTAAAAGACATCAGCTTCGGCTGAGTTTCGAGTCTTAACTGAATCTTTATTTTTAAAATTTTATTTTTAAATTAAAATTTTTTAAATTTATTTTTAAAATTTTTAAGTTCGCTTGTACGAAATAAAAAAAAATCGCTACCTGTGCGGTGGTTGAAAATAAAAAAGTTGTTTTACTAATTCCTAATTCTTGGAACTTCCCTTTTTAATTAATTCTACCTAAATCGCTATTTATTTAATGGTTTTGGGATTTTGAATGCAAATTATCGACTAAGACCATTTTCTTTTCAAATGAAATTTATTAAAGAAACTGAGAAGCATATTATAGATCAAACAGAAAGCAAAAAAGACTTAGATTGGTGGAAAATATTTCAAAAAACATGGAAAAAAAAGAATTTCTCCAACATTTTGCTTCATAAGCAATATGCTGAAAATCGGCATTTGACTGCAAAGTTCGAAGGTCGATTAAAAAAAAAATTCGAACTAACATAAACAAACACCGCGTCTTCTAATTTAGCCTCTATTTTCACCCCTCACTCTCAGAATCGACCTTACTTTTGCTAACCTGAATTTGTTCCACAGTGTTCTTCTTTCCACTGAATGGTGTTCTTATTCCAACCATCTGGGATTTTTTTGTAACTTTCCTAATTTGAAGACAATGGTGAAAAATATTGGAAAAAAAAATTGTTTACCGTTATTATAGCTACTAATTGACTGAAACATTTTATTAGAGAAATACCAAAACTGATTGTAGCTGAAATAATAACGGTAAAAAAAAATTTTTACATATTTTACATCATAGGAAAGTTACAAAAAAATCCCAGATGGCAACCTCCACAGTTGGTCGATAATTAGTGGAATCGTTCATATATAAATGGAAAATAAATAGTTAGATTGTTATTTCGTTTGTTGGGGTTTAAAGGAGTATTCCTGGTTGGAAGGCTGTTTTGGACCCTTTTTGAAAAACTTCTCATTTGAAAACGCAAAGAGTTATTTAAATTCTGTGTTCTTTTATTGTATTAAAAACATATTAAATTAAATAAAATTTTTTTTCCCTTTATACGAGGGCTGTTCAAAAAGTTGTCGTCTTTCAAAGTTGCGCGTCGAAAAAAAAGGAATGCTGCTTGAGGCCCGGATAACTCAACTTCGGATCATCTGAAATGAAGAAAATAAACGGCGTTAGATTCAATACAGATGTTAAAAAGTGTACAGTGTAAAAAATAGTAAAAAATTGATTAAAATTGTGATTGAGGTAGGGACCAGAAAAGTAAATTCTGCGTCAATTGCGCTTTGTTTCATCAAAATCGGTTCAGAACTACGGGCGCAATCTGGGCCGCAAGCTCGAAAAACGTGGTTTCGAGATAAAAGCGTTTAAGTTTGAAGTTATTTTTTTGCTTCAAAAAAAAATTTAAATGAAAAATTTGCGCATGCAAGAAATTCGACAATTCTGGATCGATTGCACTTAGTTTCATCAAAATCGGTTCAGTAGAACCGGAAAAAAGTGACTTCGAAGATCAAAAACGTGTTTTTCAAAAAACTCAAAGAAAATTTTAAGCAATAAAACATTTTTTTTTTTTTGTGAATTAGTTACATATATCAATCTGTAATGCCAGCCCCATAAATAACTCGTTCCTCTCTTCAAAAAATGAGGACTCAGCGGCTCTTTGTGCGCTTCGGGCAGTTCTACGTTCCTTTGATGCGGCCAGAGCTCTGGCTTCAGACCTTTTCAAACGTTCTTCGTTCCGAGACATGCCGAAATCATATGTGACGTTGCCAATCGCGATGCCTATTACGTACATTATTTGAAGTATTGGCAAAAAACGTTCGTTAATTATGACAGTTGCAATATAATTGGCAATCTCAATAGTTCGCGCGCCGGTGTGCATATGCTTCGGAGCGAATGACCACAGCACTGCGTTGAAAGATTCTTTGGTGTTTTGAGTATCGGAGCCAAGACATCTTCTGTTCAACAAATCATCGGCTGACAGTGCTTCGTAAATAGGTTTGATTGCTTCCTGGACTCTCTGATTAAGTGGTGCATACGTATGCTTGAAGCTGTCGATTGTCCCTTCTGCTACCGCTTTTTGCCAGGCGCACCGGTCGGACAGTTTTGGTGCTGTGGAGCTTCATCAGTCGAGATTTTGATTTCAGCAACCGACTCTGGATGACGACGAATAGCGAGGCCATAATATGTTGTTAGTTCAGAGATGACTTTATCTGTGAGTTTGCCTGCACCCTTGCCGTCAATGCCTCTGTTCTTTTTTTTTTTGGCCTTGCGGAGTCTGCTGCCCATTCTTTTTTGCACTTGCGATATACAGTCTTTTTTTTCGACGATTGGGTCGCCATCGTACGGATCGTCGTCTATAATAGCTTTGAATGTTTTTGAGTCGCCATCGCCGATATACTTGCAGTATTTTACGCTATGCTTTTGGACTGATATGGCGAACATTTCCTAAATCGCATCCACCTCCATCAATCCAAATTTCATATGCCAGTGGGTCTTCTTCTTTCTTAGCTTCCCAATACTTGCAACAGTTGCATACGCTGGACTTTACAACAGAGTCGACTATTTTTTTACTGTATTTGCCGATCAACGTTGTAGCGCCGTATAGTGAAGAAAAGCCACGTTTTTTCCAAGTGCCATCACCTGATACGGTAAACTTTGTTGGGTCACACGGTGGATCGGCTGTGATCGGGTTCTTTCGCATTTCTTTCGTTGCATTCAAAAAGTAACCAAATTAAGCAAATCGCATTTTAGCGAAAACATTGCTGGACAAAAAAAGTCATATCTCCTAAAGTATTTCGAATTTCAAAAAACCCTTTTAGGACGATATTCTCAAATATGCGAGTAAATATGCAAAAAAAAATGTTTGCCAACCAGGAATACTCCCTTAATTTGATTTTTTTGAAAGTAGGGCTTTTAATCATTATGATACGAGTCTGAGGCCTCAAAATAATAAAACAAATTCCTATACATATTTTTGGTTCTCATTTCATTTCTTATATGATTTCTATACGCTTTTTGCGGCCTTATTTTACTTATTTTTGGGCTATTATTTCAATTGACTTAGGGCCTTACTTCGTGGAGCCTTATTTCACTATGATCCAAAGCGCTTTTTTTGGGGTTTTATTTTATATTCGTATAGAGGCCTTATTTTCTAGTTCCTTATTTCATAGAGCCGAGATATTCCAGCTAAGGTTACTAGTTACGTGTATCTAAAATTTGTAGATTTTTCTCTGCCCCCAAAGACTTCGAGACAATATAGACAAAATAGTATAGATAGATGGCTACAAAATAATGATTTAGAAAACAGGTAAGCTTTCTCGAAACGTGAAACTTTTTAGATAAAGTTGGAAAAGTTGTAACTAACTTTAACTCATTTTTTAAATCAAAATGAGCGAAGCAACGAATTTATTAACAATTGAAAAATGTGAATCTGCTTCTCGCCACCATAAAAGTCATGTTCGCAACTCATCATGTTCGTATGACTTGAAACTTTATCTGATTATATAAACGAAATAATGTCAAGCATTAAGTTGAAAACTTTTATATTGCCATCTGATAACCTGTCATGCTTTATTCCTTCTCTTCCTTCTGCTCCTTACAGCCAACTTAAAATCATATCTGAACGAACGTAGAAGTTCCGAAATATCCTTGAAATCAAGCAAGACAAACGAACAATATGATAAACATCCGGTTACAAACGGAAATAAAGACTTGCAAAAAGTCACGGAAAAGCAGACCGATGCAAAAGATTTAAAAGATGCAATAGCAGATAGCAAAGAAGTCACCAACAAAACGACAAGCGACACAAATACTCAGCTAGCAAAGGTAAAAACATTAGCAAAAACAAAACAAAAATGCTTGCAAAAGTTGTAGATAATTAAAGTTTGTCACTAGCACTGTTTCAAAGTTGAGTAATTATAACACTACTATTTTCATTACCCTTTAATTTACTCTAATTAATATTTTATTTTATATCTTCTTTTTATTTCCTTGTAACGTCTGCGTCTCTAAACAGCAACACACAACCACGTTGGGTGAGCAGGAGATACAAAGTGCTGTCGAGGCTGCGGCGGTGGTATTTAAAAAGGTTGTACTTCAAAGACGCCAGGAGAAGAAAGCAGCCGAAGAGGGTAAGTTATGCTGCATAATTTCTATTGCCTTAGGATATTAACTTGGTGATTGGTATTCAGAGCACCTAAATTAACGCTATGTTTTCCAAGTTTATACCTTCTCCTTCAATAAGCTTAACTTTAAGATATTTGAACTTGATGGTAATCTTTTCCAATGACATAATATTGTTGGACTCAACAAACTTTTAAGAACCCTCTGCTCACTCTCAACAAGTATTAATTACTACACTAAAAACAAATTCTATTATATAATGAGATGATGACTGAATGAATGAATGAGTGAAACTGTAATCGAGCTAAGTAAATGTTACTAAAATCACAAACAACTAAATAATAACATTCGTATAGCTGGTTATTTTTATTCTATAAATTAACATTACATAACATTAACAAGAGTGCAGGGAGTGTACGTATAACTAAGAACTACTCAAAAATGTTCGATGATTTTCTGGTTTTGTTTAAAATGTCCTAATAGTTCTACTGAATTACTCCAATAGCTCAGTATCGTTCGAGGCAGTATTAATAGTTTTGTGAAGTGAAACTTTTATAGCCGCGTATACAACAATACGGCGAGCTAGATGGGGGTAAAACCAATGTAACGAAATGGTTAAACAATAAAAACAACAACACAGCAATTCGCCGCACTGATTGTATAAAAGCGAAAAATGGCTAATTAATAATTTTTCATATTTTTGTTTTCACCGAGGATTGAACACACTACGCTGCGATCCATAGTCGGCTGTACTACCAACTAGGCCACGGAGACATATTTATTTGAATAGCTCATACTTATGTAAGCATTTTTACAATAAGTATTGCTTTTCTTTCTTTTATGATTGAACTGAGTCTTTCGTTCAGTACTCTGAACGTACATTACGGTCTAAGCATTTGAATCTAAACGTAGCTTTCATTCAGAATATTAGCATAATTTTAGGCATTTCTCAAATTGCGTTTTGATAAATTCAGAAAGCAATTTTCGCAGTAGGCCTTGCATTGATTGATTTGGAAACAGCACATGCTGCAATATTAACGACTTTGAAGTTAAACTTTGTTTTATTCTTAGATCTGTAAATTTTCATATATATATCATATTTTTCATATAATTCAAATGCAGTTTTTAACACACATTTATATCGATATTAAAAGAAATCTCATGCTGCGGTAGTGAGCTATCGGACTACGTACTCTGCTTTTAAATAAATTAAACAAACTGCTGCATAAGCCAGAATTGCATAGTATTCTTTAACGCGTCTGGCTTGTATTTGTCAATAACAGACTTGTAGAATATTCTTTAACTCATCTGTATTGGTTTCGTCAACATTAAAAAAAAAAAAAAACAAACAGAACCAGGAAACAACGAAAGTAGCAGAACACGCAATAACCGAGAGCTCTTATCTCCTTTATTTCTTGTCGAAAATTCCTTACGGCGTCCGGCTTGTGTACGTTGATTAAAAAATTAGTCGAAAAATGCTTTAATCTTTCTGCTTTGTGTTCGTTCATGTTTTCCCTACAAAGGCTTACCATATAGTTCGCGGTAATTTTTTCGTTAAATGTTACAATATAAATCATTTTAAAAATTCAGTGTATTAGTTGACTGCATGACTTATATATCAAAGATTACAAATCAGAGATAATCTGATCCAACAAAACTTGAAATATAAGATCAAATAATATGCAAATATTGAAAACAATTTTATTTTAAGCGAAGCTTTTTACGCCCCGTTCTGTGATTTGCTTGGAGTGAAATCTGAAAAATTTTCGACAGATTTTTTCTTAGAATTTTATATGGTTCTTTGTTTCTGTGTTTTTTACTAGACAATTTAATATAACAAATATAAAAAAAAAATTCTTCGCTTGCCGTGGGACTCGAACCCGCAAGCCTTTGGTTGGGAGTTCTATGCTCCTTCCACTGAGCCAATCACCCTTGTTATGTGAAAGCATTGATTCAGTATCAAGTGCATCTAAAGCTATGTTGCAGCACATCCAATAACCTATTAATGGATTTGTGTGGTTTGGGTAGCTGCTAAACCACTTGTTATCAGTGTTGTCACTTTTCCACAATCGTGGTAAGTCTAGCACTTTTTTGGTTTCTATCACTTTTATCACCCACTATTGCATTTTTACTTTTATTATTGCACAATTATTGCATTATAATTAAAATTTTAGAAATTTTATTGCATGTACTTTATTTATTATTCCATTTTATATTGTATTTAAGTACTGTCTTAAGAACATTATATGGGAATTATTTGCAATAAAACTAATTCAGCGTGAAAAAACGTACTGTATGGTATACCTCTTATGATTTGTTTTGCTGTAGGGCTTCAGTCGAAATTTTTCTTATGAAGAACAATATATTCCAGTTTTTTAAATTCACCACTCATTTAAGACTCAACCTACCACTATTTAAAATTTGCAAGTGACAACACTGGTCGTCATCCTCAGTTTGTTAGTGCCATCTGTTAACAACTGTTAACGTCGCTGCAGTTATATATTTAATATTAAATCAACGTCAAAATTTAACAGAGCTGTTTGGATTGGTGGAAAGAGTGCAGGTTTATTAATCAATGGGTAATAGAATCGATCCTCACTGTGGGCAAAATAATACTTTTTTTTATATATGGATTCGTTAATGCTGTTGTTGATACATGCTTTTGTTTTGTTTTTGCATAGTGCGATGGAAAATTAACAATTGCCCACAAGTGCGTTGAAAAAAACAATGGTAGTAACATATAATAAAATAAATAATATAATAATGAAATGTAATACAATTTACTGGTGTGAATATGAACGTGTATTTTTTTAATATATTTAATGTTTTAAATTTTTGAATTTAAGTTATTTAAAAAAAAAAAATATATTAAATTATCATATCTATGGAACTGTAAAAAAACTTCGCTTCTCTCGTGTGTCCAACGACGCAGCTGTGTTTTTTTTTTTTTCATTTTCTGTTTTGTTTGTTGACGAAACTTCCGCAACGATTTAGTAATATTTTCATGCACGAAAAATCTCAACATAGTGTACTTGAAATTAGTCAAGTCGACGTCAGCTTGTTGCCCGAATTTATGAACGCGTGATCTACGACACGAAGTAAAAACAAGCGGCAGCAGACTTGAAACGTACGTCATAGAGATTGAAAAGCTTGAATTTGTTTGTGAATTTTCAACTAACTCAACTTACTTGCTTAAGAAAAGTATAGTTAAAGAAAAATTTTTTGGGCACAAGGATGTACCCAAAAAATAGTTGTAAAAATAGTTTGTGAAAAATATGGGTCGCTGATAAGGGTGGTCCTCAAAAAGGTTTTCTTCGTGCTTTTTTTTTAAATATTTTGTGCTGTAAATCGGGCCAATTTTTTGGAATCTGATGTGTTTCGACGTCGCCCCCTAAAAATGTGCAAAATCTATTTGTGCGTCTCAGATATGCTTCCCCCATCGGAAACGCCCAAAAAATGGTTAATTTTTGCCTATTTTGCTTCCCCTTCGAGATATGGCACTTTTTCTATTTATTCGAAGATTTTTCGAGAATTTTCGATGATTTTTCGATATCTTTCGATTTAATGTTGTTCCATATCTCGAAGGGGAGCAAAATAGGCAAAATCTAACCAATTTTTGGGAGTTCCTATTTGAGAAAGCATTTTTGAGACACACAAATAGGGAATCTTTTAACCCCCATATTCGACATAATTTTAGAGAGGACAGCTAAACACGTGTTTCAACGTCGCCCCCTAAAAATGTGCTAAATGGGGGATTGATAGACCCCCTCTATTTGTGCGTCTCAGAAATGCTACCTATTTTGCTTCCCTTTCGAGATATGGAACTTTATAATCTCAGAACAAATTCTTCATAACATCAGAATCCAAATAATTGATCCGAATTAGATTGCAAAAAAGAGCAAAATCTGTCAAAATCACAAAAAATTATTGTTACGGTCCACCCTAGTGTCCAAACAACTTTTTATATTCTGACATCAGAATCGCAATCAGCGATTTGGATACTGATAGCAACTATTTGGATACTTGCAAGCTTATAAGCTTTTGCCGAACATATCAATCTTTTCAAGTATTTTCCCGAAAATTTCAAGCGCTTCAAGTTTTTGTTTTTGCAGCAGAGCAGTAAAGCTTGCGATTGATTAGTTTGATACGAAGCTTGCATTGCTTGGTTTTTTCAAGTTCAAACCAAGTGAATTTTCTTGACGCAGGTCTCTGCCACACACATCGTTTTTTTTAAATTTGGATTTTTGCGATTTTTTATATATATTTTTTTGCGATTTTTTAATATAACAAGAAATAAGAAAATGAAATTTTTTTACAAATTTGAGAAATCATAGAAAAGCGTACCAGTTTTAAGAAAGTTTGAGCTTAAAAAATGTAATTCGGAGTTTTTTGTTTTTTTTTTGGAAAAACAGCAATATTTTCCCTTATAAAACAAATTTTCAATATAGAGGTCGCTATGTAAAAAAAAAAATTTGTTTCATACAGCAATGAGCTACGCTTGCCCATTTACATTTCTTCTTGTCCACATACTCATATATTGTTTTAATTTTATCTTTTTTTTTTCTTGCAGTTTGTTGATGTATGTATGTTGACCTTGAAAAAAACAAAAAGACAAACAAAAATAAAAAAAATATTCTAGCCAATGTTGCTGCATCTAAGCTTTGCAGAACAAAGTTAATATTTTGCTATTGAGATATTTAAGATATTTATTTAGATAAAGCGAATAAATATTTAATTGGGCGTTTGCGTAGTGGGTGTGTGTTGGTGTGTCTTTTTTGTGGGCGTTTTTTAACGATATCTGTGAGCTATGTTTGAATAACAATTACTGAATCAGTAAAAGATCACGCAGCAAGGGGTTATTGGATTGAAGCGCCTAAAAAAGGTCACTTTAAATATTTTAAAAAAAAAAAAAAAATCAAATTCCAACAGTTATAACTATTTTTTCCGAATTTCCGGTTTTTTATGTTTTTTGCAGAAAAAAGCAGAAGACTACGCTTAAACCATCCATGCTATTCTTTTTTAAAATTTTGTATTTTTGGGAATTTTTTTTCATCAAAATACTCAAACTCGAAATTTTCAAATAAGTACACTTCAAGCAAAAAAGTTCATAACGTCCAAGTTATTCAACATAATTACAAGTAGCACTTTTTTCCCATATTGCCAAGTACTGACATGTACTGATGCATGTTAGCACGGGGTCCCGTGGTCCTAGGTACATGAAATTTTATTTACATTTATTGTACCATCATACGACGAAATTAAGAGTGTAAGCCATAAATAAGCAACTTACATTTTTAAGGAACACTCTAGTATCTACTTATAAATTTTTGTTTTTTATCAAAACCCTCCTCCCTCTCGCCCCCCCCCCCCCCCCTAAGAGTAATCGATGAAAAAAATTTTTTATAATTTTTTTTTTCGATGAGAGAAGATTTGCTAGGTATTTTGAGAACATTTTTTTGTTCATATTTTTTCTTTAAATTTTGAACTTTTTGTATTTTGTTTTATTGAATTTCAACCCCAGACTAAAGGAATTCAAAATAAATATTTAAATAGCTGATGAGTTGTTTGAGTGTGCAGTGTGTGTGTGTGTAAGGTATTGAAATAAAAATATAAAAGTTATAATGCTTGGTTTTCACTATGTCATTTTGAATGGTCAGTTGCTGTCAATCAAATGAAAAATGACAACATGTTGACATTTTTTCTACCTTTAACAATGTTAAAAAATTAAAAACAACTGAATTAACGAATCGACCTATATAGAAAATATAAAATAATTTTATTTTGGTGATATTTCAATTGATTACTTTTGTGTCGTCATTAGACTGACATAGTGAAAACCAGACTGAAGTCATTTATGCATACTTTTAATTTTAGCATTATTATTTAAAAGTTACAGTTTATGTATTTATTTTATTTAAATTAGTTTTTATTAGTTTGCATACACAATAACCTAATGTGTTGGTGTTGGTACTTGACTCTTAAAGTGGTTGAACATAATAAAATAATTGGTAATTATTGTATACTAACCAACTGTTAGATACCTCGCTAACACCTTGCTAATAAACGAAGTTTTGCTTATTCTACACTTAGATCTGTACGATATGGAAACCTCATCGGAGCTGGAATTCAACTCGATAACCATCAATCATCAACAGTACAACATGGAAGCAGATGAATTCAAATTGGTATTCATCAACTCGGATTCCTCTACCTCCTCGTGCAAGGACGAGGATCTCGAGGACAGTAGCTCAACAGCATCATCGACGCACAACTGCAACAGTATCACCATCGATGACTGTGACTGGGATTACTTTGAGCCGTCGATGCTCAACAAGCAGACTCTAAACTACTCGCCATGCTACTCACCGCTGGTAACACGACGTAATAAATCACATGATTTTAAGTCTAGCGATAGTACACTGTCACCACTAGACTCACCGTTGCTCTATCGCAAGCAGCTGCTATTCTATCCGCGCATACGTGAAAGTGACACCGGCACCGATGAAGAGATGCTGATGCAGGGCGAGAGTTCGTCGCAAACAAGTTCAGACAGCTATTTGACGCGTGCCAACCAGCAGCATTTGAGTGTGAAGTCACGCATAAAGACGCGACTGCTGAACAAGGAACACAAGCACTATCGGCATAGTGCTTCGAAGTTACAGGAATCACCGTGTTCAGTCAATGAAGTCGTTGCGACGGGTGCCTGTATATGCGGCGCTAAGCGCCCTGTGAGTGAATCGCTGCTGTCCCACCAACCCCAATATGTGCCCATACCTGTGCCGGTGCCCATACCTGTGCCCATGGCAGCCTTCCAAAGCTGGCATCCGAGCGAGTTGCTGCGCAACAACGCACACAATGCAAGCAAATCAGCTGAACAGCTGGACAAGGATGAGAATCTTTGTGCTTCTATACAAAAACTCTGGAGTGCCGCTGGACCGACTTTAGCACAACAAACATCAAACAGCGGCAGTCTCCAAGCTGCTGCAGCTGCGGCAGTTGCCGCCGCATATTCGAATGCAGCGCAACTCGATGCTATTTCAGCCACATTCAGTCAGATGCAACAAAAAGTAGAGGATGTTTGTTGTAAGAAGCCAACAGCAATAACAACAACGACAGAATGTTTGAACACTGCTACCTACACACTAGGCGCCATGCAGCAGTCGCAGTCCTCATCATCCGGTTATGGCACAACAATAGGCGGCAGCACAGAAACACTAGCCGGCAGCCTAAGCGATAGTACCCACTTATCGACAACAACCACTACTACTAACAACGACAACAACAAGAATTCGACCAGCAACAACTACCACCAACACCAATACCAAAACTACAAAATCCAGACCGAACAGGCCAATAATAACGACACTGAACAGTTCGTAGCTGTCGCCAGTCAGCTACAGCAACCAGCTTTAGTTTTAACTAAACCGTCGTCGTGTTCATATCGTCAACGTGAAACAACTCAACGCAACGTTGAAGTCGAGTTTTTAGCAAAACAGCTGAAAGAACAACAGCAACGCGATAAACAAGCTGCTGATAAGCCGAAAAAAGATATCGTTTTAAATGCTGATAAGCAGCAAATCGACGACTTTGAGGTGCTGAACGCCGAAAATTTGTCAACATTAAAAGAAGTATGCGTTGAAAATTCAACCAAGCAAAAACTAGCAGAATCCAAGCCAGCCTGCAGAACCACACAGCTGCCCACCATCAGCTTCAGTGCCAACACCAACACAACAAAGCAAGCAGCTTTTGAAGTACCTAAGAAAATTACCACCACAACAACTGGCCCAAGTGAAGTTGGCCAAGAGCATAAAAAATTCATAGCAACAACGACACGATCGCCACTAACATCAACATCAACTACCTCTGTCTCCTCCTCCTCCTCCTTCTCCTCCTCCTCCTTCTTTATTGCTCTAAGCACAAGCCAGCACCAAGCCAGACAAAACGAGCAGGGCAAAAATGCTAGCAATGGCTGGCAAGATGTTGACGCTATTGAGAAAAGTTGTAGCACTTGTATGACTGCTGTAATAGACGGAAATGCAGTGAATAGCGTTGTCGCTGTCGACATAAACACAAAACCACTAGTTGTCAGCGAATTAGTGGAGGATATAGTTGAATGTGCCACAGCAATTGCGCCTACAACATCACCACCACCACCATCAAGCACAGAATTAGGCGTTAAGCCGCTAACAAAGAAAATAAACATAAAAAATAGTTCAATGATATCGATTGGCAAACTTAAGCATGATAACGCAATTTCGGGCGGTTATCTACAAAGCGAGAATGTATTCTCATCAGCATCCGAATCGGATTCCACTAACATAAGTGCAACGGAATCAGGCTTAAGTGGGTCCAAAGACGTGCCGGACGAAAATGTGGCTAACACGGGCAACGCGAAGACGAAAATCTTAACTAAACGCAAGACAAACGCGTCGCGCCGTGCAGTGCAACGTAGCTACGACATAGCTAGCGTTGCTGGCAGCGAGGCACTCGTTGTCAACCACCTAAATGATATCGCCTCGCGCACACGTTCGCGTCCCCAGTCACGCAGCTCAAATGCCACCTCCAACAAGGATGCCAACAGCAGCATTTCAGGCAGCTCTGCCGAGTCCAGCTCTAGCTCGGAGTCAGTCGATACCGATGACACAGGCACCATAGCAGATAGAAGACCCAAAAAACGTAACTTTTCCAAGGTATTTGTGGTCAATCGACATGCTGGGCCACGCATTAATGCCGGCGGTTCGTCAACCGAAAACGATTCACTTTCCTCAGATGCCAATCTAGAAGACTCCTCCGACAATGACACTGATACAGAGCGCCCTGATTGCGGTATAGTACTCAATTATGTCAAAACAATCAACGATGAAGATGCGCTACAGGCGGCAACGCTCGAAAATGGCCCACAGCGTCACATGCCAGACGATGATGAAAGTGACAGTGATGGTGAAGAAGAAGACTACAATGATGACGACAACAATTTTTTCGTTGACAATGACCATGATGGCAATGATGTTGAGAGCATTAGCTCAGCAGAGACGCTGCAGAAAGGTGCACCATGCAACAGCAAATATGTAGCCACATCTGTGGATGAGCTTGCCAATTGCATTATTGTGGTTGGCGGCCAAACAGATGACGATCATGGTGGTGTTGTACTCAATAAGATGCGCGCGCTAGATGCCGATGGGGAGTTGGTGGGGCAAGTAGCTAGCGCGCGTGGCATAAATAGCCAGCAAGTGGCAAATTACAACACATTTAAAGAATTAAAACAATCAGAGCAATTTAAAGCCAACGAAATCTCTACGAATGCAACGAATTCGAATGCTTCGCTGATTTCAGCGGCTATTGTAGGTTCGAATGCAATGCAAAGCGCAGCTACTGAAGCGAGCAACACTGAGCAGCTGCAGCCTTTAGATAGTTGTTTGGATACGCAGGAGGTTTGCGAGGAGCTCAATAGCATCTCGAACGATGTCAATCGTTTGCTTACGCTAAGCAAACAAAATTCGGAACTTGAGCTAAAATTGCAAAAGCTACGTCAAGATGTGGCCGAGATAAATCAAGATCATTTAGGAGCAACGATAGTGGCAGAACAATTATTTTATAGCGGCGACGCACATGATGACGCAAATAGTGACGACATAAACAGCCTTAAGCAAGCAGAAATAAGCGTTGTGGAAACAAGTATAGCCAGTTGCGTCGATGACGACGACGGTGGTGAAGGCGGTAATACTAAAAATTGCTGTCAAACAAGTATTAATAACAAAAGCGACAAAGCAGATGGTGAATTGGCAAACAGAGACGAACAAACAAAAGAGCAGACTTGGAAAACAGGTAACGAAGTGCGACTACCTGGCTGTGGATGGGAAACAAAGGCTGCTAAAGCTGCTGCGTTTGGTGGTGAATGCGTTTCCGAGAATACGCTAAGTTCTAATGACGTCGACAGGCAAAAACAACCACCTTTACCCGTTGTGCTAGCGCAGGAATCGAAGGTAGTGAAGCAACAAAACAACGAAACTAGATATAATTGTAAAAATACAGATAATGACGAAGTCGGCGGCGATGGTGATGAATGTATGAGTGTTACACACAACATTTCCTGCGCAAATACACAGTTAAATAAACAGGTACTGGCTGGCCAAGAGCAGCAGCAACAACAACAACAACAGTGGTCATGGTTCAGTGAAGCCTGCAGCATAAATAAAAGCAACTCGAATAGTTTTATGAACACAAGAGAATGCCAAACAAACAAAACAGCAATAAAAGCAGCAGAAAAAATAACAATAAAACCAGCAACAACAACAACAATAACAACAAACCCAACAGCCAAGCGAACAGCAACAAAGCATACAAATAAAACACCTGAGCATCATGAAGTTGAAGAGTACAAACATGCGCAGGTATCAGAGAGCGCGAGCAGTCAAACATTACTCAGTGAGCGACAATTCAATAAAGAGCAAACAATGGCAATAACACACGATAACATTGTTGGTAAAGCTGATTGCGCAGAGTTTGACTTTACCAACGTATTGGCCAACACGAAGCAAACAGTTACCGATGAAATGTTAAACGATCTGGACGTTGATGACGACGACGCCGCGTTGCAAAAAACTGCAGTGTTTCGTCATACACAAGAGCACGATAAAAACGAACAAAATACTAAAAACAACCAACACAAAGTGAATGTCTATGACACTGACTACGACGAGATTTTCGGTTTCGGTCAGACATCAGCACCAACAACAATCAAACAAAAAGAATTTTACAATTACGATAACGACGACAACAATGTGAATACAGGCTACACAAACGCCAAAATAGTAGCAGCAACAACAACAACGAAATTACACGGTTCACCCAATTCATTATCAGCCAAATATAGAAGTTTAATAATGATTACAAAAGAGCCAAACGAGAAGAATGACAACAATGAAAGTGCAGCTACAACGACAGAGCACGCGACACGTGTTGGGCCATCAACATCATATGATGCAGCAAGTTTTGAAAGTGTTAAAAGTGTTGAAGTTGATGATGATGATAGTGTTAGTGTGCGCAGTGTTGTTGGTAGTAGTTTTCAGTATACTGATTATGTTATGGCACGTTATGGTTCTTCTTCATCGACAACAAGAACAGCAATGAAAAAAGTGAGTGAAACGAGTGAATCATTGCCAACAACAACAACAACGACTGCTTATTCAGGCCCCAACAATAACAACGACAACAACGATAACGATATCAATGTCAACCAAATGACGTCAAATGCGCTTGGAGCTCAACGCATAGTTCAAGTAGTTGATGATTATGAAGATAACTTTTCGTCAAACGCCACAAAAACTCCTGCCACCTGCCTCGAGGATGGTTTAGCTGATGACGATAGTTGGGTGGAGGAAATCAGTCAACACGGTGATGAAGTTGAGGAGGAGAACGATACTAGCACGCCAACAGCTTCCGATTCAGAAGACCTCAGTGTAGACGGTGAAGATGCTCTGACGTCCAGAGCAGGTGGTGGTCGCATGTTTGTCGATCGTGAAGAGGAGCTACGCGGCTATCATCGTTCAGCCATTGATTTCACTTTGCATACAATTGTTGAGGAAAGTTGCGAAGAAAGTGAGGTAGGCCAATCGCTGCGTGAAAACGGCGGCGATGATGATGATGGCGAAGACGGGGAGCTGGATGAGCTAGAGCGACGTCGACAGCGCACCATAAATCATCATAATCGTCTATCTGCTTCGGATTTGGAAAAATATTTCTTTTTCGGCCTAGGCGATGGCAAGGTGATGAGTTCAATCGATACGCGTGGCGATGACACCGCTTCGGAGGTAAGCAGCGAGTGTTCAGATGGGCTCGATTCTCTAGGCATACCCGAAGAGCCCGTACACGACGTCAACAGCGCCGCAGAACTGGCCTCCTCCAGACTGGAGAAATATTTTCTCTCTGGCTTTATGGGTTTCAATACCTCGTCGTCGGCGGATAAGAATGAGTCGGACGAGAGCGGCAGTGTCGGCAGTGATAGTGAAGGACATCCCAGTCCTAGTCAGCGACGCAAGCGCTTGGTGCGCGCGCGTGGCACACCACGTTCACACAACTCTTCTCTAGATAATCTTCTACTGGACGGTGGCAATCAAGCGGCCAACAATGATTCGCTCGAGTCGACGCTTTTGGGCGGCAGCAGTAGCGTCGGTGACATGCTTGACTCTTCGGAGTCCGAGACATGTGATGATACAGTATTACATATTACCAACTCAGGCGGCGACAATAAGGCCAGCGACAGCGCCTCCTCCGATACGATCAAACGCAAGAAGCAGGTGCGTAAGCGTCACGATTCGCTGGACGAGAAGCGGCTACATGACAGCGCTGAAGATAGCCTGAAGCTAGGTGGTGCAGCAGCGGAATGTCGCACACCTACGCCCGGCTCCATAGCTAGTTCGCAAGCCAAAAAGCAGCAGCATCACAGTCGGGACAGCGGTTTTGTGGGCAGCAACGATGACTTACTGAAAACACCTGACAATGAGGTGGGTACCAGTGCTAGTTTTCGAACTAAATCGCCTACTATTCTTGAACATATACACGAGGATAACGCAGAAGGCAGCAACAACGAAAACAACTCAATTGCTACTCATGTCAATAGCTCCAGCCTCGAGATAGCAACGCAAGCTTCAGCTCAACACCTGTCAGCGGATGGCGTAACCAAAAAACCTCCGCTACCGCCCACTGCTAGCCTCGTGCGCAAGGACAGCTTCAACAACTGGAGCTCCGATGAGGAAACCAACCTGATGATGTCAAAAATGCGTCAATTCTTTAAAACACTCGTTGTAGCTACGGCAAATGCGCAACAACAGAATCTTACAACCGCCTCCAGCTCTGCCAAAAGTGCTTCACCGCCTAGCCAGGCCACACCCAGCAGTGTGCGTCGTATGAAATCGCGCCCCGCTCAGCTAGCCTACTTCGAGAATGAGCTGACACGCCTCATGAAGACTGTGCCTGGCATTAACGATGAGCAGGTGCGCGAAATAGTCGAATATCTTAGCAGCGAAGACACTTGGTCCGACTCGTATGACTCCTCTGACTACACCAGCTCCGATTTAGAGGGTGCAGCCAGCAAGAGCCGCAAGGGTGAGCTCAAAGAACAGATTTCGGCTAGCTGCCAGCAAATAATCAGCAAATTCGAGGTTGACGTTGAGGGTGACCGGGGTGATGGCGGCTTGCTGGACGAGTCGCACGGTTTGAGCAACGACACGGCGCTGGTCTATCAAAAGCTAGTGGCTTCATTCTCGAAAATTGCTGTAGGAAGTGGTAGTAAGCAGAGTCCAGCCACCTTCGTTGCAGTAGCAGATGGCACGCCCAGCTATGCGGGCGATGCCAACAACGGGAGTAGCAAGGGTCCGGAAGAGGATCAAATTTCGAACAGCAGTGCACGCAGCTTAGAGCGCTCGCCGCAACTATTTGCCAAGGTTATGCAGCACATAGGCACTCGGCTGGTGGCGCTCATGCACGAGGTGAGCAGCGGCAATGATACGCATGCGACCAACTCACCCATGCCGCCACAGCGACATCATCACAAGCGATTGCAGGCCAAAATATCAGCTACAACCACCGAAGACGAAGAGGAAGAAACGCGTGCCGAAAGCAGTCAGGCACGTGCGACACGTGGCGGCCAGCATTACATTCACACATCACAAGCCATGCAAACAAAAGCAGCGCACAACAATAGCGATAACTTGGCACGCAGCAAATCGCACGATCTACTGCTCGATTCAGCTTCAACATCAGCCGCAGCGGGCTGCAGCACTAGCAGCTCGGCGGTGGCTGCCACGCGACCACATCACCACCAGTCGAGCAGTGGCGTAAGCGACACTGCCGGCGAAGAGTGTGGCGTCGCCAGCGACTATGAGCGCTTCTCGTGGCGCGGCAGTTTTGAGTCGGCATTACTGGCTAATGGCGATTCCAGAACCAAACTCAGTCAACTCGATCGCGATAACTCATCGTCTGCGTCCGCTTTGGCCATTGCAAAGCGTCGTTCGGCAGGTGATCTGTTGTTCAACCAAAAGAGTCTGAGTCGTGAGCAGCTAGATCGCGTGCGTTCCTGCGGTAGCATTGGAGGCGGCGATGAACGCCATCAAGAGTTGGAGTGTTCGCCGGCAAAGCCGTGGGTCTCCTCGGAGGATGCCAAGGATGTGCGTCGCTCTAGTGTGCCAGATGCTATCTACGAATCAGATACTTCGGATGAAAACTCACACTTTGGTACGCGTTCAACGCTACCGCGCAGTTTGGTTGGTGTAGCTCAGGTGGCCAGCACAAATTCTTTGCCACGTTTGCCTACATCTGTCAGTGGCGCGACAGCGACAGCGACATCGACGCCTATTACTAAATCGCAAGGTGCTCTTAATTATGCACCGTCTGCTTTCAGCAGTAGCGCTAAGAGTGCGCGTTATCGTTCGCCTGGCTTAGCGGGACGTGCCAGCACTTCGCTGGGTGCCAAAAAATCCAACTCCAGTCTGGGGCTGCACAATTTCTTGTACTCGAAGAAAGATGCACGGAAGCGTCTGACTTATTCTGGTGGTGAGCATGACATGTTTTTGTTTTTCTTTTATTTATTTATTTTTTAAAATTTTATTTCAATTAATTATAAGTTGTTTTTGTGTGTGTGTGTGTGTGTGACTTGTGCGTGTTACAGGGTGCTATGCTGTGTTTTCCTTAAATAATAGCTTTTGATAACTTTAGTTTTAAATCAACGTTTAAAGCACGAAGCGTGACAGGGTAACGCTTAAACATGAAGATGTCTTTATTATTTTTTAATAATTTTAAAGTGTTTTTTTTTATAAATTAATTCATTGCAAAAGCTATACTTAACTGTGTGTCCTCAGTTTTTTTTTCAAATATTATGCATTTGTTGTGCATGTTCAGTTAATGTCAGCTTATGTCATTTCACGTTTTTATATATATTTTATAAAATAACGTGTTTGCAGTGAAAATTAAAAAGTTTCTGTGCCAGCCATAATTATTTTCATCAGTTTATTGCCATCATTTCTTCAACTGCCCATGTACAAAAACTTAAGATAACAATATCAATAATACTGTTTATTTTAACATCAACCAAGAGACCCTACTTAAAAAGTTCAAAGTTCAATCAATTACTTACCCACTGCTTTGCTTCATATTGTTGATTTAGAATTAGAACTTTTACACCATTCATTATACACTTTTTTACTATTGCAGCTTCTAGGATGATTTCTACTCAGCATTAAGTTTTTTCAAAATTTGTTGCGGTTACTTCTGTTTCTACTTTTGTTCGGCTAGAAATAACATTTTTGACGCAGAATTGCGTCTTACAGCGCGGTTTGTATGGGGGTATTTTAATTATATAATATAGGCCATGCAACGTTTTTTGGGGGACACTTTAGGTCCTTATACAGCCTTTAATATTCATAGTATGTACAAAGATAAAATTTATGCCAAAATATCAGTTATTTTGTGAACTAATTTTGGGTTTTGTCACTTCTTTAATAAAGCCACAAAAGATAGCAAAAGAAAAGAAGAAAAATTTACATTTTTGTATGAGAAAAACTGCATTGATGATTCAGTTGCTGCTGACGTTCCTATGCTTGTTGCTTTAGTTCGTGCCGAAATCTCGAACGCAACATCGTGTTCTTTCTTGAATAGAATCGTTTTATAAATTTCTCAGAGCTTTACAAGCAATGCATACCAGGAATGATATTTGGAGGCTTTTAGGGTTATTTTTAGCCCTTTTTAATTGTAAAAGCCCCGAAGCCCTTATTAGTCGTTTTAGGCACTTTTAAAAAAATTTAACCCAAAAAATAATCGCCATTTTTAACAAGAAATAATTAATGGTTGATGCCAGTTGACAACATTTGTGCGCCATCGATCTACAAAATTTTAAATTTGTAGGCAAAAAATGGAGGTAGGAAATCCATCGTCCACAGAAAAATCGCACAAAAAATAAAATTAAAAATCACTAAAACGAAATATTACTCAAAAAAAAAATGTAAAAAAAATCACCTAATAAAAACGAAAATATGCCCAAAATTTTATAGTCATCACAAAAAATGTGCTTGCGTTATAATAATATACGTAACCGTTTCACTAGTAATCAATGTGAACTATCACTCGAAAACAAAAACTGAAATTTAGTCCTTAAAAAATTAGGTTATTTTTATATAGCAAATAGACAAACCAAAAAACGAAATTTCGCCCAAAAACGTGAAAAACCGCTTAATTTTTTTGGCGGTTTCTAAACGAAAATTAACCGAATTTTGTATGGAGAAATTTTGGGTGATTTTTATCTAAAGTCTATATTTCCTATCGCCTTTTTAAATGTTGTCATTAAAATAAGCTCCGTTATATACAGCCATGATCACATAAAAAGCATAATTTTTAGTTATCTCAACAACAAATTTAGTTTGTTTTCCAAGTTATATGAAAAGAGCGAGCCCTAAAGGCTCCATCGTAGTCCTGACAATGCATTAATATACACTAAACGTCAGCAGAATAGATTCACTGCTTCTATAAAATACAAACCATTTTTTCTCTTCAAATGAGCGTAAGGGAAAACTTTTTGTTGTTGTTTTTTCTAAAAGTGTTTTATTATAAAAAGTTAGATAAGGAGAAATTGTACATAAAGGAGCTGTTAATTTTCTGTTGATGTTTGAACTTTGGCATTACTTTCACTAGATTAGGTTAAGGTCATTTCATTAATTTGAAGAAATGGAATCGAAAATATTTTTATCTTAAATTGTTTTTTTTTTTGGTTTATTCAACAAATTTTTAATAATGAGAGCTACCTTCTTTATTTAAAATAGTTTCATAAATCCGTTTTGGAATGGAATCATAAAGTTGCTTCAAGTAGTTCAAAGAAATTTCCCTCCAAGCCACTTTAATGGCAGAAATGAGTGACTCTTTGTCTTCAAATTGTGGACTGGAGTCATACACTTTCCGAACTTATCAACCCCATATATTATCAATAATGTTTAGATCCGGAAAATATGGAGGCCATGACAACAGTTGAACATTTTTGTTCACTAATCCAGCTTGTAACGATAAGTGTCGCTCCTATTCATAGAGCGTTATCCTGTTGATAAGTCCATTTCAGGGGTCCAAAAATATTCTGAAACTTTGGAAATGCTTGTTCTAGCATCGCTCTATACAAATTTGCCGTCATTATGCAACTTGGAAACTTCAGTTCAATGGTTCCAAAATATGTTATAGCCCCCTAAACCATTACACCTCCCTCGTGGTTATGGTGACGAGTTAAAAAAAGTTCCTCTTTTCCTAGATCATGAAAGTAATAGTTATAACCATCCGGTCCATCCAAATTTAATTTCTTTTCGCCTGAGAAAACTATGTACTGCCATTCTCCCTTCCAAGTCATGTGATTCTTACAAAAAATCAACCGATTTTCCTTCAGTTCAGGGCTTAGTGGTTGTTTTTTCTTAAACTTACGTCGAGTTAGGTGCTATTCGGTTGAAAGACTGGCGCTTACCCCAGCTTTTTGTCTAATTTTTGTTGCTGAAAGGCAAGAATTGGAGGCTTTCCGAATAATTGCTCTCTTATCTGCATCTGATGCAGCAGAATATGTACACCCTTTTATGTTTTTTCCATAGCCGATCTTATTTTTCAAAAAACTGCATACTACGTTTTGACTTCTTCCGATTTTGCTAGCGATTTCACGAGTACTTAAGTTTTGCTCTTTGTACACCTCAATTTTAACTTTTTCCTTCGAACTTAAAATTTTTCCGCGTCCCATACTGCCTCAAAATACTGTAACGCCTTTTTTATTATTTATTTTAGTACCGATCTTTCTGAAACTCTCAAAGAAACTGAAGATGTGAACTGTTAACCTATTCTAATGACACACCAAAAAGTGCATATTTTTGTAATGCCAAATCTAAAACAACAACAGAAAATTAACGGTTCCCTTATGTACAATTTCTCTTTACCTAACTTTTTATAATAAAACACTTGAGAAAAAACGACAACAAAAAATTTTCCCTTACGCTCATTTTATGAGAAACAATGGTTGGTATTTCATTAAAGCAGTGAACCTATTCTGCTGTTAATTCAATATCAACGCTAAGAAAATCAGGCCAGTACCATCTCTCTACACCCTGATGAAGTTTTAGTAGCAAATTTCATACTTATTTCTTGGCGATTGTTTTGTCATCTTATCATATGTAATTTGACTTAATTTTTTTCTTGCAAAACTCTTTATTCTAAAATTGTGGTCATAGATGAAGCTATTTTTTTGTTAAATTCAGCCATGCCTCAATATATTTTTTGACAGGAGGGAAATTCTGCCACTCAATTTCGTCCCGCTTCATTGATTCGTCTTCTTACAAGTCTTAACGAAGAAGAGTCTACATTAAATTGTTCATTCACTTCTGACATTCTACGACTATTTAAAGGTGGATATAACCGATTTGCGGTTTTATGTGGAAATGCTTTGGAATTTTATGCTAAAATTTTTTTTGCAGAAATACACTATATCGAAAGACTGTTTTTGCCATTTTTTTAATTAACAAAATTTTGACACAAATAATGCGTAAAATAAAATATATTTGAAATAATCACCTTAAACACTATTAAGATGGAGAGTGATTTAATTTAGTCATTTAAATTAGAGTGTGCTATTTTTGTTATTTTTGTGATCAACTAAGAACTTCCTTCCATGTTTGGCTTAAACGGCACAAACGAAAGAAAACACGAAAAAGTTGAAGTTTTTCGATTTCCAAAACGGTGTATTCGAAATTTCGACTATTTTCACCAAAAATAAACTGGACTGCATTTGAAAAGAGTGCTATTTGTGAGACCATGGCATGACCGTGTGACCAAATAGAAAGTCTTCAATTCGCTTTCTATACACTCTTAAAAGTTTTTGTTGAAATTTACTACAATAGTTGTAGGCAACAGTTTAGATACTATAACTGCAGTAATTTTACACACCTTTATAAAATTCAACACTTGCTGCTTACTGTTCGTATGTAGTAAAATTCAACAGATGGTGTTTAATTTTACTTAAAATATATGGTAATATTTAAGCTTTAATATATGTATTGTAGTAAACTTAAACATTAGTTGTTTAATGTTGATATAATTTTTGTATTACTATTGCAAAATTACAACCTTTATATGAATAATATACAACAACTTTTGTTTACTTTTACTACAATAATGTAGTAATATAAAAAATACTACAGCTATTTACTAATATTTAACATGTGTTTGTCAATTAAAACTGAAGTAAGCTTCAACTAATTTTATGATTGATTTAATTTTAATAAGACAGACAAATATGAATAAAAAAAAGAAAAACTTTCAAGTCCGTTGCACCAAGAAGCTATATCAATTTGTCGTTGGAGTTATAGAAATAAAACAGAAAAAAAACAAAGCATTTTTAAAATCAATTTTTAAAAATTTATTAAGCACTTCTCACACTCACATTCCTATATAAATAATGAGTACATTACGAAGGAAAAAATATTTACAATCTTAGCTTAAAATTAAAACACGGTATTAAACACAATTTTTGTAATTAGAGAAGCGGATACCGGACTGAATAATAAGCTGCTTACTTGCTCGTAACCAAACGTGAACGAGAATATGCTGCAATTATACAATTGATGTTGAAAATTCAACACACATACATATGTCTATTGGCAATTAAATTTATATTGAAAAAAAAGTCTAATATTAATATTGCAGCAAAATTCAACATATGTTGCTTAATTTTACTAAAGTTTGTATATAATTTTAAACATTAAAAATTTACAACGAAACTTGCAGTGAAATTACACTCCAGTTGAATTTTAAACAAAATATTATTATTAAAGTTATAGTAAAATTGTATTTATTTTTTAGAGTGTAGTCACCAAAAGCTTTCACAGCACGATTTCGATCGAAGGAAGAATAAAACTTGGCGAAAACTAGTAGGTTACAGTTACCCGATATGGGCTTGACTCGGAAGATATCGTTTATCTTACCTTTAGGCAGGTCCTTTTAACTTAAACTCTTTTAAAACGCGTAACAATTCATGGCAATCCTGTCACATCACTTTACCACTTAATCATTTGCTGACAATCCGGCAACTTCATCACTTTATGCCCGACACAAAACATTGCACACAATTTATAATTACACAAATTTTTAAAGCATTAATATTAGCATTAAATTGTTGTTTACTTTCTTAAAACCGTGCTTTATTGCATATAACATAAGTTTTTCGATAGCGATTAAAAATCACGCCCGCCCGAGTCGAAGAGAAATGTTTTAATTTGTTCGTTTCGGTTGTCAATTTTTTTTCAACTCTACTAATGCTTCGTACATTCTACGAATAATGCGTACGGTCAACCTACGAATGAATTTTTTCTGCTAATATTAGTTTTACTTCATAAATAGTACGTATTCATTAGTAAATACTGCGAATGAAATGAAAGAATTTATGAAGTTATTCGTATGAAAAATTTACGAATGCTATTATTTATATTCGTACAATGCACTCATACGAATTGTTCTATTTTTTATACAAATATAATTAGTATATACAACGAATAAATTCGTGAATATTACCACAGGTATAAGTAAATATCACGAATGAATTCGTAAAGATATTACGATACGAATACTTCGTTTGTTGTACGAATATTCGTACAATCCACGAATATTTTTGCCACGAATATCATTCTTAGCCATTTTACTAATACATTTTTTGAGTGTAGGATTTAACATTATCAAAGGCAACTACACATTGTCTATTTCACAGATAGGATTCAATCCAATTTAAGAAACTGGAGTGAAAACCTAAGTATTCAAGCTTCTTGATTAAGAGAAAATGCAAAACTTTGTCGAACGCTTTCGCCAAATCCGTGTAGATTACATCTACCTGGCATCCTTTACTAAAGGCTGAATTACAGTATTCTGTGAACAATATTAAATTAGACAGAGTATTCTTAACTGCAAAGTACAATTTTTCTTTGATTATAGGCTCTAAAAACTTTGAAATAGTTGTAAGCTTAGCAAACTAATTGGTCTATAGTTTGCTATATTATATGGTTTTTGCAACCAGACTTATGAATTGGAGTTACGAAAGATATTTTCCAGCTATCAATAAAAGTACCTGCACAGAGTAAACTATTAAAGATAAAAGTTAACGGATACACTAAAGTTAAGGCACACTTTTTAAAAAGAATGAAACAGAGCCATTTATACAAAATAGGGTTTTTCTTCACAAGGATGGGGCCTTTAGTGGTAATTCAATATAACAGACTTTCTATTTGAGTATTTAGCCATGACAACAAATATCCAAATAAATTTCGAGTTTTTGTCTACAAATTGTCGACATTGTCAACATATTTTCTGCCAATTATCGATGTTTTCTCCAAATTGTCGACGTTATCTGCACCACAATTTACAGTCGTCACGTAGATGAACATTTTGAAGTTTTTTTATTTGTCACAAAAATAGCGCAATTTAGTTTCAGCTCTCAGGATCAAAAATATTGGTTCAAAGTGATATAGTTTGTTTCGTCTAAAAAGATTCTTCCAAATAGATTTCATTTTATTTATAGAGGTCCGATTGCGCTTTAGAAAAAAGGCTTGTGCAATGATTAAAAATTCAAAAATATGCCAAAAAATTAATCAATATAGTTAATTTATCCAAATTTTTAACAAAGCCATTTATTTAATAAGTTAATAATACAAATGGAAATAACAAAGCATTTATAAAGCATACCGCAAATCGGATCGATATATTCATCGTTAAAGAGCCTCAGGTGTATTCTTTCGAGTCCATGGTTATATACATAAAAATGTTAGAAATATATGAGAAATTTAACTAAGAATCTGCGTTAACTTATTAACTTGTAAGAAGACGAATCAATGATGAGGGATTAATATAGAATGATTTAGTAAATGTTATACAATTTTGGAATATAGAGTTTTGAACAACAAAAAGAACTTAAATCACATCCAATAAGGTGACAAAAAATGTTCCATTGCAGTGTTCATTTTTTTGAAAATGCTTATAGTTTTTAATTTAAAGTTCAAAAATTTAAAAATTTTCATTTCTGATGCCATTTTGAGACCGCTATGTTGAATTTTTTTCCAAGCCCTACATTTCTTAAAATTTACCGACTTAATTTTTAGATCTCAAATTTTTTTAAGTGGAAAAATCGAGTTTTTATCCAAATAATTGGTTATTACTTAAGCATTTATTTAAGATGCATTCTGACGCCATAATCTGAAAGAGCGTGAATTTTTAATTCATTGAAAATTTACGACGTTAAATATTTAATCAGGTAAGGCTACTTAAGACTACGATGGAGCTTTTTTTGCAGGTTCGCCTTTTCATCTATATGCCTGAAAAAATTTTGTATGGAATGTATCGTGCATAAAGCTCTCCACCTCAAATTTCCATTCTTAAACATATAAACTTTCTTTGGGATACTATTAAAAGTAAAATTGGTTCGAAAATTTAGACACTCATTTGAAGGGTGTGCAATGATCTTCAACCTTCCTCCATTATATTAGATACCAAATGTTTGTAAGGAATTTCTCCTGTTGATATCAATAAATAATAGAATAGAATAGTGGTTATTCTGCATAATACTAACATGGTGGCCTTATACAAAATATAAGAACGCCAGTTTTTTAAAAATTTTCCTCAGTTTTAAAAGATTTTTATAAGTGTACTATTTCGGGAACCAACCCGAAACGTACCTGCGTAGGCTTATATAGCTTAAATTTTTGTATTTTTTTTTTTTTTTGTATTTGTATTTATTTATTTATTATTATAGTGAGTACACTAAGAACTAAGTTCTTTTATAGTACAAAGTGTGATCTTACAAGTTAGATACATTATATATAAAAATAACATTTAAGATAATATTTATGTGACAAAATATAAAATTTAGGTGACAAAATATAAAAAAACTTAACTATGAAGCTTAATATAATATAGAATAGCTTAATTTACGCTAAGATTAAAGAAGTTAATGAAGCTCTTAGGTATAAAAGAAACTAAGGAGTATAGTTAACTTAATGCAGCAACAAATTTTTATTACGCTTCAGGTATGATTTGAGTTAAAAAAAGAAAAAAAATAATTTAAAGTGAAGTGAAATATATAGAGGTAAGAGATAAGGATAAAGAGATAGGAAGAACTGACTAGTTTATTGACTGACATAATGTTGTGAAGAGTAATGTTTTAGAATGGCCCATTTAAAGCTTGCCTCTCCGACTATTGATCTCAGATTGGTTGGTAAAGCATTCCATAACCTGATGGCATTAATAAAAAATAGTCGAGTGGAGTTGAGGAAGTTAAAATTGGGTGTTATCAGCATTTGACGCCTTTGCAATTGACCAAACTGCAATTTTTCATATACAGGGTAGCCCTTATTTGAAGCGCCCATCTGGCAACACTGTCACTTTCCGCAGTAATGCCAAATCGACTAATGACATACCGCGTTTGAAGCGTCATTCCAAGCAAATGTTTACAATGGAGCAGAACACGCCACGCGAACGCTCTAAAATTGTTGAAATTTACATTCAACAAAACAAGTCAATAGTGAAAACTCAACGTGCTTTCAAAAAAATAAATAAAGTGAAAAGTGCGCCTTCCAAGAAAACAATTTATCGTTTGTATGAAAGATTTACAACTGGTAATACTCTTGGTAACCCAAAGAGGCCAAATAAAAAGCGACCAAGGCGATCGGATGAGAATATTGCAGCCGTACGAGCCAGTATTGAGCAGTCACCAACAACATCCCAAAATCGCCGTTCTCAGCAGCTCGGCATTCCCCGATCCACTTTACAACGCATTTTACGTGTTGATTTGAATTTGTTTCCGTACAAAATTCAATTGGTAAACAAATTGTTGCCTACCGATAAGCCACGTCGATTGGAATGGGCCCAAAGAGTCATCGAAATGGCTGAAGAAGACGAACAATTTTGGCATAAAACTATCATGAGCGATGAAGCTCATTTTCAGTTGAACGGAACGGTAAACAAACAAAATTGCCGTATTTATGCCACTGAAAATCCACAAGAGATTCAAGAGGTACCTCTTCACGATGCAAAAGTCACTGTTTGGTGCGGCGTTTGTGCTAAAATGCTCATTGGGCCGTTCTTTTTCGAAGATGATAATGGCCACAGAGTTACTGTCAATCAGGAGCGTTATCGCGATATGATAAACAATTTTTTCATGCCAATCGTTCGTCGAAAGCGTATCAGGCACTACTGGTTTCAACAAGACGGCGCGCCACCACACACAAGCCGCACTACAATCGATTTTTTGAAGCAATTGTTCCCTGGCCGTTTGATGTCAAAAAATAATGATTTCGATTGGCCGCCAAGATCACCAGATTTAACGCCTCCAGACTTCTTTTTGTAGGGTTATTTGAAATCAAAGGTTTACGTCAACAAGCCAAAGACCCTAGAAGAGCTGAAAACCAACATCCGTCAAGAAATAACCGCCATTCCCATCGAAATGTTGAAGAAAACCATGGAAAATGCTGCAAAACGGGCACAATATGTCGTAGAGGCCCATGGCGACCATTTACGAGATATCATATTCAAGAAATGATGTAAGGAAATCTACTTGAACCCAATTAAATGATATTCATGACGAACAGACAAAAAATTGTGGTTTCTTTGATTTATTTAAAAATAAAATGGGCGAATATGGGCAACCCTGTAGATATATTGGCATCTTTAGTTTTATGAGCTTGTGAAGAAAAATACAGTTCCGAGCATTTAAGTAGTTTAAAATATTACAGCCTAGTATAGCGTTTTTTAAGTTGGCCAGGTGATCAAACTTGCGCAATCCATACACATATCTGGTAGCATGATTAAATGCAACTTGTAACTTAAGTTGAGACCTTGAATCTAGCTTACTATAGACAACTTCAGCGTACGTTATCACTGGCACAATAAGTTAAATCACTAACTGACGTCTAGTATCAGTGGGCGTGTACTGAGCAGACATTCTTAGGTTACGGAGGATGAAATAAATTTTACGCATTACACTATTTATATGATCGGTATACGTCAACGTGCTGTTAATATTAAAACCTAAACTTTTAATGTTATTTACAACTGGAAGACCCTAGTTAAATATAAATAAAGATGGAATATCTTCAGAAGGTACTCTATTTTTAGATATTGGTAATATATACGACTTCTGCGCATTCATCTGTAATTTGTTCCTTATGGACCATTGGCAAATACTTTTTAAATCATCATTCAACTTAAATGTCAGATCTTCCATTAGATTTTCTCTACCCGACAAGTACACTTGAACGTCATCGGCATAGGCATGAATTAAAGAGTATTTACAGCAGCCAAAAATGTCATTAGCAAATATAGAAAATAGCAGTGGTCCAAGAACAGATCCCTGAGGGACACCACTACTTATAGTATATATAGAATATATATATAGAATATAGAAATATAGCTTAAAAAACAAAATTGAGGAGAATTGTTTAAGTTTTTTTGCTTTTCTAAAGCTATAATTTCAAAAAATTCAACAGAACTCATTTTACTGAGATCGATTTAAAATCATTTTTCAGTAGAATTTTTCAAAAGGGCCTAAAATGAATCGAAAGGGCTTCAGGGCTTACGCAATTAAAATGGTCTCAAAAAAGCCCTAAAAGCCCCCAAATATCATCCCTGGTGCAAGAGTGTATGAAAAGAGAACAGAGAACAAATAAAAAGTTATTCTCTTGCGCTACACGACCTGTTGCTACACAACCTGTTCAAGGTTTATTAATATAGGTTAAGTCACTTGAGAGAAAAGCACTCTTTTTTCGCCTTTGCTCGAACTGTCAAAGTAGCTGTTAGCTAAAAATTGTACAGATTCGTGTTTTTTTTTTCTTGATTTCCTTTTATCCATTCTGACAGTTCGACCGAGCTTCTCTCAAGTGACTTAACCTATATTAAGGCGGTCTTCTCATTCAAAACCCGTTTTTTGGACCCTTTTTAAAAAAATTCTTATTTGAAAACGCAAAGAATAATTGAAAACTTTTTTTATTTATTGTATTACAAAAGGTTCAAAGTAAATAAAAAAATTTTTTTGCCTCGATACGTGGGCTGTTCAAAAAGTAATAAGACTTCAAAGTTGGTGGTGAAAAAAAAGGTGTCGTCACGGCGGCCACGATTCCGGGTCTCCGGAGCGTCTGAAATGAAAAAAAAAAACGGGGTTATAATCAGTATAGATGTAATTCTCGGGTGAACCTCAAACTTAAATTTGTGATTTTTTTTGACAAAATGGCGGTTATTCAAAAAAAAAATTTCAATTTCGGGTTTTTTTTTGTAGTTTAGTGTAAAAAAAAATAGTAAAAAATTTTTTAAAATTATGGTCGAGGTTCACCCGAGAATGGTGACAATTCTGCGTCGATTCCACTTTGTTTCATGAAAATCGGTTCAGTTGAACTGGAGATATCATGGCCGCCAGTTCGAAAAACGTGGGTTCGAGATAAACGCGTTTAAAGTTTGAAGTAATTTTTTTATAGCTCATTTTGACGAAGACCTTGCTTCACAAAAAAGGCTGTATCTTCTAAAGTATTTCGAATTTCTAAAAATCCTTTTAGGGGCATATTCACAACTACCCAAGCTATAAATAAATGCAAAAAAAAAAGTTCAAAAAAAAAAGTTGCTCAATGAGAAGACCGCCTTAATGAATCTTGAACCTGTTGTTTACATTTATTTGCTTGCAGCTTTGCTTGCAGTGACTGCTACAGCAGAGAATCAGGGTATATTCGCTTGATGAATATATTCATGCAGGACTCTAATAATTACTACACAAACATAAAAAATCTTTTCAAAAATTCAATTTTTTTCATTCTTTTTTTCATAACAGTCGTACATAACGCCAGTTTGGAAATACCCACATGTATACACATTTCGGAAGGGGCCTACTTTGAAGACGATAAAATAAATTTGAATGAATAATAAATATTATGTGCTTTATTGGCACATTCCCGGTACTTTTTTGACAGAATGTATTCTATGTTTTCATACAACTCTTAATTTGAAAAACAGGAATAAAATGGGTAAAATTGAATTGGATATTGAAAACAAGAGGGAGTAAGATTTCGTTTAATGGTTTCATTTTAAACTTTCAAAAAAATCTAAGTCAAATAATCATTATATTAAACCTATAACCAACTTCTTGCCAGCAGAAATAGTGTCTTAAGCATGGCTAAAAGTTGAGCCATACCATTAGTTTTATTTTCTTAAGATCTTGTGAGTCACGCCTTTAATACTTGAAGCTGAAAAAGCTGATCTATGCATTAAATTTAAGGTAATTAATGAGCATGCTTGTGGCATACGTGAAACTGTAATAAAACTCTTTTTTATTTAGAATAAAAACTAAAGCATGATAAAAATATCAATTCAACGGCTTAAGTGTGCATTGGCCCCAGTGCTAAATGCTGGCTATGAACACAATTTTTGTCCAAAAAAATAAACTCTATCAAGGTCAATTAACTGTGTACATATTTGGTGCAAACCATACAGTCGGCGTTGTTTAAAATGATTTTGGAGCAAAAGTAAAAATTCGAATCTCGAATTACAATCAACAAGTAGCAGCGGAGCAAAGAAAGATTTAAGATATAGAGTAGTTCGCGCTTTTGTTGTAGTGGTGATTGTGATGGTGATTGTAATGGTTTTCTTGTTTTTTGTTTTTTTTTTAACAACTAGCTTGTGTAGGCGTGCTTTGAACTGTTGTTAGCAAATTTCCCATTTTTATTTCTATTTATTTATACTTGCCTCACATTTATTTCCTTTAAGTCTTTAATTAGCATATTGTTTTTGTATTTTAATGCTGCTTAATTATGCATTGGCCATAACTCTTTAGGCCACCAAGCAATTAATACAGCCAGTTTTTATATCAAAAATTATGCATTTCCTGAAAGTAGTTTTTTTTTTAACATCTACAATACCCTGTAAACAGACAGCAACAGATTCTTAATAATTTTACAAAATTCAAACCATAACAATTATCATTGAAATCATCAGCAGCGGCACAATTTATTCGATTAACCTTTGCGGCACCGGGGTGAGTCTTGGCACTGACTTCCACAAAATGCTTCTCATTAATTGCCATATTTGTGAACGCAAGTGTCATCACTTGAATCATGTAGTACCACGAATACTCCATCTAAATTAATTTAGATATTTCAGATTCTTTTTGAAATTTCATCTGATCTGGCATAAATGTGGTTAATAAATAGTTACCGAAAGAACGTTGTCGTGTCTGTTGGTGAAGGCGCTTACTTTTCATTTCTAATTCATAAAAAAAGAAATTCAATAATTGTAGCATTGAGAAAAAAGAAATTCCTATCGAAATCGAAGCCAATGCTACGGAAATAAGAAATAAAAAAATAAAAAAAAAATAAGACATAAAAATACTCAAATATTTAAATAGTGAAAGTACTTTGCAATTGTTGTTGTTGTTATTGTTGTTATTGCTGGTGCTGCTCTGCTACTGTTGTTGTTGTTGTTGTTGTTGTTGTTGTTGCTGTTGTTGGCTATGTTGTTTGTTAAAACGTGAAAAATACAATTAATCGCTTCGTTCGAAGAAAAATTAACAGTAAACAATGAAAAACAGAAATAACTTAAAATGTGTTTTCAGCGCTCTTGCTGGCAAATTAATATTCATCGAGATGCTTTTATTCTACGAAAAATCTTTTTTTTTTATTCCCTCATTGGCATTGAGTCATGCTTATTGTGGTTTAGAATAACCACTTTTTATGTTTCTTTTTAACAAAAGTTAAGGATACTTTAAAAAGAATTGGGGGGAAAAAACACGCCCAACCCGAAATAGTTTATTTGGATAATTAGCGCTATTAATGCCGAGCGATTTCACTCAGCTAATATTTTTTGGACTGAAGATTTTTTCAGAAAGCTAAGCCTATATTATTAAACTCTGGCTTTATTATTCAAAAGGTTTCATGTAATTTCCAAATTTTGTCATATTTACAAAATAAAGAAATAAAAAATTAGAAAAAATAGATAACGAGAAATTTTAAAACTAATAATTTCATAGTATAAAATGTTCCTTAATGTTGGGAAAATGTTTGTATGTTCTGAGATACAAACTTCTCATTATATGAGTTGGAATTACTTCCGAAATACTGGCAGTAAAAAATCTTTTAATGAGAGTGTCATGAAAGGATTTTTTTTTTTTTTTTGTTTATTTCAGTCAACCAAAATTTTCATAATGTCACGAACTACATAGTAATTACAAACAATTTCCAACCGCATATGCGATTTCGGCTCGATTCAGCTCATTTTTAACCGACTTCATTAAGGAGGAGGTTTTCAAATTCGCCGGTTTCTCTGTTTTTTTTTTTTTTAAATGTATGTATATCGATAACTCCTAAACCATATCGCACACTAAATACAAAACAGTCACAACTCAAAAAACACGAATTTTCAGGAGAAGCAAGAAAAGGGTTAAGCTAAAATGATTGTAATATTTTAAACAAATTTGGTTTCACAATAAAGAAACCCCAGTTTAAAGAAAGTTTTGGCATAGTTTTCTTAACTTTATATCATAGTTGTGAAAATAAAGAATAATTTGGATTTTTGACCCTTTAGCTGAAATTTTTTCGTATGATTAGTGTATTATCTCAAATTGTCTCAAATTTTCAACAGCTCCTAATTTGCAAGCATTTAAGTAAGAAAATTACCAAAAAACATAATAATATTTACTTTTTGTTTAATTGAAAATAAAGATTTATTCTTACTAGAAGACAGTTTTGCTAAAGATTTTGCAGTTTTATATTATGATTGTGTTAATAAAAAGGATTTTGGACTTATGACCCTTTAACTGAAATTTTTCGTTTAAAATTCAAGTTGTGTCTGTTGAACTGATAAAAATTGCTTGTACTTTTTAAAATACCCATTCATCAACTGATTAACAAGCCCAGTGAACCAAACCAAACCGTTTTTGAATTCATTTATGAACCTTTTCGGGTAGAAACGTTCATTTTCGGCACTCATAAATGAACCCTTTTTATATCATTCGTCGGACTAAAATGCCTCTCAAAAACGAACCTTATTTTGTTCGCAAATGAGTTAAAAAAAGAACCATTAAAGTTGTTTTTTCGGCACTCGGAAATTAACCCTTTTTGAATCAATCGCCGGACGAAAATGTCTCTCAGAAACAAACGATTTTTTTCTTCGGAAATTAGTTCAAAAATGAACCATACAAAAGTTCTTTTGTAAAATACCGAAACGAAATTGAACCCTTTTTGTATCAATCTTTCGACTGAATTGCCTCTCAAAAACAAACCTTTTTTTGTTCAATAATGAGTTAAAAAAAAAAGAACCTTTTTGAATTATAAATTTTATTATTGCATAATACTATTTATAATTACATATCGATATTTTGTTAAAGATGAATTGATTTTTACTAAAATTAGAGATCATATTAATTATTGGGTTAATAGGATTAATATAACTGGGCTGAAACTCACGCATTGTGTTGTTCATGATATTGATGTTTCAAAGGGGAAAAGGCGTGATTGTTTTCCAATTTGACAAACTTCCAAATTATATATGAAATATCAAAATAGTTAAGCTATTAATTGGGGCATTTATTTGATTACATTTTTGCATGAAATGTTTTCGTGGTTTTCATTCTATTTGGGCTTGATTTTAATTTTTGATAGAAATGTTGAAAATGAATTAAATGTTGAAATGCATACGTGTAGCAGTACATCCATCTCGCACTGGTAAAAAAGTTCATATGACGTTTGTACGAAGGTTAACATTTTAATTTTAAGTTCCTTTATTTACCTGATTTAAGAATATAAAAAGTAACATTTATGATTCATTTGTGAACTCATTTATGAACAAAAAATGGTTCGTTTATGAGAAATTGTTTCCTACTGATATGATAAAAAAAATTATTCTTTTCTGAACTCATTTCAGAATGCAAAAAAGAAACATAAATGATTCATTTCCGAACTCATTTATGAACAAAAAAAGGTTCATTTACAAGGAAGTCTTACCTACTGAAATGATACAAAAATGATTCATTTTCTACTCAAAATAAGTTTTCAATGAATTTCGCAAAATATGCATATCTTTATGGGAAAAGCTTTCACGAATTTAATCTTTTATAACAAGCACTTTTAAGCGACAAAATAAAAAAGAAAAAATTTAAAAAAAAAAATACCTAACCAAAAACGTCCGCAAAACTCTCACCTTACTCAAAACCTTCGCTTATGGTTCAGTGGGAGCAGTTAAACAATAAAATTCACAATAAACATTATAATATGTTTTTTTATTAAAATGTATTTAAAATACATTCGTTAATAAATTCATTTTTCATTTTTAGCACAGTACAAAAATTGCTCAGTACATAAAAAATGTAATGTTAATAAATAAATGTTAACTAGTGATAACGCCCCGAAAATCGGGTGTACTTCCCTACTTCGCTACTTGGAAATCACCCTTTCTCATTCACATTTCGACGAGTTCGTGTCTTAAGTCTTTTTACCATTTTTTCATTTTTAAACGCTCATATCTTCTAAACGCTATCACTTCTCAAAAATCTAATAATTTCTGCTTACCTACACCTCAAGACCTTTCTAATGATATATGTTGCTGTAGCATTTGTAGATTCGCTTGAATAAGGGGAGCCTTACAATAGATTTGTTGTGTTTAGCGTTGACACCTGCCGTGAAGGCTTAATTCAACGTTGTTCCATAACAATTGGGACCGATACAAAGCGTCGGTCAGCGCCCCTTTGAGGATTCAAAGGTACCAAATTAGCTCCATGTTGTGATGACACTTCGCAACCCTTGGTGAGGGTGGAGGCCTATCTAAAACCTCTTCCATACTAAGAGGTATGGCGCCCGGTTTGAGAGTGCAAACCACACCGAGCTAGATAGCTCTGCCCGCGATATGGGTGGTAAACCACAGCCATCACGAAGACTCCCCGAAGGGCCAGCCCAATCCAGTCAGCCCAGTATATGCCAGCAGAAGCCAGACATACACCGGAGGCCGCTGACTGCCCGTGGTACCAGTTTTAAAGTCCTTGGTCAGACCTCGTAGCTTACACCCCAGCTACTCCCAGTTTTAGCCCATCACAGCTCTGGACTGGTCACCAATCAAGGGGACCCTTACAGGAATAAATATGTAGTAAAGATTGTTCTTAAAGATTTATGCAAGGCAACTCTTATTCTCTTATTTTAACTCTATTCTAAGTAAGCCGATGAAAGCAACGGTTCTAATAGAAGAAAGAGAAAATCTTGAAAAGCAGATCAGTTATGAAAAATTTGTGCTGATTGATAGAACAAAGAAATGCTTTCTCTTGCGAGCTTCTACCTATAATTCGCTCCGAATTATTCAGCGAAAGCGCATACTCTTGCACTCTGCCATGATTATGCCTTTACGTGTGTTTTTAAGAGTGGCTCTCTCTGCTATCAATGAAATAGAATTAAAAAAAAAGCAATATTCACTTTTAGAACTTCATTAATATCTTTTAAGAACTGTTACTAAAATAAAATATAAAAAATAAATGAAAAAACTTGATCAAGAAATGGCTAAAATATTCGCTTTGTACACCATACTTCTCAATCACATTAAGCGAGTTCGTGTCTGAAGTTTTTTTGCCATTTTTCCAACTTTTAACGCTCATATCAACGCTACCACTTATCAAAAAACTAATAATTTCCTGCATACCTACAGGTCATGACCTTTCTAATGATATATCAAGTGTTGGTGTAGCGTTTGTATGAATAAATTTATAGATAAATATCATAAATGTATAAATGAAAACACTTAAAAATTTTTAGTTTTTAAATACAATAAAACCCGCTTAAGTACCTCACCAAAAAATGTCAGCATTTTTTAACCTCACCAAAAAATGTCAGCATTTTAAGGTACTTAAGCGGGTTGGGTACCTAAGAGAGTAAAAGTTCATCAATTTTCGTGAAAAATGCCCGAAAATTTTAGGTACTAAAGCGGGTTAGGTACTTAAAGGGGGAGGTACTTAAGCGGGTGTCACTGCATTAATTAAGTTTTTGTAGAAAGACTCATAGCAGTTTTTAGGAATGTGGTTTTTATTTGCCAGATCTTTGATGCCCTTTTACTTTACTTCTAATAGTGGTAGCCTTTCAGAATATACCGAGCATAGTTTTAAATTTTAAAGTGTATTATTGGTAAGTAGAAAAATTAGCATATTCTTTTTTGCATCAGAGGTTGAATAGTAACTTAAAAATAAACTTTTGATTAGTTTGAATATAAACTACTAAATTGATGCAACTTCAAGACTTAAAAGGCTTCAAGTTTGCTTCTTCTTAAACATACTCTTTGAAAGTTGGTATCTTTATCCCTTTAAGTTACGAGTTACGAAAAAGCAGCTGCAATAATATTTGAATAAAAACTAATATATAACAATGAGAATTAAAATTTTGTAAACTAATTATCTTGAGAACTGAATTGAAATTTCATTTTATAGATCGAAAAACCATGTCCAAATATATGCGAAAATATTAAAAACTCAATTTGGTCAAAATAGTCTCTAGGACAAAAAAGTAATCACGTGACGGAATAATTCCAGCACAATTAAAATTGTATCACAGTTATTTCAACAAAAAAGACACATGTCAAAATAAAACAGTCGATTTTAATCACTTCTTTCATCTTTAGGATCACAATTCAAAATAGTACACTTTGAAATTTCTCAGTTGTTACAAATAAAATGTCACAACTCAAAATAAAACTCTTTAGTTGAACGCAATTAACATTAATACAGACTTAACTACATTTTTCCAGTTAAAGAATAAAGTTATGAAAAAGACATTTTAACAGCAGTTAGAGATGTGTATTGTGAATTGATTTATGGCTAAAAGTCGATTTTGGGAAATTTTCAGGTTTGACTGTTTTTTATTTAGTGTGCGATATGCCTGATTGCCATAATTTTTGGTGAACAGATAGATATCATAAACACGAAGGTGCCCGTAAAAAAGTGGGCGGTATTCGAGAACTGGGCGTGGCAATACTATATCTCGCAATAGTAGACACTACTGTATCTCGAATAGTATAGACACTAGGGTACTGCAATTTAGTGTAGGGGTAGGCACAATTATTACAAATTACCATCAATAAAATGGGCGTTATTCGACAAATGGGCGTGGTAATATTAGAAAAACAGTGTATCTTGAATAATTTTGAGGCTAGAGCAGGCCCGTAGACAAGGGGAATTTTAGGTGTTCAAACCCCCTCCCCCCCTTAGGGTCCAGAAAGTATAAAAAAATAACACAAATGAGACTATTAAATTCAAAATGTTATTTTTTTTTTAGATAAACTGTGATAGTGATGTTAATTTCCTTGAAAAATTCGCTTTATTATTGAAAAATTTGTTTGGCTAAGTGAATGATTAATTTAGCTTATAAGAATCATAATCATTATATTGGAGTTCATTTGCAAGGAGATTGTATATTGTAAATCAGTTTCAATGCTCAAAAAAGAATTTCAATGCTGAAATTATGCCTAGAACGAATATTATTTTGTAAATTGAAGAAAATTAGCTTGACATTTTTTATGCCATATGTACCCAGCAAACCATAGTTGACGACTATGTTGAAATTCCGACTAACTCGTAACTATTCGAGTAAAATTTCCTTTTTTTCGAACCGTCTGAACGAAATCGTAACTTTTTCGTAACATTTTCGTTAGGACTAGTTACGAAATCGTTAGGATATTTCGCTACGAAGTGGTGTCAACCCCTTCATACGATTTTCGTTACGATTTCGCAATATTTTGAACGCAAAATATTTTTAACGAAATCGTAACAAACAATTCACAATCTTTTCGATTTCGGAATCGTATGAAGGAAAAATATCGTATGAAGCGGTTGACACGAATTCGTAATGAAATGTCGTAACGATGTCATAACGAGTCTTAACGAAAACGTTACGAAGAAGTTACGATTCCGTTCAGACAGTTCAAAAGAAAGGAAGTTTGCATTTCAATATGTTTTACAAACAGTCGCATAACGAAACTCTTTATAAATTCGTATAAAAAGTGAAACTGTTCCGATATTTGCATACAGCTCGATATAGTTATAAATTCGTCGGAATTTCGACAAAGTCGTCAACTATGGTTTGCCGGGTAAGCTTATTAGACCCAAAATTTTTGAAAAAGCATTCATTTGAGTGAGTTTTTTCATTTTTAAAAGAATAAAGTGACATGAACCACAAAATTTAACACATTATGGGGTAGTCCACGTAAAGCGAATGACTAAAAAGTTTGACTATTTTATTTTGTTGTTTTCTTGGTATATAAGACATCTAAAATTTCCAACTTGACACAAAAATTTAGCCCTGTGCAAAGCCTTTTCCAAATAACAGGTTTCGGAAAATCACGTTAAATCTAAATATGCTTTTTTTCGAAAAAAAAATTCTCAAGAGAAAAAGTTTTTGTAAAACATTTTATACAGTCCAATTCTATAGGTGTTTGATGATTCTTTAATCATGTTACCAACTTTTCATAAAAAAGATTAACAATTACAGTTTTTTAAGCTTTTTTATTTAAGTTTTTTTTTAATTTACCTTTTTTTAAAAGTATTTTCATTGTATTAAAATATTACAAAACAATTCGGAAGTTCAAAAATTTTGTTTTTAGTATTTTTAATATGCAAATAATTTAAATTCAAAAAACTTACTGTTTCTTTTTATAAAAATTTATCTAGCATAGTAATTATTTTAATATTAACATGAACTTATGTTCATGTGATATATTATATAATAAATTGGGTATAAGATACTGGTGCTGTGCAAAAACCAGTTTTCGAATTACGGTTTTTGAAAAATAGTCTGAAATTTAAATATGACTCTATCGGAGTCGATTCCTCTGCTCAAAAAATTTTATTAAAAAAAAAATATATATAGTAATTGTTATTGGAATTGAATCATGAGAAAATGAAACTTTTAAATTTTTAAAGAGTTTATTTAAATTGTCGAAAACGTTTTCGAGAACAGTAATATTTTAGCCCTTAACGATAACTCGAACTAGGGTTCACACAGGTTCAAATAGTTGTACACAAGCTGGGGATCAATAAAATTGTAAGATAGCCAAAAAGAAACCAAATCTAAAGACTAAAATTTTTTTTTCTCCCGTTTATATGAAATGTCCATAGATGTTGTGAATACAGCTTCACCAGCTGAACTTATTACAAAATGTTTGCATTTTTCAAAGCTGATTTTAATTTTGATTTTAATAAACTGCAAGAAATCTAACCTATTTTTACCGTTCACATTAATATTATTGAATTAGTAAAATTTTGTCTCACATATTTTTACTTTTTGTGCTAATTTTCGGAATAATACTTTTTTAAAGAAATTCAAAATTCTCAATTTGGACCATTTTTCAACAAACCATAGGCAAAAATCAAAAAATTTAGTGCTCAAAATTGATTTGTAAAAAAATCTCATCTCTCTTATGGTCATTTAAAAACAGGCATATTCACAAATAGTCTTAAAAAAAAACGGAAAAATTTTCATATTCTTTCTTTCAGTTATGACTAGTATCTACTTAAAGATTTTTTATCAAAATCCCCCCCTAAGGTAAATCCTGGCTACGGGCCTGGGCTAGAGTACTGCAATTAAGTATAGGGTAGGCATTATATTACAAATTATGGTCAATAAAGTGGGCGTTATTCGACAAATAGGCGTGAAATTATAAGAAAAACACTATATCTCAAATAATACTGACACAAGTGTACTGCAATTTAGTGTAGGGGTAGACACAGTTAATACAAATCACGGTCAAGAAAATGGGCGCTATTTGACAAATTGGCGTGGCAATATTAGAAAAAGAGTATATCTCGAATAATATTGATACAATGGTATTGCAATTTGGTATAGTGGTAGGCATCATTAATACAAATTACGGTCAAGAAAGTGGGCGCTAATGTTAGAAAAATAGTGTATCTCGAATAATATTGACACTAGTGCACTGAAATTTATTGTAGTACAGTGCTAGGCAGAATTTTTAAAATTTACGGTCAATAAAGTAGGCGTTATTCGATAAATGCGAGTGGCAAAATACCAGATAAACACTATCTCCGTTAATATTAACGCTGGGGTACTGAAATGAAGTACAGGGGTAGGCATAATTATTACAAATAACGCTCAAGAAAGTGGGCGCTTATTTAACAAAGGGGCATGGCAATATTAGAAAAACACTAGACAGATATTTGAAAAACCCAACAAACTTTAAGAATTTAATGGAACAAATTTTTTCAGAACATTGCATTTATGTTGTTTATACACTTTTTTCGAAAATTTCCCATATTCTCTAAGAAGGAAGAAATAAAAACTTTAAAAAAAAAAACAACCGACTACAAAATCACTACAAAGTAAAAAATAATTTTAAAATTACTTTTCCCTTTAATTTCTTGGTCATATTTGATAAATTATTTAAACATATTATTACATATGAAATCTTATTATTTTAATTTTTTTCTTATTTGTTTTGTTATAATAAATAAAGGGTGATTTTTTAAGAGCTTGATAACTTTTTTTTTAAAAAAAACGCATAAAATTTGCAAAATCTCATCGGTTCTTTATTTGAAACGTTAGATTGGTCCATGACATTTACTTTTTGAAGATAATTTCATTTAAATGTTGACCGCGGCTGCGTCTTAGGTGGTCCATTCGGAAAGTCCAATTTTGGGCAACTTTTTCGAGCATTTCTGCCGGAATAGCCCGAATTTCTTCGGAAATGTTGTCTTCCAAAGCTGGAATAATTGCTGGCTTATTTCTGTAGACTTTAGACTTGACGTAGCCCCACAAAAAATAGTCTAAAGGCGTCAAATCGCATGATCTTGGTGGCCAACTTACCGGTCCATTTCTTGAGATTAATTGTTCTCCGAAGTTTTCCCTCAAAATGGCCAACTTTTTGTTGCCAAAAATGGAAGAACTGAACTTGGTTGACATGTGGTTTCAACAAGATGGCGCTACATGCCACACAGCTCGCGATTCTATGGCCATTTTGAGGGAAAACT
This sequence comes from Coremacera marginata, assembly GCA_914767935.1. NCBI lineage: Eukaryota > Metazoa > Arthropoda > Insecta > Diptera > Sciomyzidae > Coremacera > Coremacera marginata. The sequence goes on from OU612043.1 coordinate 228,552,128, forward strand.
TCGGAGAACAATTAATCTCAAGAAATGGACCGGTAAGTTGGCCACCAAGATCATGCGATTTGACGCCTTTAGACTATTTTTTGTGGGGCTACGTCAAGTCAAAAGTCTACAGAAATAAGCCAGCAACTATTCCAGCTTTGGAAGACAACATTTCCGAAGAAATTCGGGCTATTCCGGCAGAAATGCTCGAAAAAGTTGCCCAAAATTCGACTTTCCGAATGGACCACCTAAGACGCAGCCGCGGTCAACATTTAAATGAAATTATCTTCAAAAAGTAAATGTCATGGACCAATCTAACGTTTCAAATAAAGAACCGATGAGATTTTGCAAATTTTATGCGTTTTTTTTAAAAAAAAAGTTATCAAGCTCTTAAAAAATCACCCTTTATATTAATTTCTTTATGAATATAAATGCTTTGAAGTTGGCGCTTCTGATTAAAAGTCTGATTATATTAGCGCCGACCTTAAAAGTTTTTGTATTCATAAAGAAATTGATATATTTATGATAATAAAACAAATAAGAAAAAAATTAAAATAAAAAAATTTCATATGTAATAATATGTTTAAATAATTTATCAAATATGACCAAGAAATTAAAAGGAAAAGTAATTTTCGGTTGTTTTTTTTTTTTAAGTTTTTGTCAGTTACGGCTGTTCGGCTGAAACATTTTTCGTGATGTTGCTCACTTTTATGTCTCAATATAAAAACACACCCATATCAAGTGGTAAGAATATAGATGTTTTTTTTAAATCTTTTGAATGGAAAGAGAAACTGGAATAATTTTTTTTTAATACATTAAACAGGGTATATACTGTTTCGGCGGCATGGGGTTTGCTAGTCAATTTTGTTACATACATAAGTTGATGAAGATCTAAGCCTATAATTAACATTATTTGAATTGACTCTGGTTCTCGAGATAAATCGTTACTTTAATAAATGAAGGAGATTTCACCACATATTTTAGCAAAACTCAAGAAAAGTTTGTCAGATTTGTTTAAAAAAAAATTCAGAAATTCACAGCTAAACTACCTCCAAGTTACTTCTACACTGTTTTTTAATTAGCTTAATAGTTTCGGAAATATTCAGAAAGTTTTTCCGAAAAAAATGCATTTTTTCATGCAATATTTTAATTTTTTTATTATATTAAAATTCATAGAAAAAAACAAAAACGTCAAAATTGTTCTTTTTTTTTATCTTTAGTTACATATAAAACAAGCTATGTTTCATTAAAATCGATTGACAAGCTTTGGTTTAATTCACAATTAAGTGATGGCAAGCAGAAAAAGAAACATTAATTCTGGAAAACGATGTGGGGGAAAAAAGTGTCGTTTTTGAGCGATTTCACTCGGATCGATTCAAAAACTTATTGTTTTTCTTCGTACCGGGATTTTTAGAGCTGACATCTTTAGAATTAAAGATGGTAAATTTTTTATTGGTTCATCAAAGTGGATACACTAAATATCCTTGTTTACTTTTTCTGTGGAACAATCGTGCCACACAAAATTTAAGGGTGGTTAAATTTTAAGGGCCGATGTTGATTTTGAATAAAACACAAATTATTTAGGAAATTATTGTCATTTCTTTTTATTAGGATAATATTGGTATGGTTCAATTATGTCTGGAACAAAGTATCGGTCAAATGGCCGCCGCGACCTCGGCGGCACACCTCTATCCGATGGTCCAAAATTTCGATGACGCTGAGGCATAAGTGAGGTTCTATGCCGTTAATGTGTCGAATTATCTCATCCTTTAGCTCTTGAATTGTTGCTGGCTTATTGACGTACACCTTTTCTTTCAAATAACCCCAAAGAAAGAAGTTCAACGGTATCACATCACATGATCCTGGCGGCCAATTGACATCGTCACCACGTGAGATAACACGGCCATTGAATTTGTCACGCAAAAGAGCCATTGTTTCGTTAGCTGTGTGGCAAGTGGCACCGTCCTGTTTAAACCACATATCGTCTACATTAATATCTTCCAATTCGGGCCATAAAAAGTTCGTTATCATCTCACGATAGCGAACACCATTCACAGTAACTGCCTGACCGGCCTCATTTTGGAAAAAATACGGCCCGATGATGCCGCCAGCCCATAAACCGCACTAAGCAGACACTCTTTGTGGGTGCATTGGTTTTTCGACAATCACTCTTGGATTATCATTCGCCCAAATGCTGCAATTCTGCTTATTGACGAATCTACTGAGGTGAAAATGTGCCTCATCACTGAAGATGATTTTCTTCGAAAATTGATCATCCACTGTTGCCATTTCTTGCCACCATTCTGGCCATTGACGACGCTTGAAATGTTCAATAGGCTTTAGTTCTTGAGTCAATTGCACCTTGTAAGCGTGTAAATGCAAGTCTTTATGCATAATGTTCATCAACGACGAGCGTGAGAGGTGCAATTGTTGGGCACGACGACGAGTTGAGGTGGACGGCTCTTCAGCCACACTATCGCAAACAGCAGCAATATTTTCTGCAGTACGAGCTGTACGAGCATGCACTGGTGTTTTCACATCTCTTAAATACCCACGATTTTTGCACGATTTTTCCGATTGTACGCACATTTGGACGATTAAATTGACCGAAAAAATCACGAAGTGCACGATATGCACTTTGATTTGAACGCCCATTTTCATAATAAGCCTGAATAACTTTAACGCGTTGCTCTATTGTGTATTTTTCCATGGTTCAAATTGAGTTAGTTTATGAAATTAAGAAATGTCAAAAGAAATGTCAACAAAATGCAGAAAAAAACTTGACGTTTAGGTGTGGTTCACATTCAACATCGGCCCTTCAAATTTAACCATCCTTATATGACTTGAGACGTTTTGAGCATGTCTCCGAAAGAAGCAAGGACATTCTGGATTGTAGCATAATATCCTACATAAATGCCAGTAACTGCATATTTGTTTATTTGTTTAGATCTACTGGGCTTAGCCCTTACAGATAACACAGCATTCTATGACTATTGACTTAATATAAAACTAGAAATAACTCTCTTAAAACTATCTCTTGTCGTGCAAAAGTCCACATGGTCTGCTATGTTATGCTATGCTATGCTATGTTACAATTAGATAAGCATTTAGAGATTGGCTCATTATTGCCATAGTTAGTTCTGTGAAATCTTATGAAGACAAAGTTTCTTTCCCTATGAGTCTTTGATGGAGCATAGAGTGGAATAAGTTCAAGAAGCTCAGGCGAGTCTATCTTGTTGTTTACTATATCTTTTATAAAAATAGCGCTCTGTGTTTTCCTCCTCTGAGATAAGCTTTGCATGTTTAACAATTGACATCACACAGTGTACGTTGGCATACTCTGTATCAAATAAACGTCTTAGAGCAAAACTAGTAAATATCTTTTGGATTCTTTCAATGCGAATACTATCACAGTCATAAATGGGATCCCATATGATATTTAAGTACTCCAAAAGAGACCATACCAGACTAACAAATAACGTTTTTAGCGTAAAAGCATCTAAAAAGTCTTTCGAGTTGCGTTTTAAGAAACCGAATTATGAGTTTGCTTTTGATATAATGTATTCTCTGTGTATATCATATATCATCTGTGTATATCATGTATATAACATCGGCCCTTAAAATTTAACCTCCCTTTATATGAGCTGGCCCTATTATTTTTTCCCTTTAACATTTGTTATAAACACACCTAAGCCCTATTTGCCACCCCTCTGGAGGTCTCATACAAAATACACAAAAACGTTGCTAAGTTTACTGCTTGCCTGGTAGCTGAATCAGAAATGCAGGCAATAACAGTGCAAGCATTAATGCTAACATTAACAGTGATGCCATTAACAGTGCTGACGATATAACACTCCTGACGTTAACATTACTGATGTTAACAGTGCTGGTGCGAATTCATAACTTTTACCCCTACCAAAAAGTGCTCAACATATCTAAAGAAGTTATCACTTTAAAAATAGTTAAACCAAATTTAGTGATTTATAAAATTAACTCGGATAATTTTAGCTTTTGAAAACGATCCAATTAGAACACAATATTGGAAGTATAATTTTTAAGTGCCGTTGGGAATGAATTTTATTTTGGCGTTACTAGCTATTTTAGTTTTATTTTGGACAGTGAAAAAGAACATTAATTTTTTATGCTTGAATTTGTGGATCTTATCGTAAACAGGTGCATTTTATTTATTAAAAAAAAAAAAACGGGGATAAAATAAACTCAGCTATGAGAATTATATAAAACATGTTTGTTAAAAGTGTTTCACATGAAGTATGTTTCAATGTAGTGGAAAGTGTCCAAAGTCCGTCCAGAATAATTGGGCTTTACTAAAAATAAATGGACGTGGCATTTCAAAAAAATGTGTTTTGTGGGTTACTTATAATAAATAAAACACATCTTGTGTAAAATTATCAAAAAATTACAAAAACAAAAATTCAGTTCATTTGCGAGCTAACTTACGCAGAAATCTAAACCTAATACTAAAACTATAATAAATAATGCTCTTATTTTTAAAAGAACCTTAAATAAATTAGCTAAGAAATGAAGAAACTAACGCGCTCGCTAATCAACAAAAAGAAAAAACCCAAAGACACTCAACAATATAATGCATTCGGTGGATGTGGTGGTGGTGGTGGTGGTAGCCGCACACCATCAGTCACCAGCAGTTCAATGGCAGCAGTGCATAGTCACATCAAAATAAACACAAAAAACAAAATGTTAAAAGTGCCAAAAGTGCAACTAAAATCCAAATTACCAGCAACAACGTTACACAACATCAACAACGATAACAACATAAACTATGCTTCGTTAAACCGCATTCGCATTAGCAACGCGACACAGAAACCGCCACAACCAGGAATGTTGCAGCAACGTTGCAGTTATAAATTGCGACGATTGTTCTGTTGTTGCAAGAGCAACAAGCAGCGTCGCCAGCGCAACTACAAGGGCTATTGGCAACATGACGCTGTCAACAATGGCAACAACACCACGAACAGCAACAACAAAAAGAAATGGAGGCGTTGTTGTCGTCGCCTCTGGTGCTGTCGCGTCAAACGCAGTTATCAATATGACACCGATGACGATGATGACATCGATGGCAAGTTTGCCGCCTACATAGAGCAAATTAAGCTAAAGGAAACTGCTGCTGCAGCAGCAACAACACAAAAGCAGAACGCACAAAGTACGCCCTCTCTTAATTTAGCTGAAACTACAGCTAGCTCTGTTGATATTTTCATTCCGGCAAATGCTGCACCAATCACGACAACCTTAAATTGTTTAGCGAACAACGTCATTGCCAGCGAAACAGCTGAAGTTAATACAACTGCGACTTATTTTCGCTCACGACGTTCCACCAGTCAGGGTGCAATAAAACCCAAGCATCGCGCTTGGACCTGGGACGACAGTCTGCGTTCCAACTCAGATAGATTTCTTGAGACTCTAGAGGAAGATGAGGCGCGATCACCCCCAAGTGTTGGCTATATGCGGCGGCCAACTTTGCAATTTGTTTTAGCATTACCTGGAGGTAGGATATATGAAAGGGTTGTCTGTCTGTGTACGCAAGAAATAAAAATAAAATTTTTGGAGTATAGGCCTTGTCTAATAAAAGAGTGAAAAAAGCTAAATTCATTCATAAATAAGTACAAAATATTTTTATTGAATTTTAGGTTACTAGCTGATAGTTAAAAAACATGCTTCCAAAAGAAGGTAACATAAATTGGAAGGGAAATTGTACCCCTTTCGCTTTCATAAAAAGAAGGCATTCTTTTAATATTTTTATTATGAAGAATACTTTTCTTAGCCCTATCCGTGCTGCCAGAATTTCTTCAAACGGAAATTTCTTTGAGGTATTCAATGAAAGGATTGAAATCTTTTGTTAAGTTGAATTAAATAAATAATTTGAACTCTAATTCTATATAAATGCTATCCAAAAGTACTTCATAATAACGCCCTTTGAATGATCTTTTCTAGAATACTAAAAAGAAGCCCGATTCGATATATAAAATGTCTTGTCTAAAAAAAAAAAGATATGTGTGGCCGCCACGCAAGATAGATGTGAGACTTTTACAGAAAAATAGAATTTCTGAGAAGATTGCTAATTTATTTTATTAACATTTCCTCCTTCAGTGCAACCAAATGGTTAAAAAGCAGTCTGCCTTCATACCAGTAGAGTAGTTCAAGAACTGTCTTTTTTTCATAAAGCCAACTAGTATATTTAATATAGTATTATCATGGGAAATATCAATTGTTCCTTTTGTTTATTGACAGTTACTGAAAACTACAATACTTATGTACAGAATTAGATCATAGTTTTTTTTACTTTCGTGGCGCAGTTGGTTATCAAGAGGATATTTTTATTTTAATTAGATGACTTAAGTAGTACCCAGGTACGATCCTCATAACACAAACAACAGATCTTGCTATTTTATTTTTTAATTATATTCTTATTTATAAATATTTAAATGAAAAATTTTGTCGAAAAACCTGTGTCGGGGATAATGCACTTTCCCTTTCAGTACTCGCATCGAACCGCCTACAATTCGACTGCAAGTTGAACGTGCTACCATCGCACCATTGCCTCCCTTGCATCAAAGCGAACAAAATACGAACAAACCTGAAAGCAAGCATAGTATAGATCTTCCAATTTATTCCATAGGATTGATGCCAAAAAAAAATTTATTTGTGTATCCAAAATAATCAGCAATCGATTATATAATTTCGGCTTTATTTATATAATTTATTTTCAATTTTTCTTAAAAAAAAAATAACCAAAAACTGCCTGAATGTTTGTAAATATTTCAACCGCAGTTTGAACCACTAAACCTTTGCTTCGTGGTCAGAAGTTCTGACCTTATGCTACCGCGCTTACTAGTTTGGGTTTATTTTACCGTGCCTACGCAGTTACAAATGTTGATGCGTTTTTCGTTACACGACTTGCATCGTATTTTATGTTGCATTTGCGACATGATGCAGAAATGTATGTGTATAGAAGAAACTCCAACATGTTTTGTGCTATTTTCCACACGGCACAAAATCCGACTTCGATATCGAAAATTTAAAAATTTACGAATAGTTCGCGATGATAACAATCAAATTCGATTTAGAATACGATTCGAAAAAGATACGTTTGGAGGACGTAACGATTACTTCGTAAACGACGGTTCGCTTATGTTTCGAAAAATAATTCGTTTACAATTCCAAAGCGATTTATTCTTCAACACAAATGCTAAGATAATTATTTTTTTCTACTTTTTTACTGTAATGTGAATACTTTCGGATAACTTTTTTGGCACTTACAGACTTACTTTTATTATTACTTTCGATTTTTTATCGCCAATTAGCGAAAAATACGAAATTTTTTTTCTATTAAAGTTCATTGCAAACGAACTTACGCCGGGTGGGTTACATATGCATTGCCAAGTGTTAATTTTCGGCACAATATTTTAGTAACATATCCTTCTTGAGTTTTAGTTTCGACCAACATATCGTAGGTAATCTGATAGCTCAGTTGGTAATGGAAGAACTTGTAAGCAATATTTTGTCTATTAAAATACCTCATCATGCGAATATTTTTTTAATTCGATATAAATGTTAGTGAAAAACTACATTTGAATTATATGAAAGATACGATATTTATATGGAAATTCACAGATCTAAGAATAAAACAAATTTTAGATTCAAAGTAGCATTCGTTAATATTGCAGCATGTGCTGTTTCCAAATCAATCGAATTTATCGAAATTTATTGAAAACTCAATTTGAGAAATGCCTAAAAATATGCTAATGTTCTGAAAAAAAGCTACATTCGGATGCAAAATTTAGACTGTACTGTACTTTCAGAGTATTGAACGAAAGACTCAATTCAATCATAATAGAAAGAGAGAATTACGGATTGTTGATTTATCATAAGTATGAGCTATTCAAATTAATATGTCTACGTGGCGCTGTGATTAGAACAGCCGGCTATGTATACACGTGCTCTGTGTTCAATCCTCAGTGGAAGCAAAAATGTAAAACAATATTTGTAATAGCAAATTTTTTTCGATTTTAAACAACTAGTGCGGTGAATTTGTGTATTGTTGTTTTCATAAGAACCATTTCACCACATTTCTTTTACCCCCCCCCCCCCTCCCCCCATCTAGCTCGCCGTGTTGTTGTATACGCGGCTATAAAATTTTCACTTTAAAAATTTTAATATAAATGCTTAAAATTTAAAAATAAAACTTTTTTGATTTTCCGTAATCAAATTTTAAAAAAAAAATTAAATTTTTTGATTTTCCGTAATCAAACATAAGTGGAAATGAAACAATTGCTGGTACGGGCTCCTCATGATATTGATTAAGTACTATTATAAATTACAACAATATAATTACAATGAAATTTATTTCTAAAAGTTGCATGGCATCATGTGTGACTCTAAAATTCCTTTAGTTTGATACCAAATTTATATATACTAGTATCGCCTCTGACCGAAATTCGACCATACCAAAACCGATTATTCTTTTGTTTTTTTTTTTTATGAACGCACCAATCCATAGCTTGCATAGAAGGAATGGCGTCAGCTGCGCTCTCTATCGCAGCGTCATCTTGAAATAAACCACCAAGTATTGAACAAAATCATGGTTGAATTATAAGGTTGTCGCAGGGCTGATCGTACTCTCTGCTCAGTATCCATATTTGTCAAAATTAGCAAATTTTGCGAATGATTACGAAAGATAAACAGGTAAAAAGAGCGAGCATTTACAGATTTTCTATGAGCTGTTAACTTCGATTTGACAATTATGGGTACTTGCTCTCTCCCTTGCGATAACCTTATTATTCAACCAAGAACATAGTAAACAATTATAAATGTCTTTATAAATATGTTATATGAAGCAAGCAGCAGTTAAACAGTTTTTTAACGCTGACGCGATGGCAAATTCCTTTTGTTCAGGTAATCGGTGTGCTCAACAACAATATTGATACACAGCTCTTCTGAAGTGTCTGCATCATTCTCGCATTCTACTCCTGCTAGTTTATGCTACAGCAACGATGTTCAACAGAGCTGTACCGCTATATATTTTGTTGTTGGTTTCTCATTATCCCGTTGGGAAAAAAGCTTTTTACATTTGCTTAGTTTTACGTATCTTAATGACAACATATTCGAATAGAATTGCGGAAATCTACTAGAAAATACTTTTCCATCGATATAAGTTTTTAATGTGAATATGTTGAAATTAACACAGTTTAAAAGACATCATAAACCCTTATGTTTGCGTATTAATATATAGATATCGATAAGGTAGTGGCTTAAACAATAAATTTGTGTATTTACTTTTTAAGTGGTTTCAAATATTTGAAATTTTTTTTTTTGCAGAAACTGTTTTTTTAATCTGTAGAACTTTGTAAAGAATATAAAAGCAGGCATTTTGAAAAAATAAATTTTCATCAAAAAAATTATAGGGGGTAAGCTCATGATTTGCGAAGCTAGAAACACTGAATTGAATTATGTGTCAAAATTAAGCAATTTTTGGAAAGAAATCATATGAAAGAGAGTGGTAAAAGAAAATTTTAAGAAAAAGAATTTACAACAAAAAATTTTTGACCAATTTTTTGAGCAAAACATTGAATATTTTAGAGGTTTTTTGAAAAAAAAACCCAAACAAAGAATTGAATTGGTAGGATAACGCAAAATCTTTTCTTATTCGTCCAAATTTATTTAATTGAACTTTCAGAAAAAGAAAATTTGATGAAAATCGATTAAAAAATGGATGAGATATTTGCATACAAAATCAAAACTTGAAATTTCAACTGCTATTTTCTCATTCTGAGGCAATGACCATGCTTTAAGAAAACGCGTTGCACGGAAAAATCTACAGTTTTTGAGATACCGGAATAATTTTAATATCAAAGTAACGGAAACTTTTCTTAACATACTATCCGTAAAAAATATAAGCAATAAAGTTTTCGTATACCGCTATTTTTCTCAACCAACGACTGTTCATACAAAAATCGTTGTACTGAGAACAACTATAGTTTTCAGATGTCACAATAACTTTGATGTGAAAATAAAGGGAATTTTTCAAAAATCACCATTTGTAACCAATTTTACCATCACAATATATATTCACACTTGTTACATAAAAAAAATGCTTATTGTAAGGCAGGGGCGTAGCTAGCGAAATATCGGTCGCAAGACTTACAAATTTTTTTCAAAATAGAAAACACTAAAATAATACTAAAAATGGAAACTTTAAGGAGGGGTTTCGAACAAAATTTTTTTAAAAATTATTTTTGTGATCATTCAACAAAAATGATGTCTATTAAACTCATCGTAAAATCATAAAAAAAATTTTGTCGACATTTGGGAAATCATATTTATCAATAATTTGTCAATTTCAAGCAAAACGTATCGTCGAATTTATTTATAAAAAAAAAATTTTTTTTTGATATTTTTAAAATTACCCAAAATCACCCCTTAAAATAATTTTAGAAAAAAATTTAACTCAAAACCCCCCTCTCCCCCCCTTAAAGTTTCCATTTTTATTATTATTTCACCGTTTTCTAATTTTGAAAAAAATTTGTTACGTTATTTGTTAGCTACGGCCCTGTTGTAGGGTAACCGTAAGAGATGATGAAAACGGCCTCAAGTAGTTTTTCTTCCGTCTCTTACAGCTTAGCTTTTATTTAATAAATGTTCTTTTTACACTCATATTTCAGGTCGAAGGTCATCAATCTAAAATCCAATCATATTGTACAGTCAGTCCTTTAATCCGATACCTCTTTCACCATTCCACCTCTTCCTATAAAAATCCCTTATAAAATTTCAACGTAAATATTTCGGGTCAGAGGTCATCAATTTAAAATCTAACACACATCTTTGGGGCAGTACCTTTCGAACGTTTCATTGATCTTATTCTAAAATAAAATAAATATTAAAAAAGTGTACGACAACATTCGATGTTTGCGTATTAATATATAAGAAGATTTCCATTGAAAATAATGAAATAATGAAAAAATACATTTTCGCCGATTTTTAACGCTATTTTAAAACCTGAAACTATCGATTGAGCACGTATAAAAAAAAACTTCAACCTTAGAGCTTTGTTCTCTATCGCATATCCGAAAATCATTCAAATCGGCAAGTGTCATCTGGGGACCTTTCTTTGTTAGTTTTATTGATTAAAGCAAAATGAATACATCTTATTTTAATATTTTTAATAAGCAGCACAAACCAGGTAGAGCGTTAAGGCATGCATTATGTGTCCAACAGAAGCAACTCAATCAAAGCTCCAATGCATAAGTTCAATTTCGCTGGCAGGACATCAACAAAAACTCTTGTTTTAAGTATTTAGTACACGCAGAGAAAAAAAAGTTTATCGCCAATTTGCAGTAAACGAACTTCGTTTATCGCGCTTGGAAAAGTTTTTTGCAAACGTTTCAACAGTTACGAGAACGGAAAAAGTTGCGGAAAACTGGTAGTTGCAGGAAAAGAATTTCGTTTGTTATAAGCGAGTGCAATTTTTTAATTGCGGCAAATAAAGAATTGTTTGTTTGCAATTTGAACCTAGGATGTTTCGCTTACAAATCAAGCACCTTAACTACTATGCCACGGCCACCACAAAAATCTGGTGGAAAGTTTTCGTTTTTGTCGGGCTTCTGTCGAGCTTCTGTCCATGACAAATGTTTAACTATTGCCATAAACGAAAAAAAATTGTGTAACTTTACTTCAATACAATTGAACTCCACGCAGCAGAACTAGGCGAATATTAGCCGACCGAAAATTCAATTGACAGTGTTGCAACACGTTAAGCAGAGTGCGCTGAAAATCAGACATAGACGAGTCCAGGTTCAAATTCCAATGATTGAAGTAAGACAGGGCCGTAGCTAGAAAAATTTTGCTTCTAGAACTAACAAATTTTTTTCAAAATTAGAAAACGGTGAAATAATAATAAAAATGAAAACTTTTAGGGGGTTTTTGAGTTAAATTTTTTTCTAAAATTATTTAAAGGGGTGATTTTGGGTATTTTTAAATATATATAAAAAAAAAATTTTTTTTTTATAAATAATTTCGACGATACGTTTTGCTTCAAATTGACAAATTATTGATAAATATGCTTTCCCGAATGTCGACAAAATTTTTTTTATGATTTTACGATGAGTTTAATAGACATCATTTTTGTTGAATGATCACAAAAATAATTTTTAAAAAAAATTTAGTTCGAAACCTCCCCCCCCCCCCCCCCTTGATGTTTCCATTTTTATTATTATTTTAGTGTTTTCTAATTTTGAAAAAAATTTGTAAGTCTTGCGACCGATATTTCGCTAGCTACGGCCCTGAAGTAAGATAAATATCAATTATTTCAAATCATATTGAATTCATGTGTTACAAGAAATGTTTATAATAAAATAAAAATTTATATATTAAAATTCAACAAAAATGCTATTTTTAGTAAAGCGAATTGCGTTGCTATTTTTTTTTATGTTTTCGCTATTTTTTCGTTAGTTACAACTGAATATTCGCTTGCAGCTACTACAGCTCGCAAACGAAGCATAATTGGATAATTTTTCAGTTGCGCTAAATGAAAAATTTCTCTCGGTGTATGATCTGGACTTTGATTTCTTTTTTTAATCTTTCTGAAAAGCAAAGTCCTTCTCCACCCTCGAAAAGGTAGTTCACATGTATAAAACGATTTAATATATATTTTTTTATTTGTTTTAGTTTTGCAGCAATATAAAGATTTTACAGTTAGTCGCATTGTTATGAATGGCTTTCGACAATGTTAGAAGAACTCAAGATCCAGAATACCTTTTACATTTTTCGAAAAAAAAAAATTCAACAAATTTCAGTTTTCTTTGGTTTCCCCAAAAAATTTCCCCTTTAACGAAATAACATTATTCGTCAATAATTTGATTAATTGATTAAATACTCGTATAATGAATTTGTTGATTATAAGGCACGAAATTTTTAAAATGATTTCATTATTTTTATATGTAGCAGTGTCTATAGATTTCAGTTCAGAAATTTATGATAAAATTTCTAAATTTTCATCGGATCAAATTCAATGAGTAGCAGTTTTAATAACTATTAAGCGGCAAAATGCTGCTAATCACCAACATTAATTAATCAATAAATTAATATTTCACTTCAAGTTCTCTACTATGGAAATATTTCGTTGAAATAAAAAAAGAAATTAAATAAAACGCTACTAACACGTCTTAGGCGAGGTCGGTCAGCAAAGAAAGATGAGAAATCTCACGCAGATGGTATTAAAAATATTTTCGAAGAAACAAAAAATTGGTGTCGAAATTAACGCAACCTGTGGAGATTTAAAGAGCAGGCTGAGCAAAACGTTGTAGATAAAGTTTTGAGCAGAAAATGATCATCTATAGGCTATGGTACGCATGCGGTTCCCACAGTTTAGTCGAACGCGTGCGAATAAGAAAATAAAAGACAAGAGTGTTGCTTCAAAAGTTTTCATTTTTTGTTTGCTATTAATTTTAATGGTCAACTGTTATGTTATTTTAAAATGGAAAAAAAACAACTTTGGAATAAACCTCTCGATTTGCATTTTTGGAAAAATGCATTTACATTGAGAGCGAGAGTGAGTGTGAAAAATTTTAATATAAGATAAACCAAATCTTATCTTTTCATGTACAAATCGATCTACAACTTTTTCCAAGCAGTATCTTAAAAGCTAAAAACTACCGTTAACGCAGCTTGCATGACCTCTACACAAACACACAATTTATGCTTTGTAGCCATGACTCTCTGATAAACTTTAAAATCAACTTATTCTATCGCAACTTCATTACCATGACCATGACCGTGACCATTGATGTTTTCACTTCTTTTAAAACTTATTCCGTAAAGTACTACTTTAAGTTCTTATAAGCTCAAGTTCTGGCTATTAACTTGCACTGATAAGTCAGCAAAGCCTTAAACAAAATAAAAGCTCAAGTTTTGGCTATCAACTTTAAAGTACGAAGCATATTGAATATGTATAAACATTACAACAAAAACTTATCAAATTTTACAACATTTGTATGCATGTAGATAAGATTGTTGAGGTTGTATCTACTCGTATGTCAACACTTTTATCACAATATTTTATATGTTTGTATGTCTGTCGTTTTTGTCCCAACTGAACTTGAAGTTTATCATGAAATAATATTTATGTAGTTTATGAGCAAGCGATGGGTGCTCAAAGTCAACTTAAATCGCAGCAAATGCAATATAAATAAAATATAAAATAAAATTAAGTTTTAAAAATAAACAAACTCGAAGTACTTCTGACGAAATGGAACCAAAGCAAACCATGATAGAAACACTCAGTCTTATTTGTTTGCATTAGATTTTTATTATTCCATAAAATGTAAACCAAGCAGCTGGATTAATGGAAAACTAGAAAGGCTACACCGATTTTATAAGTCCACACACACACAGCCATAGATATTATCGCCCTGTAGGAAAATCAACTAATTTAAAAGTAGTTGAAAAAGTAGTTTTTTGTCAACCACAACTAGTTGAAATTCTGACTTTTTCCCATAGAACGAACTAACCTATTCTGTATGGTGATGTCCGCTAAATAAGTCAATTGACTTTCGTCTGCATATATTTTCAACTACTTGTTAAATTAGTTAAATTTAAATTATTTTTTTAATTACTTTAAAATAATCAATTGAAAACTATTTAATATTCAACTTACTGAAGATGAATTTGAAAGCTTATACATTTTAAATTTCTATACATCAAAGAGAACATTTATTTGACTGTTTCGAAAAATACATAAATCACGCCAAAAAATCATGCCTGGTCGACACAAATAAATTCTGAAATATAAAATCTGAAAGCAAAGTGTAAACAAAGTTAAAAGTGATCAGAATTTTTTAATGGAAAATTGTGAAATGTCCTTTTTTGTGGTGTTTTAATTGATTTTAAAATAATTCAAAAGTGATTCATGCCAAACTTCATTGCCAGCTAGTTCAAAAAAGAACTAGTAATTACATTCAAGGAGCGTAACAGAAGTACGCTGCGAGCGTAGATATAATTTCATTATTCCTTTCTTCATTGGACTATTTCTGTTTCCAACAGGTGATAGTTTCAGAAGCTGGAGGAACTCTGCGCTTATATGTGAGCATGCGTACCACGGAAGCAGTTTCCAAAAACGGGCACGCCACCGCCCGGGTACATGAGCGAAGGTGCCGATCCAATTGTTCGGAATTGTGTGGATACTGCGCCTGTTATTTAACACGAGCCAGCTTTTTGATGCTTCATTTCAAAATCCGAGCTAAACAAGAGTGTCAGCGGGATTTTCCACGCTTTGCTACCATCAATCATCGTCGATGGACACACCGATATTTTGCTTAGTGCTTCTTTTAAGTGTCAATCGCAATGAAGTGATGAAACAGACTCGACGCTACGTAGGGAAAGGCATGCGTCTTTACTACTGAAGTGATGAGGTGTTTGCTGAATGGTTAAGCAATCAAAATCTGTACAGAGTCCAAATTGTGCAATGTTTGCTAAACACTACCAGTTTCTAATTTGAATATCTTAAATAATAAAGAATTTTTTAACGTTTCACAGGGTTTTGAGGCAATTCAGTTTTAAAGTGTGTTCACCACGTCTGTCTTGCAGCTCAATGTCGTAAATAAAAAAAAATGTCTTTTTGAAACAAAATTTTTGTGAGGCATAAAGTTAATAATATTTAATGAAATAACATGGTTAAAATGTCAATGTCAAAATCAGAGTAGTTGCCGCCTTAATATAATTCGAAGTAGTTTATCAACCACTTGTTTTTAAGTAGTATTTCAATTACTTCATATATAATGCAATAAAAACTATTTAGAATTGAAGTGGATGCCGCCTTAGTATAATTTAAAGTACTTCATATACTAGTTTATTTTAAACTAGTTTTTTAACTAGTTGTTTTTAAAAACAAGTTAGTTTGTTCCTATAGGGCGTAACTGAAATTACAATAAAACCATTTACTGGCATTTATTTTTAAAACATTTAATGCGCTCATTAAACTTTTGTTTGTTTTTTTCGTTTGCAGAAGAAGCTAAGGCCGCTGCCGCCGAGGAGTTGAGCAGCTCACCTGTCATTGGCCAACGCAATGAAGCTACCGCAAGTCCGTTGCAATCGCGAGGATCGGGCTCTAGTGATCAATGGCCAGCGCAGGCAGATGAAGACATCGATCGACTGGTAGCGATGCATCAGAATCGCAGCAGTTTAAGTTCATTGGGGGTAAGTAAGCTTAAGGGGGTGGGGCTGATTGATTGCAGATTTCAAATAAAAGTTACTCCCAAGAAACTCTTACGTAGTTAATATATTCTTTGCTTTATATTAATACTAGTATCGCCTGTGGCCGAAATTCGGCCTTATCAAAATCAGTTTTTTCTTTGGTTTTTTGCTGAACGCACCAACCCATAGCCTGAACAGAAGAGAGAAATTAAGAGAAAGCACCAACAACAATAATGACCCAGCGGTAAAAATGCTTAACAAGACCTATGATCTCTAACATACAATGTATGTATGATGCATCCTAAGCCTATGCTTAGTTGTACTTTACATTTACACAAGCTTGTCATGGGCAGCAAATACATCACAAGTAGAAACATTGTATGTGACGTCGGATATATCCAATGTAGAAACATTGTATGTGACGTCGGATATATCTAATGTGGAAACATTGTATGTGATAACCTCTTTAACACATTCTGTTATATGTAGCATATTGTGAATGTTATAGCATAATATGAATTTTTTTCGGGTACAAAACTTCAAAATAATTTACAAAATGTCTCAACATATCATCTACAACATGAAAAAAAGTTAAATAGTTTTTAGAAAGCAGCACTCTATATGAGCAGTGAAACAGTAAAAAATAAAAGTAAATAAAACAAGTCAACTAAGCCCCTTGGCTTTCTTCCAAATTCGCAGGGAACAAACTTGGCTAACGATTGTAATTGTTTGGATATTAAATCCAAATCATTATTTGTTATTTTGGAATAAATATTTTTTTATTAACAAAGCAAGTCAAAATTTTCTTGCACACACCTAAGTCTAATAAATGCATTGGCTCAACTGGGAACTGTGACACCATTTTGATGTTATGAACTTCTAAAATAGACCTATTGTCTTCATTAAGACGTAGATAATGCAGGGGATCCTTTCTAACTAAAAAGTCTTCATCAGTACGTAAAGGACCAGCTTGTGCCATAAATTTTGTGGTGTTTTCTATACGAGTTCCAATTTGTTCACACATAGAACAGCCATGGAATGATTTGTGACCTACAATTCCACATAAAAACGAGCGCGCAGAAGTATCGCAAATAAAAACTCGAATTTTTATTTTTACTGCAAAGCTACCTATATAAATTCCGGTTGAATTTATTTCTTGCAGTTCGCGCATTAAATCGTGTTACTATCGACACTTAACGGTTTCGCTTTTCCAAGGAACGTTCCAATCAAAAAGACACTAGAAACTGGTACATAATAAAAATGTCCCATAATTGGCCATAAACAAGTTTGAGAGCTCTTAAATAGTGGAAGCCCATCTACGCCTAAATCTAAAAGTACTTCTTGCAATTATGTCTTTTTCCTATGTGAAAGTACGTTCCAGGGAATACGGTTCTAGTTGTTATTATTTAATTTTCTTCGATTAATGAGTTTGTCCGAACAGGGACATCTAACTGTTCAGAATTAAGAAGCTGTAATAACTCATCACAACATCTTCATCCTGGCAGGTATTTACGATATCAAGAGGCAAGTTTGACTTTGAATAAAACATTGGTTATTTCAAATTTTGCTTCAGTTGGGATTGTTGGCAAGTCAAACTCGTCGCTTGCACAAGGAAGTTCTGTTTTACTTCCTACACTGAGATGTTCTGCTCCAGCAGGTGATGTGAGTTTTTAAAACATTTCTTAGCACTTGCGCCTGGAATCTCTGCCTCATCGTGTACATAAAAACTAGCAAGGGAAAGTTCTACATTACCAGATGAAGTTAAATTGGTAGACCCACGTCTATTTTTTCTAAGAATTTCCTCCTCTTTCTTGCCAGCCGCTTTAAATTTCTGCTGCTGAATCCATCCATCCTGATGTTACTGAACACTTTTAAATAACACTTATATTAAATATATTTGATTGATAAATTACACTTGAAATATTTTAACAGTTTAAAATATCAAAACTCGTATTTTTTAACACGTATTTTTTTAAACAAAACTTTTATTTTCCAAAGCAAAGGCACGTGTTGATGGAATTTATAATTTTAAAGCTTCTATGTTGGCATTCGTGTCCGCATTGGCAGCCGATTTTTTCTTAAGTCAAGAAGCTGACATTCGTGTCAGCACTACCAGCCAATTTTTTTCTTAATTCAAAAATGAATTCTTGATTTTTGCTTTTGTTTTTTGCTGCTCGCAATCCGTAACATTTTCACTTACAACCGGACTAGGAACAAAATTGTATGTTAGAGATTATATAAAACATTCGGATATCTCTCAAAATTGCTGCTTAATTTACCGCTGGGAATGCACAGCGCTTTTGAAGTGTCTGCGACTCTCTCACATTCTACTCTTGCTCGTGTTTGCTACAGCAACGATGTTTAATAGAGCTGTGCCGCTATGTATTTTGCTGTTGCTTTCTCATTGTCCCATTAGGAAAAAAGGGTTTTTACAGTTGCTTAGTTCTACCTATCTTAATGTCAATATATCCGAATAAAAATATTACGAAAATACCTTTTCATCAATATAAGTTTTATGTGAATATGTTGAAGTTAACACAGGTAAAAAGGGATCACAAACTTTTTGTTTGCGTATTAATATATCTATACATATATAATATATGTTTTTCTTTTACAGCTGCGCTCCGATTCCATGGCCAGCGTTTATTCGGGCGCCGGTGAAGGTCGCTATGGCACTGTTATTGTAAAGGGTCAGGTTGAGTTCGGCATGCAATACAATTACAAACACAGCTCATTGGAGATACACGTGGTGCGCTGCAAGGATCTTGCGGCAGTGGATGTAAAGCGCAATCGCAGCGATCCATACGTTAAGGTGAGCATTTACTAAATAAAAGTATTGCCGAATTTATTTTGCAACAAAATGAGACAATAGTGCACTTTATATGAACAGGACAACTGAAAAAGGTTAATATTATTTCAACAAAAGTAATAAGGGTATTCATGTATCAGTTTATCAGCCTTATAAATGAAATGTATGGAAAAGCTTTTGTACAAACCAAATATATTTGCTCTATGATTTAGGTGAGCAATCGATATGGCAAATTTATGCCAGCAATCAGCTGATTTTATTTTATGAAGTGGTTTCTAATCAGAAAGCAAATAATTCGAAATAGCAGAGGTAAAAATGCAATAACTCTAGTGAAAGTAATTCAGAAATTGCATTTTGTTGATATAATCTCACAAATATTATTTTTTTTTTCGCCTTGTCTGGGCATGCTGAAAATTGTTGAATGCTTATGAAAATGTTGCCTAACAGCTGACAACATATATGTAGTTGCAAATGCACAATCGATTTAAGAGTACGTTCATGCAACCTACCTGTTAAAATAACTAATTGCCTATTATACAGGGTGCCCCGCAATTGAGTGTAACTATTTACGGAGGTGAAAGGTTATGTCGAGCTGAGCAAAAAATCGTATGGCAGGGGGGCGGGTCTATTTTTACATTCTTAGGAACTACAGGGCTAATTAATATTTCACGACTTGGATTCACGAATTGTTACAAGCAGAAAAACTAACATACAAAAAACTTATTTTGATAACTCATTGAAAAGGCAATGTCACCTTTCTAACTAGCTAGTGTTGAAAATCAATCGGTTGAAACTACCAGAATTCAACTTTGTGTGCAAATTTCTCAGAATTTCACGTAATAAATGAAATTTGTTTTTATGATCAGTTTTGCAACTCATTCAATTCTTTTTTCAATGACACCAAAAACATAAACATAACTCTAAAACTACAAAAGTTGGCTGTACTTAGAACATTATACTTATTATTCAAACAATTATTCAATGAGTCAAAATTTGCTTTGTGAAATTGTAATCTGTACTAACAATTTCCACTAAGTTATAAGTGAATTCATATAAATTAAAAATGAGCATAATTGCTTTGCGATGAACAGATTCGGATGTTAACGGAATGTCACATTTAAATAATTCATATTTTGTTTCATTCATAATAAAAATCCAGTATAGAATTCGATGTATGTTGTTTTTGAGGAAATTAACTTGGAAAAGATCGAGTGAGTAAATTGTATCGCAGAAATTCAGCTCAGTCTCGCTTTTTAAATTGAAAGGAATTAATAATTGCTCATTATCAAATGATTTCCACTCGATATTTCCCAAGTTAAAATCCCCCAAAATGCATGGCGATTGATTTGAAAGAAGCAAACTCACGATAAAATTAATATTTAATAAATGATCATTATTTAAGCTAATGTCACTACTTGGTGGTATGTAACTTAAAATGAAAACTATTTCGGTGATATTATGAAGGCAGTCGGCATTTAATGATCAAAATTTCTCGGTAGTAGAATTTGTCTGCTTCTGAGTGCTGAGGCAACTGCAATTAAAACGCCACCGCCCCTAGTGACACCAGAACGTAACACCCGATCTCTTCGGTAAATAATATAATAGGAGTCAAATAGTTCCATCGACAAAAAATGAGATGTCAGCCATGTCTCAGTGATAGCGATTATATCGAAATCATGTGAGGAAGCTGATGAGAACAATATATTGGTCTTCGTGCGCAAATCAATTGCGTTGTGATAATATGGAGCAAGTCTACGTTGTTGTGGCCGTATTAAAGAGTACTGTGTGATGATGTTCCACCTTCAATCCGCACACGCATGGCATTTCAAGGAAGAAGTCACCAAATATCAAAAAAACACTTTATGTATTTTAAAAGAAAATTAGATCGAGTGAGAGCGCAACAAAAACACGTCTCAGCACTTCGACGAATGTATTAGAAGTGATACACTTATGTATACATATATAAAAAAACAAAAAAACACCAGGTTTTAATTAGTAGTAAAATAGTCCAGGTTTTTATCATGATTTATCCATTAAGTAAAATGGGATCTAAAGACCAATAGGAACAAATTCAATACAAAATAAAATTAAATTAAATTTCTGTTTTATGTATGAAACAAAACCATTTCTGATATCAGTCTATTTTAAATAAGTCAATGGATAAAATTCACAAACCTTAATTTTGTAACCTAAATTGTGGTATCTACACAAAATTTAGCTATCATTCTAGGATAAAACGCAGTATCTACATAATCTGAGTAAAAAAATGCCGTATCTAGAAGTAGATGCCGCACTTTTTGTTTGTTTTTTATTTATTTTATATACACAATTTTTTTTTTTCAGTTATAAAAAATAGAATTTGAGTCATATGAATTTTTTTATATTACGTTTTGTAAATATTTATTATATCTTCGCTTTAACCCTAATAATATAGATCATATACAGGGTGTCCCGCAATTAAGTGCAACTATTTACGAAGCTGAAAGGTTATGTCGAGCTGAGCAAAAAATTGTATGGGAGGCGGGAGGGGGGGGGGGGGGGGCGGGGGGCGTCTAATATCACATTCTTAGGAGCTACAGGGTTTATTAATATTTCACGACTTTGATTCACGTTATTGTTTCTAGCAGAAAAACTAACTTATATAGAACTTATTTTGATAGCTCATTATAAAGGCAATAAAATCACCATTCTAACGGCATATCATCGAACCCCACCAACTTAACCGTTACCGAGCTGTGCTCGTGTGAAGATGAAATCAATCGATTGAAACTACCAAATTTCAATTTTGAGTGCAAATTTCTCAGAATTTCGCGTAATAAATGAATTTTTTTTTTAAGAATCAATTTTGCAATTTATTCAATTTTCTTTTCAATGACACCAAAAACATTGGTTTTTTGGTCTCCTTCCTTACGATTATTTGCTCTGCTCGACATAACATTTCGGGACACCCTGTATATCGGTAAAATGGTTTAAATAATATTTTAAATTAAAATAAGCAAATTATTTTCTTTATAGATGCGAAAAATTATAAATAGATACGGCAAATTCTCAATGTTTTCAATTGAATAAAACTAGGGAACAAACAAGAAAAATAGCGGCAAATACAGTGTTGTATGCCACAGTTTTTGAATTATTGTTTAATTCTTTTAAATAACCTTATAGTTTATATTGCCCTGGGCTTCTCTTTTCTAAAGAATAAAATTTTTATAATTATGTCATCCCTTTTTTAGAAAAAAACTTTTTAAAAAAAAAACCGACTACAAAATCACTACAAAGTAATTTTAATTTCTTTAAGTATTTAAGTAATTAATTTAGTAAGTATTTAATTTAAGTAATGTAATTTTAATTTTTAATTTCTTGGTCATATTTGATAATTTATACTTATTATTACGTTGGAAAACTTATTATTTTATTTTTTTCTAATATGTTTTATTATCATAAATATATAAAATTCTTTATGAATACAAAAGCTCTTAAGGTCACCGCTTATATAATATATCAGACGTGCCAACTTCATTATCATATTGAAAGTCTTTTTTAAAAATTTATACAGTTTCATTCACCATGGTTAAAATGTTATTAAAAAATGTCCTTCCAAATATTGTAAGGAGTTTTTGAGCTAGGTTGCCGGCAGTTTTGAAAAACTTAGTTTTGAGAAAAAAGTCTTTAAAGTTATACGAAACAAATAATACGAAGACGCTAGTGTTCGAAGTTTAATTAAATAACTATATAAACACACAAAAAAATTACTGTTTTACATTCTTTGGAATGTTCGCGTTCTCAAAAATACCGGTTTGAGCAGAACACGCGGGTCTCTTTTCAAGCTTATAACTATCATAGTATTCAAGATATCTAAGATATTAAGCGGAGTATTGAAGCTTAAACGCCCCCAATATGCCAAAAGACATGATAAAGAGATCTTTTAGCACGACAATTCTCGGCCTTATGTTGCAAAAGTCGTCAAAAATACTTCAATGAGATCTCCTACCCCACCCGCCGTATTCAATAAATATTGCTCCTACCGAATACCACCTCTTGTTTCAGTCGATGACTCGTAGTCTGGCCAAGCAGCCATTCACTCCTTACGATGAAACCAAACATTGGGTCGATTCTTAGATCGTCACAAAAAAAGTGGCACTCTTTCAACGCGAAATCCGTATGTTGTCTGAAAGATAGTGAAATATCGTATCTAACAATGGTCAATATTTTAAATAAAATATACGGTAGCAATTTTTCTGATAAGGCTTCAAAGTTACCAAAAAAAGAAGTGTGCGTGTCAGCTCCGACGCGCGACTGGAGTTTACTCCTCTAGATCGATTACCTTGGAATTTGAGATGTATATTAAAGGTAAAGGGGTGAATAAAGGCATCTCTTATATTAGTAAAAGGATTATATACTTTTTAAATTTTGGAATATATTTATGGAATAGTAACGTCATTATTAAATACTGTACTATTAGGTTCGTTGTAATCGTGAAAACATAGCATCAATAGTTGTACCATATCTAGTCGTTACCATTGTTCTTCCAGAAACTTAATCTAAATTAACTTCTTCTTTAAAAAATTGTATCAAGCGCAATCCTTCATCTGTATGATGAAAAATTTTCTTAAACTTTTGATATTTTTTTCTATTTAAGATCAATTTGTGGGCATATTCTGTATAAAATGTCTGGTTATGTTATAGCAATAAAAATTCTAGCTATTTATAAATCCAGCAAGTTTTTTAATTGAATTCTGTTAAAGGTTTGTCGACTTATTCAATTTGAAGTATTTCTACATCACTACAAAATCACTAAAATAACTATGTTTAGCTTGATCTTATTTGCGAAAAACTCAGTTTAGGCGCAGTATGAAAAACAACGATTTTGTGCTGTTTTTAAAAGATTAATGCTTAAAATTTAAATAACTCGACGAATTTTTAACTAATTTCAATGATTAATGATTTATAATCAGCTATGGGCATGGAGCAAGCTACGGAGCATTAAGACCATATTCTTTTCAAATGAAATTTATTGAAGAAACTGAGAAGCATATTATAGATCAAACAGAAAGCAAAAAAGACTTAGTTTTGTGGAAAATATTTTCAAAAAGCATGGAAAAAAAAATAATTTTTCCAACATTTTGCTTCATAAGCACCACAAAAATTTTTTAAATCAATTTTTTTAAAAAATTTTATTTGTTGCACAGTGTTATAATAAAAGCACAGATTATAGCCCGAACACAACACGCGCGACGAGCGGCAAGCGCCAATTGTCACTTTTCATTTACATGTATTTCTTATCTGACGAATTTTGGAGACTTGTCGCGCAACATTGTCGCTTGCCGTTGCCGTCGGCTTCAATTTAATTTTAATTTGACAGGCAGCAAAAGCAAGTTTCTGCCATTGTTTACATTTGTTAATACTGGTCGCATTCAGCAAACTGTACTGTGAATTTCTGGTGAGTAAGGGACGTTTTGCTTGAAATTCACAATTTTAAGTACAACGGAATAACGGCATAAGAATCCATAATGAATGCAAAATTGATTTATAAATAAAATTTTTAATTTAGTGGCTTTTTGTTTGAACTGGTGCATAGTTGATTCACCAAAACTGCGCTACTAGATTATTATTTTTAAGCACTCTTTAGTTGCGCTGTTTTGGTAAATCAACTATGCACCACTTCAAAGGAAAAGACACTGATTCTTTGCATAAATGCATTTAGGACCTCAGCCGTACTTTCGACAGGCGATAATTTCGATAAAATATCACTTTGCTTTCATTTTTTCATACAATTTTGTTGTTTTTTATTTTTTCATACAATTTTGTTCGATCCAAAAGTGATGTTATAACAGTCGCCACAGAATAATGAATGCATTGTTTTTTCATATGAATGCTATTCACAAAGAATGCAATTCATAAAGAATTTCAGAATTTTCAAATATTCTTTTTTTATCCATCTAAATTATTATTACGCAAGCGCATTTTTGTGATGACTATCAAATCTATACTAAAGACGTGATTTTCATAAATAGGGTAGCAATTGAAAGGTCTTGCTTTGTAGATGTGCAATAAGGTCTTATTTTTTCTTAAATATTGTGTTTTTTTTTTTTTAAAAAAGCTGAAACAATTTTCTATGAAAACCAACCAAATTTCTTTGTGATCCCTAAAAGTATGTGATAAATTTTTATTATAATGCTTTAATAAGGAATAATGGGGTTACCCAACAATTCAACAGAAACGTAGAAAGTTTCTATGAAATCCTTGGTTCAAAGGTAAAAAAAAATCCTCAATATAAAAACAAAATTACCTGTCACTAGTTATTTTTTATTTTTTCGTTTTAGCGCCACACGGGATTACTAGTTATTCATATTTTATTCGCTATTCATTTCATATTAATTATTCATTTGTGATTCATTATTCATTGGTTATTCATTGTTCATTTGTTATTCTTTACTAATTTCTTGTTCATTATTGATTTTTTTATTTATTAATTGATATAAATGAAACGAATAATTATTGAATTTTATTTTTATTTATTAATGAGTCCTGCATTCATTGAATCGATTCTTATTTCGTCATTCACTCATTCACATCTTTGAAAATAAAAATAAATTGTACAATGTTTTTTTATTTTATGGTTACGTTTTAATTTATTTAGGCGTTATTTAGTCATCAAAATTGATTGTTTTTTGAAAAAAGGTTTTAAAAACAAATAAAAATAAATTGAAATTTTCCATTTTAAAAATTTGCCAACGGTTCTCAGATTGTTTGTCTGCTTCATCAGTGCGCCTTTTATATTTTTATAGTTAATAAAAGACGCCCGGATGAAGCAAACAATTTGCGAAGCGTCGACAAATTTTTAAAATTAAATTTAAAAAAAATTAAACTTAACTTTGTTAAATTCATTTGTTTTTTAAATCGTTTTTCAAAAAACAATAAATTTTGGTTACTAAATAGCGCCTTAATAAATTAAAATGAAATTGAATGCATTTCTTTTTTAGCTCAGTGTTATTATTCAAAACGGCAACTGTTAAGTCGGCTGAATGCAGCCATTGTTTTTTGTTTACTATTGTTTGGCTGTTGAAGTGCTTACTTTTCGTTTACTTTGAAAAAGAAGTTTTTTGAGTTAAAGTTTTGAAGGCAAGTTCATAAATTATAACATTAAGAATTTAATATGTATTATGCTTCTTCTATAGCAATATAAACTTAGATAAACAAATAGTTGAAGAGCAGCTGAAGCTTGCTGCTGTCGCGTTTATTATAATCAAGTCGCTCAACATTTCTCTACAACGACAGAGTGGAGACATGTTGCTTGCCGCTCGTCGCTCGTATTGTGTTTGGGTAAGCTACTACCATAGTATGAGCAGCTATGGGCACGGAGCAAGCTACGGAGCATTAAGAGTAAACGTTTACGTAGCAACACAAGAAGCAACAACAAAGAAAAGAAACGAAAATTAGTTCAGTGTCGAAAAATACTGCAAGCGAGTAAAATCTATGTCGGACGAAGACAAAAGAGAATAGCGAAAAAAATTAAAAAGCTACACTCTAAAAACAAACAAGCGAAGAAAACTTAATGCCTGCATGCTCTGCATGTTATCTATATCTATACTATTAATAAATCTGTAGCCACTTTTTATGTTCACTCATCACGTTTAAACGACAACTCAGATTTTTATAAAATTTTGTACACATATTTATAGGTCAGCAGAGAGTGCAATAGGATACTTTATTTTAACCCATTAACAACCAATGTTACTATATGGAAACATATGCGTCTCGAATTTTCATTAAATACTGCATAATATTTCAAAAGTTTTAGTGCCAGTTTTTTAAAAAAAGTAAAATTAGCATGCAATAATAACTTATTTCTGCTCAATGGCATACATAGTTTTCACCAAAATGTTGCTTTAAGTCTAAAAATGTCTGTTTTTTATGGTTTTCTTGCGGTCCTAATGGATTAAATTGCACTTCGGTTAAACGAGAACAAAATCAATGAACGCTTTTAAATTTGCTTCAATTTGATACCAAAATCATGTATGTAGTTTGAAAACTGTGAAAAATTTTAGTACCAGATCTTTTTAGTATTAATTATAAGCTGAGAATGAGAGAAAACCGACTTGAAATTCACACTTTTAGCTTTGAAGGCAAATATTTCAGTCAGTTTGCAATGGATTTCAATAATTTTTTTTGAAAAATGTTGTTTGTTAAAATATCCTTCAAACATAAGTTGAAATTTTTACTAAACCAAAGTATTAATATTTTTAAAAATTTTTTTAAAAAATGTTCAAAAATTTTTAGTTTAAGCCAAAAAATTGGATAAAAGTTGTTTTTGTTGTAAAAAAAATTAAATCCAAAATTTAGGTTTTCGATTTCCTATCAGATGATATAACAATCTTAAGGTTAATAATTTGTAGTATTACTTAAACAATAAAAAATCGTTTTGGTAGCGAAAAATCAAGCCTGCCCACTATCAATTTTTGAATGAAAACTTTTTGAAAACCCGGCGAAGCGGCGGGTTTAAGCTAGTTATGAATAAAATTTAAAAAGATTTCTAATGTGTTCTGCAAAAGGCGCAGTGCGCATATTTTGCAATAAATTAAAAATAAATATTTAAACTTATTTTGTTGATATTATGCGAAATTTTAGAAGCTTAATTAAAATAGCCTGATTCTATTTGAAGTTTTATTTCAAAAATGGAGAACCTTAACTCCAGTTCACTTTTCTCATTAATTTCTTTCTCTCTTCTGTCATATTCTACTTGTTATTTTCGTATCTTGCAGCGAACTAAACATATGTTTATAATTCCGCAATTTTGTGCCAACTGTGGTAAATTTTTATCAATTAAACCCAAAAGAATTCAGTTTCAATATTTTTATTTTTAACATGCATAAAAATTTTTCTCAGTGCAAAGAACACAAAACAACACGAATCTTTAAATGTAGTGGTGCCCATACCTGCCCTATAGGAACAAACAAACTTGTTTATAAAAACAACTAATTAAAAAACTAATTTAAAATAAACCAGTATATGAACTACTTTGAATTATATTAAGCCGTCATCCACTTCAATTCTAAATAGTTTTTATTGCATTATATATAAGTAATTGAAATACTATTTAAAAACAAGTGATTGATAAACTACTTTGCATTATATTAAGGCGGCAACTACTCTGATTTTACATCTTTTAATTGGAAATTTTTATTAGATTACAAGTTTCTATATATTTAACCATGTTATTTCATCAAATATTATTAACTTTAGAGCATCAGTAATAGTTTTAAATTGGTTATTTTAAAGTAATTAAAAAAATAATTTAAATATAACTAATTAAACAAGTAGTTGAAAATATATGCAGACGAAAGTCAATTGACTTATTCAGCGGACATCACCATACGAAATATGTTAGTTCGTTCTATGGAAAAATGTCAGACTTTCAACTAGTTGTGGTTGACAAAAAACTACTTTATCAACTACTTTTTAATTAGTTGATTTTCCTACAGGGTGCGTATGAGCATCGGCTACATTGCAAATGCACACCTATTCAAACACACACACAATTCATTTGTTATGCTTTGGCAAGCTGAACATAAAAAGAGAAGAGTAGAGAGCAACATCGAGTTTATTGAAACTCTCTCTGCTGTGAGTATGTATTTTGTTGGAATTTCTTCGTTGTTGGTATTTTGCTGTGCAACGCTGACTGCGTAACACTTGATTTTTTAGATAAGGCTCGATTTTACTCGCCATAAAATGTTCATACCGCGGGCAAGGTTTATTAATACAGGTTAAGTCACTTGAGAGAAGCTCGGTCGAACTGTCAGAATGGATAAAAGGAAATCAAGAAAAAAAAAACTTGAATCTGTACAATTTTTAGCTAACAGCTACTCTGACAGTTCGAGCATAGGCAGAAAAAGAGTGCTTTTCTCTCAAGTGACCTAACCTATATTAATGAACATTGACCGCGGGCAATATATGAAATCGATTCTAAAGGAGCAAACACCAAAAAAATCCCCTCAAAACTTATTTGTCCACCCAAAACATTTAAGAAATAGAATGAAAACTTTTTAAAAATATTATATTCTTTCTTGGTATCAAAAAACCTTTATCGTCTGTTAATGTACGAGTAACTCAAACTCTCTCCCATCTTTTATTTTCTAGGTGTATCTGTTGCCCGACAAGTCGAAAACGGGCAAACGCAAAACAAAAGTCAAGAAACACACACTCAATCCTATATTTGATGAGGTGTTGCGATTCCACATGCCACTCTCGAGTCTAGAGTCTCGCACACTGTGGCTAACAGTGTGGCACTCGGATATGTTCGGGCGCAATGACTTCCTCGGCGAAGTCAGTATTAGTCTGCAAGGCAAAGTCTTTGATAATCCGCAGTCGCAGTGGTATCTGCTGCAGGAAAGAGTGAGTATAGGATATGAAAAAACTAAGACAATTTCTGATATTACTCCGACTTTTTAAGAGTGAACCTTTTGATGAGATAGCCACATATCGCGGTGATATAGTTGTTGGACTTAAATATATACCGCCAGAGAAAACAGGTTTCCTACGTGGCTCCAGTGCCACTGGTAGCAATTCGAATCTGCGTAAATTTGGCAGCATCAAATCAGTGGGTGGCGGTGGTGCAGCGGCAAAAACTGAACGCACCTCCAAAGGCGGTCAGCTGCATGTGTTGGTAAAGGAGGCAAAGCATTTGACTGCAATCAAACCGAGTGGTATATGCGATGCATTCTGCAAGAGGTTTGTGGGGAAAACTCTTAATAATAGGCATGTTTTTTATTTTATTTAAAATTTTTCCGCTTACAGCTATCTGCTGCCAGATCGTACACGCAGTTCCAAGCAAAAAACACCGGTGGCAAAGCGCACATTGCATCCCAGCTGGAACTATACATTTGTCTACGAGGATGTAACGTTAGAAGATCTCTCAGAGCGCGCTCTAGAGTTGACCGTCTGGGATCACGATCGTTTGGCAAGTAATGAGTTTCTAGGCGGTATACGTTTTTCGCTGGGTACAGGTAGGCTTTTCTCTTCCAATATATGCACTTGTTTTCTTCTAAAGTCTTGATCAAAATCATTTTTGTTTTTTAAGGCAAAAGTTTTGGCCGCCAGGTGGATTGGATGGATGCTACTGGCAAAGAGCTTTCGCTGTGGCAAAACATGCTCGATCGTCCCAACTTTTGGGTCGAGGGCAGTCTAGTATTAAGATCGACCTTAGATGGTATACGTGCTATACCATAAAAAAAAAAAAAATAGAAATCAGCAACATTTACATACATCAAAAACAAGCAAACACAACAGCAACAATTTATGCAATATTATTAATACTTATTTTTAAACTTAAAGCAAATTATTTAAGCAGCATTACAAGGCAAAATGACATAAAACTAAAATTGTATACATAGCAAAAAATATTAATATTATATTGTTAATTTATTTATTAAAGCTATTTAATAATGTTTAAACAATTACATTAAAAATAAATGTTTTGTTTTAAGTTTTAAGTGAATTATTGACAATTTAAAAAGCATTATTAGTAAACATATATTTAACAATCTTGATGTTTTGTTAAAACTATATAAGACAAAAACACAAAGCAAAAACAACAAACATTGTATTATAAAAGTTCTACTGATTAATTAAGAGCCTAGAAAAGACAAGTTTGAACAAATTTAAAATAATCCATATAGAGCTCCATGTTGATTTTAGGTGCAAACATATCTAAAATCGTTTTTCATGTAACTCGATTTAATGGAGTTAATTTTGAATTGCTTGCAAGAAAATATCTATGTATGCTGTTGGCTTTATTAGAGCTCTACGGGTTATGTTAAAAATGTTACAAGCAATAGCAAAAATATATACATATGTATATATTTTTTTTCTTTGTGTTTTGTGTGCAAAACATGTTTGTTGCTTATTGCACACGCAGTGAAATTATATGAAAATAATTAAATTTTTATTATTAATTAATTGATTAAAGCAGCATAAAATACACAAAAAAGTTTATTTTAAGAAATGCACTCAACACATACAAACACGAGACACGCTCTCAATCAATTGATTGCATTAATTTGTATCTTTAATTGTTATGTATAAATCGTAGCAATAGAAGAGAAAAAAAAAATATAAGACATATAAACCCAGTCAACCGGACCATAGGCCTCGAACAGACAAACAAATTAATGTTAACTGACAACAACGCAAAACAACCACAAGAAAATATTTAAAGAAGAAATATATATAAATTTTATAAAAACAATGAAAATAATGAGATACAAAAAATAATTTGCCAGTTAAGTTTTGTTTTAAAACTTATTTAAGAAAATTTCAGAATTAATGCACATTTTGATCAAATAGAAAAATCGGTTGAGTGAGTTGTTAAATGCAGCAGCAAACATTTGCTTGCTTAAAATAAACCATAAAATTATTTCAAAAAACTTAGAAAAATAAACCCACACACACAAACACCTGTACACCTTAAGCATGCATTACATTTATTTAATAATACAAAAAGAAAACAATAAAAAGCATTCTTAATTGCTTTATGCTAAACAAAGGTGTATCTAAGAAAGAAAAGATACAAAATGTATATGGAAATAAATCTGCGTAAAGCGCATCTGTCGAGAAAGCAAAAATTTTACACAATAATTGAATTTATATTTAAGTATTAGTTGCAAAATGCAAACATGCGCATACAAACACACTTGTATGCGCAAACATAAAGATTTATATACTTATATACAAATATAAAAAAAAACAAATAAACAGATATAGATATATATATATATATATACATATACATAGTTACTTACAAGCATGTTAGTAATTTACATACATACAAACGAAATACAATAGAAACTATTTTTTGAAATTTAATTTTTTTTTGCGATTTTATTTTTGTTTTCTCTGAATTTCTTGTTTTGAATTTATTGATTTTTATTTTCAGCTTGTGTTTAACTTATTATCTACAAGGAAAGGTCCCCAGGTGTCACACCGATTGAATTTTAATGCTTTGAATGATTTTCGGATATGTGATAGAGGACAAAAATCTAAGGTTGACATATATTTTTATACGTGCTCAATCGATGGTTAAGGGTTCCAAAATGGCGTTATAAAAGCCGCGGAAATTTAATTTTTATTTTATTTATTTTAATTTTAATTTGCATTTATTATATAATTAGTACATAAGAAAGAGTTATTCTTTTGCGTACAATAAAATAGTATACTATATATCTCGAACAAGCATAAAATCATAATGAGAAAGGAACAAAGTTATTACATTTATATTTAAAAATTACTAAAGTTTAATTCTAAAATCAATTTAAATTAATTAAAATAATGAAATCAACACGAACTTATATATACTGAAGTGAAGTATTAAAGAAAAAATGTGAAATGTAGAAAAGAAAAAAAAAAGCGAGAAAGTAGAAGAGAAACGAGAACTTAAGAAAAATGTGCAGATATTAATTGCTTGAAGTATTGTGCATTTGAAATAGATTTAAGATACCTCGGCAAGGAGTTCCACAGTCTAATGGTGCTTACGAAAAAAAGTCTTGAGGAGTTCGGATATTTAAAGCGAGGAACTACAAGATTTAAGCTTCTAGATAATAAGCAAAACTGAAGTTTAGAATATAGATAGTTTGGAGTTCTTGAGTGTATCAGCTTATGCAGAAATATGCAATTTCATGCTTTTAAATAATTTTCTATATTGCATCCTAGTATCCAGTAACATGGCTAAATCTTCTGAGTCCATACACATAACGGGCCGCATAGTTTAACGCTACTTGCAGTTTATGTAACGAATGTGAATCTAGATTACTAAAAACCACTTCAATATAATTTATAAAAGGCATAATCAACTGTATTACTAGTTTACGGCGAGTTTCTGTTGGTGTGATCTGAGCAGTCATTCGCAGATTTCTTAAGACAAAGTAGATTTTACTTACAACATAGTTAATATGGTCTACACATGAAAGTGATGTGTTAATCCGATACCCAAGGTTGGTTATTTTTTCAACAGACTTCAGTGGTTTAGTACTTATATTTACAGCTGGGATATCTTCATCTGAGTAACGACTTTTTGAAATTGGCAACACAAAAGATTTTAACGGATTTAGTTTTAGCTTGTTACTTAACGCCCACTTATTAATTGAATCTAGATCTTCATTTACTCTGAAGCAAAGATCTTCGCTGAGACCAATAGGACGAGACATATAAAGCTGGAGATCATCCGCATATGCATGCATTATTACATTTTTCGGAATGGTAAAGATATCATTAATAAAGATTGCAAAGAGAAGTGGCCCAAGAACTGAGCCCTGTGGCACTCCGCTGTTAAGGTATTTATAATTCAAGTAACTACTGTCAATCTTTACTCTTTGGGATCTCCCATTTAGATAATTTTTAATAAGTTTTACTGCAGTCGAAGAAAAGCTAAAGAATGACTCAAGCTTTGAACATAAAAGATCATGATCTACAGTATCAAATGCTTTTGTAAAATCCAAAAGGCAGAGTAAGGTAAGATGTTCTTTATCAAAGGGTATTCGAATGTCGTCTAAGATTTTAGCAACTGCAGTTGAGCAACTATGTCCAGAACGAAAACCAGACTGAAAGGGAGACAGGAGCTTATTAACGCAAAGGTAATGCGAGATCTGATCTGCCATTAGTGACTCACAGACTTTAGAAAGAGATGATAACAAGCTTATAGGCCGAAAGTCAGACGGTTCAGATGCTCTATGTAGATTTTTTTGCAATGGGAATAATTGTTGCTACTTTCCACATTTTAGGATAGCATGAGCTGGTAAAGCAGTGGTTAATGATGTGCGTTAACGGACTTAAAATGTAAGGCAAAATTATTTTAAGAAACCTAATATTAATACCATCTTCTCCAAGAGCACTGGATTTAATTCTTAATATAGACCTGGCTACTTCATATTCCGATACGCTAGAAAACTCAAAATCGCTTATATTATTGACAGGATTCGTTCTGATTTGATTACAGTTTACAACGGGCAGTGTGTCAGAGACAAAAAAGTTATTAAGAGCATCTGGATCAATTTGACACTTTGGCAATAGTTTGTTGCACACTCCAATTTGTTTTAAATTTTCCCAAAGTTGCTTAGAGGAAAGTGTCACATCAAGTTTTGACTTGTAAAAATTTTTCTTGGCAGCCTTAACAACCGAATTGGCCTCATTTCGAGCTGTCTTATATGCATCCCAGTACAGAACAATCGGAAACCTTTCCCATTTAGTGTAGGCCTGGTTTCGTTTTTTTATGGCCATCTTAACATGTTGAGTGAACCACGGACATAAATTGTTAACAGAACGAGCAGTACGAAGTGGAACATGTAGATCAAATAATGCATTAATTTTACTTACAAAAAACGTGAGTTTATCATCAACTGTATTAAGATACCAACAATCATTCCAAGGAATTGACATTAAGTCAGAAAACAGGATTTATTTATTTATTTATTTAGATAAATTTAGGCGCTTATGAGAATTAACTAATAGTTAAGCACCGATTACATAAGTTTTAAATTACCATTATTAAAAAATTTCAAACATTAACAATATTAAAAAATTGAAAAAAGTTATATTATTGATAAAATAAATGCTATATATATGTGATGAAAGCAGTAAATTACCTGGAAGACAGATAATCTGACAGGATAGATTTGAATAAAGTTGCATTGCAAGTACGCTGAATGTAGGGAGGAAGCGAGTTCCAAAGACGTATGGAATTGACGAAAAACTCGTCGTTCGGACGATAAGCAGAAATGTGTGAGAATAATTAAGTTATTTATTGGTCCACGTTGAGATCTTAAAAATTGTAGTTTCTGATACAAATATGGTGGTTCCTTTGTACAAATTAAAATAAATAAAGTTCAAGAGACAGTCAAAGGTCAAGCCAAAAATCTGTTTTGCATGCTGGGTTACATGACCTGTTCGTTTTAACCCAAAGACATAACGTGCGATATTGTTATATGCAACATTCAGTTTCCGTTTACTTGTGGCAAACACAGAATGCAAAAACTTCACATCCGTACAACAAAGTGGGAACGAGATACGTTTTTGCCAGTAGCATTTTGATATTGAAGGGGGTAAAGTGCTGCGTAGCCCACAGAATGCGGAGCATGCCATAAATTTTTCCTACAGTGATGTTGACGTGATTCATCCAATCCAAGGTACTATTAAAGGTAATGCCAAGGTTTTTTGCAGAGTTAACGACCTCAATAAGTGAACCATTGAGGATGACTTCCGGTAATCGCGATATGAGATTGTGTTTTTTGGCAATTATTAAGCATTTAGATTTATTGGGATTGAGGCATAAACCATTATCCGACGCCCATTCATTTATTTTACTCAAATCTTCGTTCAAATTAGCAACACAAGAAACTAGATCGTTCTTTCGACAACTAACATAAAGTTGTACGTCGTCTGCATACATCTGACTGCTGCAGCTGTTAAGAAAACTAGGAAGGTCATTAATATAAAGCGAAAACAAAAGTGGCCCCAGTATGGAGCCCTGAGACACACCACGTGCGACTGACAAAAAGTTTGAAATCACACAGCCAATGTTTACTGCTTGGGATCTTTGGGTGAGGTACGAGCTCATGAAATGGGTTGCAGCAGTGGAAAAATTAAATATATTTGATAGTTTTGCGCAAAGAATTTCATGAACGACGGTGTAGAAGGCTTTTGAGTGGTCAAGCAGTACCAGAAAAGTTAATTCATTGCGATCGAGGTTATTGCGAATTTCATCAGTGACGTCTAATAATGCTGTCACACAGCTGCGCTTTGGCCGGAATCCAGACTGCCTGTCCGTAAGAAGTGAGTTCTCGAGAAGAAAATTATTTATTTGTTTCTGCATCAGTGATTCAAAAACTTTTGAGAGAATAGGCAGAATAGCAATAGGGCGATAATCATTTCCAATTTTGGGTACAGGAATTATTTTTGCTTTTTTCCAAATAGCGGGGAAATAGGATTTAGTACTAATTATGTTGAAAATATGCGTTATGTAAGCAAGTAGTACTGGGAGAAGAGCTTTAAAAAATTTTGTATGCATTCCATCGAATCCAACGGCATTCGATTTGATTGCTAAGCAACTTCGCAGAACTTCAACGGCTTCTACGCATTTAAAAAAACTAAAAGCAGAGTTCGGGCTAATATTACTTTGATAATAACCATATGCGTTTCTATTTGCCACAGGCATGGGAAAATCTATGAATTTCCTGTTTAAATCTTCAACGTCCATGTTCGTTGGGGGCAAAATATTTCTTCCTACTCCAATTTGCCGTATAATTAATATATAGGGCGGTTGACTGTGTTTAAGGGGGGACATGACATTGGCAGTTTTTTGAAATCGTATTTTAGTAAATATTCTTAAGATTTTAAGAAAAAAATTTCAGGGAAAAATTCCGGCGGGTTCAAAAGTTACAGCCGTATTAGTGAGAGCGCATTTTTAATTTTTGCGCTACCTACGTACGGCAGCTGGTATATACTTGTTTTACTTGCTACCTGACTTTTGGTGGTTGTTATTTCGTACCTATTTGAAGGGTGAAGCCCGAATTGCTAAACGATTGCAAAAAACTATAAGAAACAGCACAACACAAGATAACGAAGGCATACAGTACGAAGCAGGCATGGCAGATTGAAGGTTACCTTTTTTTTCTTTGTTCACAAGAACAATATATAGGGCGGTTTATCTCGAAACCATGTTTTTCGCACTGGTTGCGGCACTAGCGGGTTTATTTTTTGACGAAATTTTTTTTTTTTGTATTTTTTTAAACTTGATTCACTATCGTATAACACGAGCTTTTTTTTAATTTTTTCGATTTTTTATGAATTTTTAAAGTCAATATTTTTTTCGAAAAAACACACTTTCAAATTTGGAACATAACCAAAAATTGAGAAAAAAGCTCGTGTATGACACGATAACCAATTTTGTGAAGATTTAAAAAAGTCATTTTTTTCCAGATCGGACAATTTTTGCAACTCCCAGCGCTGCAACCACGAGGCCCCGTTTTTTTCTCTGCCGCCAGTTTGGAGCTCTATAAAACCATGTTGGAGTGAAAAATATATTTTTTTGAATTTTTTTTTCTTGTAATTAATTCAATTCTCTACAATAATAAAAAAACATTTTGGAAAATGTTTGTTTTTGACTGAGTTATGAATATTTAAAAAAATGTCTGTTTTCTCTGCGGCGAATGTCTTGTCCCACCTTAATATTTGCAGTTTTGTGTGGGACGTATTTATCAAATAATGCATTTACATTCTGTTGTAAGAATTGCAGCTGATCGTTAACAGAAAGCATATAAAAAATATGCGTCCAGTCTACAAGTTCCAGTTCTGACCGTAGAGAATTAAAATCGATGTTTTTAAAATCGCGATACGTTATTTTTTCCCGTGGTATTTGTAGCTGAAAATCATAGCAAAGAAAGATCAGGTCGTGCCTGGAAAAGACAGAAGCTGACAACTGGTCATACAGTGAGATTTTTTCACTATCACCGACAAAAAAAAGGTCTAAAAGAGTATTTCGATATTTGGAGAAATGAGTAGATGTAGTGCGGTTTACACACGTAAGACCTAAAGCACACATGTCCTCAGTTAAATGAGTTTCAACCAGCAAATTACTGTTGAAATCACCGGAAATAATTACATCGGAATAAAAACTTGTTCACGATTCAAATTTCCGCAATAAATTATCAGTATTGATGTTACGGTGTCGCCTACAGACATTGCCAACAAGCAGTTTTTTGGAATCATAGATTATATCAATAAAAATGAATTCAACATTATCATTTATGTCAAATTTACTGATCAAGTTGCAGGTAATTCCGTTTCTGACAAACATTGCAACACCACCGGCATGCGACTCTCGATCCGCACGGAAAGTTTTGTA
This sequence comes from Coremacera marginata, assembly GCA_914767935.1. Taxonomy (NCBI): domain Eukaryota; kingdom Metazoa; phylum Arthropoda; class Insecta; order Diptera; family Sciomyzidae; genus Coremacera; species Coremacera marginata. The sequence goes on from OU612043.1 coordinate 228,590,020, forward strand.
ACCATTTACCCGGAAGACACTATCTTGAACAGATTACATCAACTGTTGAGTTTTCAAAGATGTACCGAAGTTCATCAAATTTGAAGCCCTTCTTTTGTCTGCTTAAAATTCGAACGAGTGTATAAATGCTGTCTTTCGAACTAGAGCGACGATTAGTTAAAGTATTTATTGTATGAAGATATTAAATTTGAAAGATGCCTACATGCAATGCTGGAATTGAAATAAGTTTGTTGATAATTTAGTGTTTTCATAATAGACCTATTTTAAAAGGAAGCCATGGATGGAAAAATTAATGTATATAGAAAAAATAAAAATATGATATAGATGACGGAAGAAGGATTAATTAGACCAAATAAAAATCGCCATAGTTTAACTATTTTCCATAGAAACATACACATATTTGGTATCAAACGAAAGGTATTGAGCAGGCGATCATTATGGCATCTAATTTTTAGAAAACAGTTTTATTGCTATATTGTTGTTGAAATTTTGAACAGTATTAAGTCGATATGATGAAGAGCCCGTACTCGAATTTGTTTTATTTTCACTTATATTTAATTTCAGCTAATTCTAAAATTTACCTTTTTTTTTGTTTTTTTTTTTAACTTTTACCTTTTTATATAAAAATATTCTTATTAGGCAATGCACAAATTTTGTTAAAAATTAAATATTTTGTTATAGATAACGGCTACATTATGAGTATCAAAAATTTTGTTTTTTCTCGAACTTTCCGTATGTGTAGATATTTGATCCGAAATGTTGATATTTTACAGTGCTTCCATACAAACTGTGTGCTTCTAACTAGTTTACCCGAAGAATTAGAAAAAAATCATTCGAAATTTAAAGTTATGACTTTTGATGCAAACATCTCCGCTGTTTTTTATATATATTTCACTCAATTCTTTTTTGTCAAAAAGTTCAATAAAACTACTTCATAAAAACTTTTACAAGAATACCATTTGCTGTGCATTTGTACTTTTAATCTTTTTTTCAAAAATGATCCAAAATAATAAATGTTTCTCAAAAAGTTACATAAAAGTTGTTTCTGTTGTAAAAGAAGTTTAAATCAAAAATCACATTTTAAATTCCTTTTTACATGACATAATATTTATTAGTAAAATTTTTTTCAGTTTTACACAAAAATTAATTAGCTGTTTCTGTCATTAAAAAACAAGGGTTTTTTTGATTAAATTTATTTTTTAAAAAATGTTCCTTTTATATTTTTTTCAGCTTAAAATAGCTAATAAACCTTTTCTTTACACCTTACATCAAAGATACTGTAACCAACCTTCTTTTCTGTATTTGTGTTGCATAAAAAAAGTATTATAAAAGTAAAAACAATGCAAAAATATTTGTTTCTCCTAAAACTTTGAAAATAACCCAGTGAACCAAAACTACCGTTTTTGAATTGATTTATGAACCTTTTCGGGTAGAAACGTTCATTTTCGGCACTCATAAATGAACCCTTTTTATATCATTCGTCGGACTAAATGCCTCTCAAAAACGAACCTAATTTTGTTCGCAAATGAGTTAAAAAAAGAACCATAAAAGTTCTTTTTCGGCACTCAGAAATTAACCCTTTTTGAATCAATCGCCGGACGAAAATGTCTCTCAGAAACAAACTATTTTTTCTTCGGAAATGAGTTAAAAAATGAACCATACAAAAGTTCTTTTGTAAAAAACCGAAACGAAATTGAACCCTTTTTGTATCAATCTTTCGACTGAATTGCCTCTCAAAAACAAACCTTTTTTTGTTCAATAATGAGTTAAAAAAAAAGAACCTTTTTGAATTATAAATTTTATTATTGCATAATACTATTTATAATTACATATCGATATTTTGTTAAAGATGAATTGATTTTTACTAAAATTAGAGATCATATTAATTATTGGGTTAATAGGATTAATATAACTGGGCTGAAACTCACGCATTGTGTTGTTCATGATATTGATGTTTCAAAGGGGAAAAGGCGTGATTGTTTTCCAATTTGACAAACTTCCAAATTATATATGAAATATCAAAATAGTTAAGCTATTAATTGGGGCATTTATTTGATTACATTTTTGCATGGAATGTTTTCGTGGTTTTCATTCTATTTGGGCTTGATTTTAATTTTTGATAGATATGTTGAAATGTTGAAAATTAATTAAATGTTGAAATGCATACGAGTAGCAGTACATCCATCTCGCACTGGTAAAAAAGTTCATATGACGTTTGTACGAAGGCTAACATTATCATTTTAAGTTCCTTTATTTACCTGATTTTAGAATATAAAAAGTGACATTTATGATTCGTTTGTGAACTCATTTATGAACAAAAAAATCAGTATGTTTCCTACTGGTATGATAAAAAAAATTATTCTTTTCTGAACTCATTTCAGAATGCAAAAAAAAGGAACATAAATGATTCATTTCCGAACTCATTTATGAACAAAAAATGGTTCATTTACAAGGAAGTCTTACCTACTGAAATGATACAAAAATGATTCATTTTCTACTCAAAATAAGTTTTTAATGAATTTCGCAAAATATGCACAATTTTTCTTTATGGTAAAAGCTTTCACGAATTTAATCTTTTAAAAGCGACAAAATAAAAAAGAAAAAATGAAAAAAAAAAATTCTAACCAAAAACGTTCGCAAAACTCTCACCTTACTCAAAACCTTCGCTTATGGTTCAGTGGGAAGCAAGTGGATTATAAAAAAAATGAGCAAAGGAAGTACATATATTGAATTTCATAATTAACAAAAAATGAGTTTTGTGAATATAGATCCACATGGTATAAAAATATATTTATTAGTAATAACTTTTGATTGGAAAGAAATATCTGGTTTTTTTTTAAATAAATTATTTTTTAAGCTAGACTAATAAAGAAAAAAAAAATATTAAAGAAACATTTTTTAAAAAAATAAATTTCATCAAAAATATCAAAGGGGGTACCCTTGTTTTTTAATGACAGAAACAGCTAATTAATTTTTGTGTAACACTGAAACAATTTTTGCTAATAAATATTGTGCCATGTAAAAGGGAATTCAAAATGTAATTTTTGATTTAAATTTCTTTTACAACAAAAACCACTTTTATGTAACTTTTTGAGAAGCATTCATTATTTTGGAGCATTTTTGAAAAACAGATTAAAAATATAAATGCACAGCAAGTGATATTTTTGAAATAGTTTTTATGCAGTAATTCCATTGAACTTTTTGACAAAAAATAATTGAGTGTAATATATTTCAAAGCAGCGGAGATGTTTGCATCAAAAGTCATATCTTTAAATTTCGGATGATTTTTTCTCATTCTTCGGCCAAACAAGTAAGAAGCACACAGTTTGTATGGAAGCAATGTAAAATATCAACATTTCGAATCAAATATCTACACATACGGAAAGTTCGAGAAAAAACAAAATTTTTTATACCCCCCCACCAACAATTATTATCTTTATTTTATCCTAAAGACTTCTTGAAGAGAAATTATTAAGATTGATACACTTACGATTAACTCTAAACGATATCTGTAAGATATTTGTAAAACTCTTCTAAGCTCATTTTGGCACTATATAAGTGTGTGTTGTAATTTTCAGAACGCCCTTATATCGGCCTCTTAGAGCTCTGAAACAAGATCAACACTCTAAGAAACATTGTCTTAGACAAGACTTACAGATCTCTTGCAGATATACAGTGATGGAAAAAATAATAGAAACGGTAAGCACTTAAACATTTGGAACAATGGTATTAAATTTAAAAGCAATTTATATGAATGTCACCCACTGTACACGACAGTTGGATAACGGTACTCTATTTTGGTTACGCTTTTTAGCATATTTTCACAAAAATATTTGTTGTGTGTGCGCATTTATGAAGTAAACACGGTTTTGGTTTGGAAAAAAAAATAGAAACGCAATTATATTTTGTTTATAATTTTACAAATACAAGCAGCACACAGTTTTATTCAGGTAGTAGGTCGAAATAATTTAAAAAATTATTAAGAAAACTAATTATTAAAGTGGTATTCGTGTTTTTATAATTTTATTGCTCCAGAATGGGTCGCCGCGGATCGCATTGTACGGAAGCTGAAAGGGAAATTATGAGAAAATTAAAAAATGAAGGCAAAACAATGAACGAAATAGCACAAGTAATGAAATGCTCTAAAAAAAAAGTGTTCTCAGCAATTCATTTTGAACTTAAAAAAGAGACACGAGGAAGAAAACGCGGAACCTCGGAAAAATTTGATAATTTGATGATTCGAAAATCTAAAAAAAATCCATTTCTTTCTTCAGAAGAACTAAGGAGGGAGTAAAATGCTCCAGTATCCAGCCGAACAATTCGAAATAGGTTGATAGAAAAAGATTTGAAGGCACATTCTACAAGAAAAGTACCTTTCCTTAGCAAGAAAAACATTCGCAGTAGAATAGCTTTCGCAAAGAAACATCTTCTGCGAAATAATTGGAAAAATGTGCTATGGTCGGATGAAACTAAGGTAAATTTGTTTGGATCCGATGGAAAGCCGCATGTAAGACGCCCAAAAAATAGTGCTCACGATCCTAAGTACACAAATAAGACCGTTAAACATGGTGGTGGCAACATCATGCTATGGGGATGTTTTTCCTCATCAGGTGTTGGTCCAATTTATTGGATAAGAAATAAAATGTGCGCCACGGACTATGTAAATATTTTAAATAGTATAATGCTGCCATACGCTGAAGATGAAATGCCATTAAAGTGGGAATTTATGCAGGATAATGACCCCAAACACTCCTCAAAACTAGCAAAAAAATGGTTCCAGGACAACAAGGTTTCTTTATTAGAGTGGCCTTCGCAATCACCAGATCTAAACCCCATTGAACACCTTTGGGGTATCTTAAAGAAGCGGATTGGCGGCTATAAATCTAAAAACAAGGAGGATTTGTGGGAAAAAGTGCAAGCCGAATGGTATGGTATTCATCCTTCTATTTGTGGCAATCTTGTGAACTCTATGGGTCGCCGGTGCAGTGAAGTTTTGAAAAATCGTGGTGCATCAACAAAGTATTAATATGATTATAAAAATATCTGGGTTAAAACGATTAATGTATTTCTAAACTAGTTTTAAGCGTTTTGTTTCTATTTTTTCTTCCAAGTAAAAAAAAACTAAGCTAAGTTATTTTATAATAAATGAAAGAAAATACATTTTTTTTTATGTTATAAATTTCAACAAACTTGATATTTAAGAAATGAAGTAAATATTAAAATGAAAGTAATTTCACATGAAATTATTGAACAGAATAAAATAGTGCAAGTCGTTTCTATTATTTTTTCCATCACTGTATACTTTTAAGAAAATTAAGATTTATATACTCATAAGAGAGTTTTATAAGAATTTATGTGTATATACAATACTACCAACACTATTTTAATATAACAAAATTTGATGTACCATTTTTTATTATGTTTGTAGGAAATTATTATATCAATAATATTGTATATGCGTGGTGTAATATTTGATCATATAAACGCATAAATTTCATTGCGGTGGAAACTTTATCGTAAGAATCTCATATTGCACCTCGGTTAGAAGCTGTCCCCTTTCGCAAAAACCAACATTAAAAGTTTTATTTAATTAACAAATTATATTATACACTCAATAAATGCTCTAAAACGCAGTTTTAAGAGTTGATGTCTCCATACAAGAGTACAGCTCTTACTACAAAATTAATATACTTAAGTAAGTCACATAGAAGAGTTGTATACTCTACGAGATGAGTGAATGCGAAATTTTGTAGGGCCACCATTTTTAGAAAGCATTCATTTATGCCAAGCAGAATTAACACTTTCATTACATTAGTGCAAGGCTTACCGAACTAATTTCAGAACTTTGCGTTGAGAGTGATCAATAAATCTGTGCTATAAAGAATATGAAAAATCTTCCTCAAAAGGTTGATTTATGTAACAAAAAATAGTTGTGTCTCGGTTTTGACTGTATGACAACTCGAATCAGAATTTTAGTGGGCTAAGCTCGCCCTAGAATTCCTAGTAAAATTTATAAATTTTACTATGAAAATTTAGCACATTTTCTTCCTGGAAAGTATAACATCTTATGAATGGAAGTGAATACGTAAATTGCAGTTAGAAATTGTTCTGTTCTTTCGGAATATTTTTCTTATGAATGAACCAAAATCATTGAACATAATTTGTACATAATTCTGTTCGTTTATTTTATAGGTACCCTGAAATTTAAGCTAATTTAATAAAAACCCATTTCTTTTGAAAAATAATACATTTTCAAGAAAGGGCTAAGAACATGAATACAGTTAAATCTTTTGTTTAGGGCAATTGCCCGATTATAAGAACCTACATCTTATTATCAGAGTAACACTCTTCTAGTCAGACTGTTTCTCTTATATTCAGAGTGATACTCTTCTAGTCAGACCGTTGCTCAGATCAAATCAGACATCTTTAAATAAAAGCCTTTGAGATGTCTATAAGACTTAATCTATAAAGCTAAAACTCTTCAGAGTTTGGCTCTGATAGCTGAAGTGTTGTAGAAGTCTGTAAGAAATGACTTGTAAGATGCAGCGTCTTCGCAGTAATGCTCTTATAACACAACTCTTTAAAGCTACTATGAGATAATGTGAAGAGAACATAACACTTATAGACAACTAGTTTTGCTGTAAATAATCTGTAAGCGTATTGCTCTTGCTGAAGATAGTTATAGGACGTAATTAAAAACTAAAATTTTTCGTCCAGTGCTCAACTCTTAAGAATTGTTGCTTGGGCCATAATGTAGTCGATATCTATAACAAAATATTTTATTTTTAAGACAATAATGCATTTTCCTATAACGAAAATTTTAATATAAACAGGTAAAAGTTAAAAAAAAAACCAAAAAAAGGTAACTTATAGTTAGCTGAAATTTAACATAAGTGAAAATGAAACAATTTTGAGTACGGGCTCTTCATCATATCGACTTAATACTGTTCAAAATTTCAACAACAAAATAACAATAAAACTTTTTTCTAAAAATTAGATGTCATCATGTGCGCCTTCTCAATACCTTTCGTTTGATACCAAATATGTGTAACTTTCTATAGAAAATAGTTAAATTATGGCGAAAAAACGAAATTTCCGCTGATTTTAAAACGCCATTTTGAAACCCTAAACTATCGATTGAGCACGTATAAAAAAATACGTCAACCTTAGATTTTTGTTCTCTATCACATATCCGAAAATCATTCAAATTGGCGAGTGACACTTGGGGGCCTTTCCTTGTTAGTTTACCAATATGTTTTCAACTCTACTGTTTGATAACCTGTTCCTAGAGTTAAGGTGCATATTCGAAAAAAAAAAACGATTTGGCCATTTCAGCCCAATTGTGTTAAACGTGCTATTAAATGTTAAACTCAAATGATCGAGAACTGGTTCTACTTCGAACGGCTCATTTTTTGAGAAGCTTCAAAACGTATCTTTTTCGAATCGTTATCGATATCGAATTCGATTGTTATCATAGTGAACTATTCGTAAATTTTTAAATTTTCGATATCGAAGTCGACTTTTGTGCCGTGTGGGAAATAGCAGAATTTTTGTGATAATGTTGAAGTTTCTTCTACATATATATACATGTCTACATCATTTAGCATTAAATATCGTCGCAAATGCAACATAAAATACGATATAAGTTGTGTAACCAAAAACTTTAAAAATTTTTCATATATTTGTTTCACCGAGGATTGAACACACTATGCTTGGATCCATAGTCAGCTGTTCTACCCACTGGGCCATGGAGACATATCTATTTGAGTAGCTCATACTTATAGTGAATCAAAAAAGTTTAGACACAGTCAATTTTTTTGAGAAGAACTTTGCTTCATAATATTCAAAAGCAACTAATTTTGCCAACTTTTTGATGCAGTTAGTATCATTAGATGAATTTTAATTGAAATACACAAAAAAATTCCTTACTTTATACACTACTCCAAATATATGCGGAAGAAGAAAAAGTGCATATGAAAAAAGTTTAGGCACAGGCTGTATGTGTACCTTGTTTTTGCAAATATAACGCTAATCTATAAGTTCTCTTTGATCTATTCCATTTTCTGCACATAATTATTGCGCAGCCATTCAATTGTCAATTGATTTAAGTTAGTGTTGATCTTGATGTCGTGGTTGAATGAGCAGTCGTACAGAAATTTTGGTAGATGTTCGAAAAGTTATTATAAACCTCCATGTGCAGCAAAAATCTTATCGGGAAATTGGTGATATAGTGCAGAGACCCTATACAAGTGTGCGAAACATTATAAAACCTTACACAAATACAGGAAAATTAGAGTGTGAAAGCAGATCTGGACGCCCGAAAATATTAACACCACGCCAGAAGCGCACTGTTGTAGCTGCAATGGCGCAAAATCCTAAGATTTCGGCTGTAAAATAATGCAATGAAATGCCGCAAAGTTTCAATAAAAACTTCGATCCCCAAACTATACGCAATACTCTACATAAAGCTGGTTTTCATGGAAAAGTTCCTCGGCGCAAACCATTTATTTCGGCTATCAATAAGAAAAAGAGGCTGGAGTTTGTAAAACATCATGTACATCAATCGGAATCATTCTGAAACAGTGTAATATTTAGTGATGAATCGAAGTTCAACCTTTTTGGATCAGATGGTGCACAAAAAATTTGGCCGAAACCAAACAATGAGCTCCAGGAAAAACAACGTAATTAAAACAGTCAAACACGGCGGTGGTAATGTCATGGTGTGGGGGTGTATGGCGGCTTTTGGAGTGGGAAATCTTGTCTTTATAGATGATAAAATGAATAAGTGCTCTTATTTGAATATTTTGAAAGACAATTTGTTTCCTAGTGTTGAAAATTTGGGCATGAATGGGAAGCCATTTTTGTTCCAGCAAGATAACGACCCGAAACATGCGTCTTACCTTGTGCGCAAGAATGGCTTATTTACCATTGCCAACAGCTCAAAACACCTCCACAGTCGCCAGATATGAATGCTATTGAACATATTTGGCAATTATTGGAGAAAAAAATTCGGAGCCATCGCATATCATCAAAAAATTCACTAAAGGAGGCCCTTCGCCAAGAATGGAAAAATATAACACCTGAACAGACATCAAACCTAGTTGGGAGTATACAAAAGCGCTTACAGGCAGTTATCCTAGCCAAATGAGGTCTAACAAAATATTAAATGTATGAAAACTAAAAATAAATTAAAATTTTTTACACATGTGCCTAAAATTTTTTTATGTTAAATTGCGACTGTTTAGTTTTTTAATAACATAAAACATAGAACAAAAATGAAAAATGAAATATTTTTGCAGTGAATAATAAAAAAAAACTTTAAAATTTTCAAATGATGCCATCGTTTCTTTTTTTTTTTTATTTTCGTTAGGTGGAAAAAGCTATTTAGATACAAACTTTGATAATAGCTCTGTGCCTAAACTTTTTTGATTCACTGTATGTTAAATTTTACAATCAGTACCCTGTAGGAAAATCAACTTATTTAAAAGTAGTTGATAAAGTAGTTTTTTGTCAACCACAACTAGTTGAAATTCTGACTTTTTTCCATAGAACGAACTAACATGTTTTTTATGGTGATGTCCGCTAAATAAGTCAATTAACTTTCATCTGCATATATTTTCAACTACTTGTTAAATTAGTTATATTTAAGTTTTAATAAGAAATTTAGATTAGCTATATTTTAATGACTTTAAAATAACCAATTGAAAACTATTACTGATGGCCTAAAGTTAATAATATTTGATGAAATAACATGGTTAAATATATATAAACTTGTAATCTAATAAAAATTTGCAATTAAAACATGTCAAAATCAGAGTAGTTGCCGCCTTAATATAATTCAAAGTAGTTTATCAACCACTTGTTTTTAGTAGTATTTCAATTACTTCATATATAATGCAATAAAAACTATTTAGAATTCAAGTGGATGCCGCCTTAATATAATTCAAAGTAGTTCATAAACGGGTTTATTTTAAATTAGTTTTTTAATTAGTTGTTTTTAAAAACAAGTTAGTTTGTTCCTATAGGGTAGTTCTTTCTTTTGTGATTGAATTGAGTCATTCATTCAATACTCTGATCGTACTAAAAATTTAAATCTGAACGTAGCTTTTTCTCAAAAGCTTAGCATACTTTTAGGCATTTCTCAAATTGAGTTTTGATAAATTCAGAAAGCAATTTTCGAAGTAGGCCTTGCATTGATTGATTTGGAAACAGCACATGCTGCAATATTAACGAATGCAACTTTGAATCCAAAATTTGTTTTATTCTTAGATCTGTGAATTTTTATATAAATACCATGTCTTTCATATAATTCAAATACAGTTTTAAACACACATTTATATCGAAATTAAAAAAAAAAATCGCATGCTGTGGTATTTGAGCACACAACCTAATGATTACAAATTCTTCCATTATCAACTGAGTTACCGAACTACCTACTCTGCTTTTAACTAAATTAAACAAACTTGCTGCATAAGCCAGAATTGCAGAGCATTCTTTAACGCGTATCTGGCTTGTATTCGTCAATAACAGACTTGCAGAGTATTCTTTAACTCATCTGCATTGGTTTCGTCAACATTAAAAAAAAACAAACAGAATAAGGAAACAACGAAAACAGTAGAACACGCGATAACCGATAACTCTTCTCTGTTGTATTTCTTGTCGAAAAGTCTTTAACGCGTTCGGCCTGTGCTCGTTCATTAAACAATTTGTCGAAATTTCTTCAACCTTTCTGCTTTGTGTTCGTTCATGTTTTCGCTAAAAGGCTTATATTTCGGAGTAATTTTTTCATTAAAAGTTAGAATATATATCATTTTAAATACAAAGGTTACAAATTGGAAATACTCTGATCCAAAAAAAAAATAAAATAAAATCAAAGAATATATAAAAGTGGAAAACCAGTTCTTTTCATTTTTCGATCTTGTTTGTTGACGAAACTTCCGCAACGATTCCGTAATATATTCATGCACGAAAAATCTCAACATTTCTTTATTGCGTTTGTGGGAATTTTATATGGGATTTTAGTCAATGAAATGTATGGCCGAATCAGCCAGCATGTTTCGTCAAAGATGAAGAAAAATCGCTCATGATTGGGATGGGAAATATCGTCGCAAATGGAACATAAAATACAATGCAAATCTTGTAACGAAAAATGCATCAACATTTTTAACTGTGTAGGCACGGAAAAATAAATCTTAACAAGTATGCGCGGTAGCATAAGGTCAGTGTTTCTGGCAACGAAGCAACGGTTTATTGGTCCTTTCTGCAGTTGAAATTTTGTGGTTTTTGAAATTAAAAATTTAGAAAAAATTTAAATTAAATTTAATTTAAATTAAAAAAAAATTAAGTAAAAATTAAATGAAAAATTACAATCATACAGGAATTTTTTTGGGTTTTTTTTTTTTAGAAAATTTGAAAATTAATTATATAAATAAAGCCCAAATTATATAATCGATTGAAGATTATTTTGTATAAACAATAAATTCTTTTTGGCATCAATCCTATGAAATAAATTGGAAGATCTATACTATGCTTGCTTTCAGGTTTGTTTGCATTTTGTTCGCTTTGATGCAAGGGAGGCAATGGTGAGATCGTAGCACGTTCAACTTGAAGTCTAATTGTAGGCGGTTCGATGCGAGTACGGAAAGGGAAAAGTGCATTATTCCCGACACAGGTTTTTCGACAAATATTTTCTTTTTAATATTTATAAATAAAAATAGAATTAACAAAAAAATGGAACAGGAAGATCTGTCGTCTGTGCTATGAGGATCGAGCCTGGCATGACTTAAGTCATCAAGAAAGAATATTTTTTTGGGTAAATAAAACGTAAATTAAAATTGAAAATATGTTTTTTACGCCCAAAAATGGGCATGGCTAGTACAGAAAAATGCAAGTATTCTTGATCAGTGTCGTTCCTTAAATAAATATAGCCCTATCTTTCTGTTATTCTGTCCATCTGTGTACTTGTGTGTTGTCCGTGCAAACAGGATAAAAAGATGGTGTTGACGTAATTGCATGAAACTCAGTGCATACATTTAAATAAGCCCAAAGATCTTACCTGCTGAATATTTTCTGCATATGCCTAAAAAACCCTTTTTCAAATAAAATAAACTTAATCTTTTTATTTTTAAGAAAAAAAACATTAATATGGAACTTCATTATTTCAGTATAAAATATAAAAAAATTGTGCAAAGAATTAAGAAAATAAATAAAAACTCATGAACAAATTATAATTTGTTAAATAATTATTTATGCGTTTACGATGATATTCGAAAATACTTCTTTATTCCGATTTTTTTCCGTTTGTGCTTTGTTGGTGAATATTTTACTTACCAATGGCATGAAATGAATCCATCATTTTCTGGATCAGTTCGCGGTCGTTATCGCTTCTGTGGTTTCCCAAAAACCCGTGAACAATATTTTTGAATGCTTCCCATGCTTTGGACTGGTCCTCATTTAAGTATTCCTTGAACTCGTCATCATTAAACAACTTTCTGATCTGCGGACCAACGATTATCCCTGCTTTGATTTTTTCCGTAGACAATCTGGGAAACTTTTTTTTCAAATACTCAATAGCAACACTATCCACAGCTTTATCCAGTATTTTTTATAAGCAGTCAGAACTGTTTCGGTTATTAATTTTTGACCACTTTTCTTAAATATATACTTGCCACAAGCAAAACAAAACTTTTCCAACGCGTTTTTACACATTTTGAAAATATTTCGCGAACGCGTATACAAGATAAAAGTGAATTTTACTGAATAGTTTAACTTTCACAGATTAATGATGAGAAAAATTCTGACTTGTAAAACAAGTCCGATTGTAATACAACAAAAATATTTAAGAAGTTAATTATAAAGTATAAATTCTTGTTGTATGTGCTTGATCGCAATATCCAACAAAATATACATATATGCATACATTTTATTTGTTTATTTTTTCTTTTTTTTAAATTAATGTACACCAATCATATTAACTGTAAAGTTAAAAAATTTTCGTTCGACCAAAATCAAGAATTGCAAAAATGGTAAAAATACCTTTCCGCATACATTTTTGAATAACTTTTACATTTTTGGTCCGAATAGCACAAAATTATACTCAAAATATTCACAAAAGAATAATATTTCATTTTAAATCTTAAAAATAATTTTTTCTTGTCAATTTTTTTTAAATGGAGCAATTGAAATTTAGTGATTTTCAAAAAATGCCGAAAAATCACTTTTTTTTTATACTTTGATCGCATATAGCTTCATTAAATATGATTGGATCTGTTAAAAGAGTATACCGTTGGAAAGATAATTTTATTATCCTTAAATACCATGCATAATATTGGACCAATAAATGCAGTTTGGTGGAGATATGGGCTGAAAACCAAAAAACGGGCCAGAAAACGGGTTTTTTGGGATATCTCGAAAACTATTCTTAAGAAAAAAAAATGGTTTACATTTTTGGAATCTGCGCCCCAAAATACGTTAAAAAAAATGTGTGAGAAACCAGGTACTTTTTTCGTGTAAACTAGTGTTATACATCAAAGCTTTTATGCAAAATTTCAAGACATTTCTTTAATTTGAGCAGATTTTTAAGAGATTTTACTTTTATAATAAAGCCACTTTGTATGGCAGGTAGGCGTGGTTTTCATCCGATTAGGCCCATTTTCGAACTTGATCTTCTTTTTTTAAAAATAAGCTTATATTTTGAATTTCATCGCAATAGCTTTAAAATTGCGGATGTAATCGTGTCGACAGGCGGACAGACGGACAGACGGACATACAGACAGACACACGGGAATCGACTCAGGAGATGATGCTGATCAAAAATATATATATGTTTTTCTATGCCTGCCACGCCTCTTTCTTGGCGTTACAAACGGAATGACAAAGTTAATATACGGCAAATAAAGAATTTGTTTGTTGCATTTCTATTTCTATTTCTATTCAATTTCTATTTCAATTCAATTTAATTTCTAATAAAACCAAACAAAAAAACGAAAAACAAATTTGTGTGAGCTGGGTATTCGATCCTAGGATGTTTCGCATACAAATCAATCACCTTAACCTCTATGCCACGGCCACCACAAGAATCTACTGGAAACATTTCGTTTTTGTCAAGCTTCTGTCGAGCTTCTGTCCATGACAAATGTTTAACTTTTGCCATGAACGAAAAAAAATTGTGTAACTTTACTTCAATACAATTGAACTCCAAGCAGCAGCACTAGGCGAATATTAGCCGACGGAAAATTCAATTGACTGTGGTGCAACACGTTAAGCAGAGCGCGCAGTAAACCAGACATACACGAGTCGGGGTTCGAATTCCAATGATTGAAGTAAGATAAATATCAATTATTTCAAATCATATTGAATTTATGTGTTAGATGAAAAGATTACAAGAAAATAAAGATTTGAGAATATTAAAATTCAATAAAATAAAATAAAAAGCGAATTGCGTGCTATTTTTTTTTATTTTTTCGATATTTTTTGCTATTTTTTCGTTAGTTACAACTGAATATTCGTTTGCCGCTACTACAGCTTGCAAAAGAAGTATAATTGGGTAATTTTTCAGTTGCGATAAACGAAAAATTTCTCTACATGTAGTGAATACACTGGCCCTGTAGCATTAGTGAAGTGACTCTATTGAAATGGTAATGTAAACGGTAGCAATTGACACCTGCCTATGACATGTTCACGTAAAATTCGCCAGTTGTATGAAATAAAGTAGATTAAAGGGGATCTAATACTGGTTGCCTTTAGCTAGTGAAATTGATAGATCTGTACTAGTGCCAACTATACTTTTATTTATTCTAACTTATATACAGCTATGGAAAAACAAATAGCACACTAATCAGTTTTTGGGTTTGCACTCATTTTATTGGAGTTACAATAAAAATGTCCTTAACATTTGTATATATTATATTGGTTGAGATGTAGTAGATAATAAAAAGATAAAAAAACTAGCAGGACCCGGTTGTCCGCGGCTTCGCCACGGATGTTCCTACAACCATATATTTTTAATTTGTGGGCAGTAAAAGGGGTGTGGCAAACACTTTTTTCCCATAAACCATTTCGTGCTCGAAAACAATCTACTGCCAAAATTTCAGCACAGTTGGCCCAGAAGTTTTGGAGTCTTAATGATTTCTTAAAGGTGAGCGTAATTATAGTGCCAGCACGCCTATTTTTAGTACAGCTGACGACGGTAAGTATACAAACTTAATTACCAAATTTCAGGCTTATATGAACAAAATAGTCTGAAATATACCA
Organism: Coremacera marginata; assembly: GCA_914767935.1. Taxonomy (NCBI): domain Eukaryota; kingdom Metazoa; phylum Arthropoda; class Insecta; order Diptera; family Sciomyzidae; genus Coremacera; species Coremacera marginata. Next base: position 228,605,272 of record OU612043.1, read on the forward strand.
TTTTCATTGATTTGTGGGCGGTAAAAGAGGGCGCATGGAAACCCAGTCATGGTACAATTGCCGAATGCTACCATAAATAGTCGGAAATATTGCAGTTTTATTGATTTGTGGGTGGTAAAGGAGAGCGTGGTTAAAACTAAGTATGCAATTACCTATTTTAGGGCGGTAGTAATACACGTTTTAAGCTTGAGCGATGTCAGTTCAGCCGTTAAGATTTGTATAAAAGTCAAACAAACACACAAACAAACAAACAAACAGATAATGATTTTTATTAATACCCTATAGGAACAAACTAACTTGTTTTTAAAAACAACTAATTAAAAAACTAATTTAAAATAAACCCGTATATGAACTACTTTGAATTATATTAAGGCGGCATCCACTTCAATATATGAAGTAATTGAAATACTACTTAAAAACAAGTGATTGATAAACTACTTTGAATTATATTAAGGCGGCAACTACTCTGATTTTGACATGTTTTAATTGCAAAATTTTATTAGATTACAAGTTTATACATATTTAACCATATTATTTCATCAAATATTATTAACTTTAAGCCACTAGTAATAGTTTTCAATTGGTTATTAAAAAATAATTTAAATATAACTAATTTAACAAGTAGTGGAAAATATATGCAGACGACAGTCAAATGACTTATTTAGCGAACATCACCATACAAAATATGTTAGTTCGTTCTATGGAAAAAAGTTAGAATTTCAACTAGTTGTGGTTGACAAAAAACTACTTTATCAACTACTTTTAAATTAGTTGATTTTCGTACAGGGTATAGATTATCTATAAAAAATATTTGGTAAAAGTTGCTTTACTTGCTGGGTTCCATTACAAAGTTGTGGAGGTTTTAAATTGTGCAACAACATAATAGGCAGATTAATTTTAAATGTTAGCTTACGTGGGAGAAGGCCGCATAAATGTAATGAATTAAAAAATTCACTTGGATAGTGAATCACATCATCTTCATTAACAATCGTATCGATTGACTTGTACATCCACATCTGAATTTTTGGTGGAAACAATAGCTCTCCACATAACCATGCGGCAGATTTTCGACCCAAATTTTCGATATCTGGGTAGACATTTGAAACCAAATTGTCTATAGTCGAAGCACATGTGCCCAATGTATCTGAAACAAGAAGCAATCCATTGTCAAGAGCAATATTTATTTTCCTATTTTTAGTAAAAGAGCTGCAAATATAGCGGCATCGTGATCCCCTCTTAAATGGACACGCATATTTGTTGTCAATTGAAGTTTCTTGACATATTGACACACACATTTGATTTCTTTATGATAACTCTTACTGTATCAACTCGGGTGGCTTTAAGTACAACCGGTAGTGTTTGACGGAAGTCGTCAGAGAATAAAAAAGTTACACCACTTATCTTCTAACATGGTGTTAACAACATCGATATGGGCCTTTAGTGTCATGGTGCATTCATCCCGCACAACTAATGATGTTTTTTAGTTGTTCGTTTTTCAATTTTTCAATATTTCGTACATGACGAACTTTAGCATGAATTATATTAGTTAGGAACGTATTACCAGTACTATCAGGGCCATCAATAAAAAATTTTTGTTGTTACACTTCATTATTCGTTACATAATTTGTAATATTTTGTTTTAGACAGTTATCTGTTCTGGAGTCTATTTTAGTTCCTCCTCAGATATATCTACTTCAGTATTATCTTTTTGGAGTTCTGGCAAACCAAAATCTTTTAAACGTTTTTCGCCAAACATGTAAATCGTACTCTCAATCGAAGCCAGGCTCTCGTTACAAAAAGTACCATATCATCGTAAGGTATTTCCTCATCATTTTGTTGTGAGCGATGTCTATGCAAAGAATTAGCATTATTGCAAACACCTCTTTGAGTCAGAAAGCTTTTTCAGAGATGGCGGCATCAGACAGTGCATTTCTCTTGAATGGTCGTCACCTTCAAGAAGATCTAAAGCTTCGGATGCCACGCGGTATGTGGAATGCAACACATCATCTACAGTTCTTAAATAAGTGGACCCTTGTAGGACCCTTTATATGTTCCAACAGAAGTCGAAGGTAAAAGTATTCAGAATAATTATAATGATTCGTGTAAACTCTACCCAGAGCCGAATCTCATTTAACTTCAACCCATCCTTCAACATTTTGTGCACGTTTCCGTTGATTCTATTTCTTTAGTGTTCATGTATAATATTAAGAAACTTGGCTGCAGAGCAAGGTTTTCGCGAAATAATCACTCGAACATAGTTTAAAAAACGGCAATCAATGTGATTTCAGGTATTTCTTAAATCACTCTGTGTATGTTTTCTGCAGTAAAATATACTCTATGTCCGTTTTCCAAATGTACTGCCAAGTATATCAATGCAGGATAGAGTTCATGAAAAGTTATGGTAAAATATGGTCAAATATGTTAAGCAGACTCTCCAAGACCGTGTACATAGGATTTAATTAATTGTTTTTTCAAGCAAAAAGATAATAAATGAATCCTTCTTTGCTATTAATTCAATTCAACTCAAATTAGTAGACATGGGTAACGCAGCAAAAAACGCTGCATTGATACACCAACTCAAACGCAGTTTGCTGTATCAGCGGAATGCGTTAGCGCAATTGCGCCATAGCGTAGTTTGAAATGTATCCACAAGAATTTAATCCACGCAGTGAGGTTATGTGGTTAATTTTTCTGATCTAAAAAAATCTTACTGCTAATAGATTGATTAAAGATTATTAAATCCATAAGTAATAAATATGAAATATAACTGAAGGAAGAGCAGAATAAAGCATCCACCAAAACTGAAGATATGTTAAACTTCAAGCATGCAGCCAAACTATATATCGTTTAAAATTTGATGCGATGCATCAATCAGATATATACGCGTACCTGGTATGCAAAACAAGTTCAAAGTTGAATCCAAATTTACTTCTGCTTCGAACACGAACACATCCAACTGTTTATTAAGTTGGCAAAACTATTCTAAAAACATGTTGTTAAACATTAATAACAGTCAAACGCACTCCAAGCATATTCCCCTCAACCCCTTGTCCTTATTTATACAGAGTAATAATGCTCGCTTTCAACTTTCCGTTTCTATCCTCGATGCGCAGTACAACATGTGGAATTTTTGCTCGCTGTATAAATATTTTTTACTTTTGCTTTGAGCGCGTCATTTGCATTACTGCGCTATTGCGTTAGTTTTATTAAAACAAGTGTATCAACACAGTAACGCATTGAAGTGCTTCAACTCATTAACGCAACGCAGCGCTGTGTTACCCATGTCTACAAATTAGCTCTAGTGATTTATAATTATTTATGAATAGGCTTACTACAGCTACGCCCATTTTAATGATATTTGCGGACGGTCAGCAAAATTATCAAATTTTAGTCCAATACAACCAAAACCATCTGAAAAAACCATGATTTTTATTTTTTTGTGGGCGGTAAAAGAGGGTGTAGCAATCCACTTTTCGTACAGTTGCCGACCAAACTCTAGTCTAATACGGCCAAAACCGTCTGAAATATAGCATTTTTATTTATTTGTGGGCGGTAGAAGGGGGCATGGCCAAATTTATATAGCCTATGTTCAGCACTGTAATTGAGGGAATCGTTTGATATAGGTTTTATAAAAATCCGTCGACTAGTTTAGGAGTCTATTCGGAACATACATGCAAACAAACAAAAATATTATATAGATTAAGATGTTTACACTATTTTGCTTATATTTTTAAATTGTAAGCTTAATTTCATTTTTAATCTCTTATAAATACAACTTCTTATGCAATGGAATTATTCATAGATTTTTTTATTTTCATACATTATTCATACACATTTTTTGTGTACATACTTCTTTTTTGTACCTCTATTTTTATTCCATGTACTTTTTTTGTGCTTCTTTTTTAAATCTGTGCGTGTACTTCTTTTTGCTGTGAAAATGTTGGTCACATTACTCATGAATAGCATTTGTTCAATACCAAATTTCGATATATTTTCATGGAAAATAGTGAAGTTGTGGGGCAAAAAAGAAATACGATTGAACATGTATAAAAATAAAAAGTGCATTTACATCAACCATCAATTTTTAACATTTATGACATATTTGAAACCTAGGCACAGGTGCCCAAACCTTTCCTTGTGAGTTGAAAAACGACGAAAAGAGATTTTTTTTTTATCGTGTTTTTGTTGATACTCAGTATCAGTTTTAAAACAAATTTTTTAAAAATTTGATAACACTTCTAATAGATGCAATATTGTTGAAAAAGCTATAATTTTTAAATTAATTAAAAAAAAAAAAAATAATGTTAATTGAAGTTGAAAGAAAAATTTGCAAGATATTCTTTATTAAAAATACAAAAAAAAAAAAAAAATTGTTAATAAAACGGCATAAATTCTAAATAGAGCATTTCAAATAGCAAATGCAGTAAATAAATTACTTAATCGTTTCCAAATCTCACAGGTTCATACAATCCTCATTTTCAACTAATTTGACTGCTCAATTTTACACACACCTGAAACAAAATAAATATTACCAATAAAAATTTTGAAAACATAAATAAAATTTTTTATACGATTTCCGCCGAATCTTATGAAAGCTTTTTGGTGTAACAATTACATATAGAAAAAAAAAAAAGTCAAATTGCTGAATCACTTGTTGCCTCATTGCTGCTTGTTGTCTCTTTTGTACACTTGATGTTTCCACACCAAAGAAAGAAAATAAAAAGAAAAAAAAATTGTTAGCTTATTGCCGTTTGTTACCAATAAAACAGAATAATTGCATATTCTAGAATGTAGCTTAGAAATAAAAAGAAAGTATTTGTAAAGTTTACAAAGTGTATATTTTTATGAAAGCTGCTCTTAAATTAAAAATTTTGCCATCATTACCTATAACTTAATTTAACTTTTCACACACACTTTTCACCAACACACGCTGTGTAAACTACACACTCACACAAAAAAGTTTGTAAAACTTTAAATAATACTTATAATAAAAAAATTTTTAAAAAGTCAAATTCTTACCTAAATGAATGAAATCTTTTTTCACTTGTGGTGCTATACTTACTGTAGGAGAGCGAGACAGCGCATCATACAGCCTGTTCGTTCGCTCTTTTGTAACTCTTTACAACTTTTTTTTTTTTTTTTTCTAGTGTTTAAGTCTTTAAATGTGGTTATATTAGCAAATAAGAATAATAAAAAAATAAAAAAAACAAAACAGTTGAAAGAGTAAAATTAACTAACTCTCGTATTGAAACGTAGAAAAGTTTGGTAATAAAAAACAAAAAAAAAAAATTGTATTGAGATATACATGCATAAGTTATTATATATTGAGAAAGTTTTTGAATTTTTGTGAAACCGAGTTGCAATCTTTGTATACAGGGCGTGGCAAACGTTCAATCGCGTTCAGCGCCAATGTTTGTGAGTTTACAGTATTTTATAAGCATTTATTTAAGAACTATGTTATTAGCATAAAAAATACAAAAAAAAAAGAACATAAGAGATTAAGAACAATTTCTAAATGAAAAAAATACAAAATAACTACCTACACGTATATTTAAAAAAACAAAAATTGAAAAACAAAAATTTAGCGTAGAGTTTTTTTGGAAAAATATTTGCTGTTTGCATGCATTTTTGTAACGGCGCACAACTCACACCACCAACAACTCAGTTCCCTGTTTAAATCTATTTCGTGAAATAATTTTTACTACATCTAATCTTAAGTGTTACTCAGTAATTTATCTATATGTAAGACTTTTCTGCGTCTCTAAAATGAAAACTTATTGTATTCAAACCTTAAGCTAAAACAAAAACAAAACATTTCCCAGTACCGTGATTATAAAGCGCATTACTTAAGTACACTTAAGTAAACAAAAAAAAACTTTCATATTCTAAAATGCAATTAATACATATTGAAAAATAAGAACCCCTTAAAAAAAATTATTTAGAAAAATTATCATCAATAATAATAAATCTCTGCTGATTACTTTCAAAACTAATCTCTTTAATGCGTTTTATTTTGGCTGGTTTTATACGTTATGAGAGTTATTTATTAGAATCCTCGAAAAAAAATTCGAATTTCAGACACGTGCTGTTTGCTGAATAATTCTAATTTTAATTTCAGCTTACCCATTTGCAGGAGCTCAACCAAAAAAAAAAATTTTTGTGGGTTTATTTATCTATCTATCTATATATATATAAAATTGTAAAAAAAAATAATCTGTACACGAAATATTTTTTTGAATTGCTTTTGCGATGGACGTTTTGAATTACGCTGAGCCCGAAAATCGCATTTTAAAAATTTTTGTCTGTCTGTCTGTCTGTCTGCCTGTCTGTCTGTCTATGACGCGAAAACCACTGGATGGATTTCAATGAAATTTGACATTTAGGTTCCTTATATCCCCGGTCAACATATAGGCTACTTTTTATTTAGGTAAAAAGGTTGGACCCGGTAGGGGGCGCTGCGATCGAGTTCCAGTCATTCTTTTTTTTAGCTTATCTCCGAAACCGTTCATCCGACTTGCATGAAAATTTGTATGTAGAGGTTTTCGGACACGCTTAGTTTTTTTGTCTACACCGTTCTATCTCCAACACCAGAGGGCGCTGTAGTACAAATATTTTGAAAAACCTCGAAAAACTCCTAAACTGTGCATCCGATTTATATGATAATTGGTATGTAGAGGTTTTCGGATACGGTGAGTTTTTATGACTTATCTACTCTGTTCTATCTTGAACACCAGAGGGCGCTGTAGTACAAATATTTTCAAATTTAGTTTTTTTAGTTTTTAGCCCTTTGAGTTTTTTTCCAAAAACAGGAGTTTCGGAAAAAATTGCCTAACTAATGAAAAATCTCACTCATTAAAGATCTACTATCAAAATATGTCAGGTATTAGAACTAAATCTCGCTCTATTCTTGAAAAAAGTTCGCTGGCTGAATATGATGTTGTTGTGCTTACTGAGACTTGGTTAAATTCGCACTTTTTTGATGAAGAGTTTTTCGATTCAAAAATATATTGTTCGTTTCGAAAAGATCGAGATGCTATAAAAACTGGCTGCTCTAGAGGAGGTGGGGTGCTGATTGCTGTTAAGCGTAATTTCCGCGTTTCTTTTGTTATATAATATGGATTCTCTTCTGGATCAGTTGTGTGTTAAGCTTCATGGAGTATCTGGAGATTTATTTATTTGCGTATCTTATATTCCGCCGAATAGCGCAGATAGTTTATATGTGGCTCATGCTGATAATATCATCAGTTTGGCATCTAATAATCACGGAGATAGTAATTTATGTATCTTAGGAGATTTTAATTTAAGCAAATTAAGCTGGTCTTATATAGGGGATAAAAATATTCTTATTCCATCTAATGTAAATAGCTCTAGTGAAATTTATCTAGATGATAGCTTTTTAAGTCTTGATCTGCATCAAATTAACAATATTGCTAATAGGCTTAATAAAATTTTAGATTTGATTTTTGTAAGCAATAATATGAATTCTAAGCTATCTGAAAATCCTTTTCCTTTTTCCGTGTGTGATATGCACCACGTTCCGTTATGCATTGAACTAGAATTTTATGTATTTTCAACACTTAGTTCAACTAATTCTGTATTATCTTTTAACTATAGATTGTGTAATTTAAATCTTTTAAATAATCTTTTTGAAAATATAGACTGGGTCTCTTTGCTTTATAGAGCTGATGTTGCTGCATGTTTCACGGAATTTAGGTCTAAAGTAAATGAAATATCCAACTCAAACATTCCTCGGTTTTATTCTAATTCTCATAAGCTCCCTTGGTTTACTAAGGGCCTTAAAAAGCTAAAAAATCAAAGAAACAAGTTTTTCAAGAAATTCAAAGTCAGCAATAATTTAATATTTTTTGAAAAATATAAGCATTATATGAGGGAATTTAATTTTCTCAACAATTATCTTTATAATAATTACATTTTGGGTTTTGAAACTAATATAAAATCTAATCCTAAAGCTTTCTGGCGGTATCTTAAATCGAAAAAAAACTCTTCTAACATTCCCTCAGCAGTTTTTTACAATGACAAAAAAGCGAACTGTTCCAATGATGCTGCTAACCTGTTTGCTGAATATTTTCAGTCAAATTTCGAGCATGATAGTGGCAATTTTAATTCTGATGACTGTTTCTTCAATAATATTCAATCGTCCCTTGACTTAGGGTCCCTTATATTATCTTCTGAAGATATTATTAATGGTATCAATAGTTTAAAACCTTCAATGATGACTGATATTGATGGCATATCCGCATTCCTATTAAAAAACTGTTCAGCATTAGTTAAACCCATTCAGATTATTTTCAATAAATCCCTAGTTTCTGGTGTATTTATTGATGACTGGAAAATTTCTGTAATTTCCCCTATTTTTAAAAGTGGTAACAAAAATGATATTGCTAATTATAGACCAATCTCCAAACTGTCTACCATTTCAAAACTTCTTGAGAGCATCATAAAAGAAAAACTGTATTTTAGTGTGAAACGTTTAATCTGTCCCAATCAACATGGCTTTGTTAAAGGACGTTCAACAGTATCTAATCTCGCGGTCTTCTCTGAAGATTGTATCTCTTCTTTTCAATGCGGCTTTCAAGTCGATACTATATATACTGATTTTTCGAAGGCTTTCGATAAAGTATCACATTATATCTTGGTTTTCAAACTATATAAATTGGGCTTTCACTCAGTGCTTTTACAGTGGTTACGCTCCTATTTAACGGATAGAACTTGCTTTGTTTTAATTGATAATGTGAAATCTGCCCCATACTTAGCCTCTTCTGGGGTCCCACAAGGCAGTATTCTGGGACCCTTACTTTTTATTTTGTTTATAAATGATATTAGCTCCTGTTTTACGAAAGTCAATTACCTCTTATATGCAGATGATATAAAAATATATAACGCAATCAGAAATAATTCGGATTCTGAAAGTCTACAACAAGAATTGTCGAAAGTCTATACTTGGTGCTGCAAAAACCGTCTTTCATTAAACGTGAAAAAGTGTTACCATATTACCTTTACCAAATCTCAAAATAACTTCGATACTTCATATTCTATTGATACGTGTGCCCTAAAAACAGTTGATAAGACGTCTGATTTGGGAGTAATATTTGACTCCAAATTTTCTTTTTTAAGCCATTTTGACTTTATTATAGCTAAAGCTTATGCCATGTTGGCTTTTGTTCACAGAAATAGCTCAGCTTTTTCTGACCCATACACTCACAAAATTCTTTATACATCTCTTGTTAGATCAAAATTAGAATATGCATCACTTATATGGAACCCATACTATGCGTCGCACATTAATCGTCTCGAACGTATACAAAATTCCTTCATCCGCTATGCTTTACGTCCATTAAATTTTGTTGATCCTATGCCCCCATATAATGCTCGTTGCTTGCTTATAAATCTGAAAACTCTGCAAAGTAGAAGAACAATCCTTTCACTTTTGTTTATATTTGACTTAATAACTGGAGTAATCGATTGTCCTCGCCTTTTAGAGTTGGTAAATTTCAATGTACCTTCTAGAAGCCTTCGTTCTGTTGATTTATTTTTTATTGGCATGCAAAGGACTAATTATGCAGTTAATGCCCCAATAAATCGTGCTTTAATTGAATTTAATAAATTATCTAAAGTTATAGAAATTGATTTTTCTTGCTCTAAAACTGTTTTAAAAGACCAGTTAAATATTTTCTATCGCTAAGTTGTTTTAAATTTTTCTTATATATTGTTGTAATTAATGCTATCTTAATCTTAGGGTAGTGTAATTGTAATTAATTATATTATATTAGCTGTAGTCAGTAAGGATACAAATCCATTGATGAAAGTACAAATAAACATAAACAAAAAAAAAAAAGGCAAAAAAGTCCAAAACCGTTTATCCGATTTGCATGAAATTTAGCATGTAGAGGTTTTCGGACACGCTGAGTTTTTTGACTTATTTAATCTTTTCTCTCTCGAACACCAGAGGGCGCTGTAGTGCAAATATTTTGAAAAACCTCGAAAAACTCCTAAGCCGTGCATCCGAATTGCATGAAAATTGGAAAATAGCGGTTTTCTGATACAGTGAGTGTTTTGGACTTATCTCTTTTGTGCTATCTTGAACACCAGAGGGCGCTTTAGTACAAATCTTAGGAAATCGTGAAAAACTCCAAAACTGCTCATCCGATTTGGATGAAAATTTGTAAATAGCGATTTTCGAGTACGGTTAAGGGTTCTGGTGCTATCTTTTTTGCTCTTTCTCGAAAGTAGACGGCGCTGTTGTCCAATTTGTACATGTGTATGTTATATAACTGTTCCATAACGTCTGCACTGATTTTGATGAAATTTGTGTGTTTGAGTTGATCCCTGGATGGTTCAGATTCACAATTGGACCCGGGAGGTGGCGCTGCGATCGTGTTTAAAGTATTTTGTTTTTATATTTTATCTCCGAAACCGTTCATCCGATTTGCATAAAAATTTGTATATAGATGTTTTCGGATACGGTGAGTTTTTATGACATATATACTCTGTTGTATCTTGAACACCAGAGGGCGCTGTGTACAAATATTTTAAAAAACTTCTAACCTGCTTATCCGATTCTCATGAAAATTAGTATATAGAGGTTTTCTAATACGGTGACTGTTTTGGCCTTATTTTTTTGTACTATCTTGGACACCAGAGGGCGCTGTAGAACAAATCTCTTAAGAAATCGTGAAAAAGTAGAAAGCCGCTCATCTGATTTGGATAAAAATTGCCCTGATTTGATAGGGCAACTGTTTTGGACTGTTTTGGCGTTATCTCTTTTGCTCTGTCTCGAAAAGTACAGGGCGCTGTTATACAATTTGTGCGTGTGTGTGTTATTAAACTGTTCCTAACCGGCTGTAGCGTTTTTGATGAAATTTTTTGTGTGTGTTTAAGTGGATCCCTAGATGGTTTAGATTCGCAATTGGACTAGGTAGGTGGCGCTGCGATCGGATTCCACGAATTTTGTTACTATAGCTTATCTCCGAAACCATTCATCCGGCTTACATGAAAATTTGTATTTAGGGGTTTTCGGGTACGGTAGTTTTTATAACTTATCTATTTATTTTATATTAAACACCAGAGGGCACCAGAGGGCACAAATGTTTTAAAAATCTCGAAAAACTCCTTGCTGTACATCCGATTTGCGTGAAAATTTTTACATAGAAGTTTTCGGATACGGTGGGTATCTTGGAACTTTTTTTTTCTGCGCTATCTTAAACACCAGATGGTGCTGTAGTACAAATCACTTAAGAAATCGCGAAACACTCAAAAACCGCTCATCCGATATAGGTAAAAATTTGTGTATCGGATCTATAGGATTTGATTATAGAGTATGGAAATGGCTTTGGCATTAGTTTTTTATTCTATCTCGAAAACCATAGAGCACTATTGTACAAATACTGGAAAAAACTCAAAACAACTCATCCGATAAGTATGATGTCGAATTCTGTGGTATTTGAGAACGCATCAACACATGGGCAAGTCAGTTGCGTCGTAAGTTGGCGTTGTTTTGGCATTTCTATTTTCAATGCTTATTTTATTTTTGTCGAGTTTCCTCGCGAATCTTCAAAAATTAATTTTTGCTCTAATTTTTTTCAAAAATGTGCAATCTATCGAATACAATATAAAACTTGAAAATATATTTTTGCAAGCGATCGGCAGCACGAATACACAAATCACGATTTCCCTAACTTTTTCTCATAATTTCTCATAAAAGCTACATTCTGCTCATTTCGCCAAAGTTACCGGCTTGAAAGATGCACACAAAATTCCTTCTAAAGTTTGTGGAAAGTTTTTTCAAATCGACGAATCAAATCGAAAATTATTTAAATCAACTCCCGAGTTAAGTCGGGTATTCAGCTAGTAGACTTATAAAAACTGTTTCAGACACTGGCAAAACTGCAACGATCGGTAGAAATCGACTGATTGTTACAAATACGAGTATCTTTTCAGCGCAGGGACACACCCATTCTGGGGGAATTTTAAGTTTTTGAAGTGAAACTTTTATAGCAGCGTACGGCTACAACAATACGGCGAGCTAGATGGGGGTAAAACCAATGTAACGATATGGTTCTTATGAAAACAACGACACAGCAATTCGCCGCAATGGTTGTATAAAAACGAAAAAATTGCTTTTTAATAATTTTGCTTTCACCGAAGATTTGAACACACTACGCTTGGATCAACAGGCGGCTGTTCTATCAACTGGGCTACGGAGACATATTTATTGGAGATGAGCTACTCTTATGTTAAAATTTTCAATCAGTACTTCTCTTCTTTCTTTTATCATTGAATTGAGTCTTTCGTTCAATACTCTAAATGTTCATTACGGTCTAAAAATTTGAATCTCAGCGTAGCTTTTTTTCAGTATGTTAGCATACTTTTAGGCATTTCTGAAATTGAGTTTTGATAAATTCAGAAAGCAATTTTCGAAGTAGGCCTTGTATTGATTGATTTGGAAGCAGCACATGCTGCAATATTAACGAATGCAACTTAGATCTGTCAATTTTCATATAAATACCATGTCTTTCATATAATTCAATTAAGTTCTTCTTAATGAATAAAAATGCTTTGAAGTTGGCGCTTCTGATTAAAAGTCTGATTATATTAGCGCCGACCTTAAAAGCTTTTGTATTCATCAAGAAATTAATATATTTATAATAATAAAACATATAAGAAAAAAATTCAAATAATAAGATTTCATATACATATAATAATATGTTTAAATAAATTATCAAATATGACGAAGAAATTAAAAGGAAAGGTATTTTTAGAATTATTTTTTACTTTGTAGTAATTTTCTAGTCGGATGTTTTTTTTTTTGTATAAAAAAGTTTTTATTTTTAATTTCAGTTGATAGATAATAAAAAATTTTATTAAGGGGGGACATGACATTGGCAGTTTTTTGAATCGATTAAATCTTTTTTTAATAATTTTGTATTTTAGTAAATGTTCTTAAGATTCTAAGATAAAAAATTTCATGGAAAAGTTCCGGCGGGTTCAAAAGTTACAGCCGTATTAGTGAGAGCGCATTTTTAATTTTTGCGCTACCTACGTACGGCAGCTGGTATATAATTGTTTTACTTGCTACCTGACTTTTGGTGGTTGTTATTTCGTACCTACTTGAAGGGTGAAGGGTGAAGCCCGAATTGCTAAACGATTGCAAAAAACTATAAGAAACAGCACAACACAAGATAACGAAGGCATACAGTACGAAGCAGGCATGGCAGATTGAAGGTAACCTTTTTTATCTTTGTTCACAAACTTTGAACGCGTTTATCTCGAAACCATGTTTTTCCTACTGGTTGCGACACTAGCGGGTTAATTTTTTGACGAAATTTTTTTATATTTTTTTAAACTTGATTCAATATCGTATGACACGAACTTTTTTTTTAAATTTTTTTTTTCAATTTTTTATGAATATTTAAAGTCAATATTTTTTTCGAAAAAATACACTTTCAAATTTGGAACATCACCAAAAATTGAAAAAAAAAATTTAAAAAAAGCTTGTGTCATACGATAACCAATTTTGTTAAGATTTAAAAAAGTCATTTTTTTTCCAGATCGGACAATTTTTGCAACTCCCAGCGCTGCAACCACGAGGTCCCGTTTTTTTCTCTGCCGCCAGTTTGGAGCTCTATAAAACCATGTTGGAGTGAAAAATATATTTTTTTGAATTTTTTTTTTCTTGTAATTCGTTCAATTCTCTACAATAATAAACTGAGTTATGCTAAAAGTTTTTGACTGAGTTATGAATTTTTAAAAAAAGGTCTGTTTTCTCTGCCGCGAATGTCGTGTCCCTCCTTAAAAATGTTTTCAATTATTTAGTTTTTTGTAAAATTTCGATCTCGAAATAGTTACGGGATTAAAATTTACAATAGCGATAATCCCGGGATTGAAAAAAGCTTCCGGGATTAGACTCCCTATTTTATAGATATAACTGCGTAAAGTTAGTACTGGGTTAAAAAAATCACCCTTTACTACCTATCATATGCCAGTAAGCCTTACCTGAGTTTTCAATGAAGTTCTGCAAAAATACTTAAAAAAAAAAGGCAAGAAATAATTTTTTATTTTATTTTATTTTAAATTTATTTATTTAATATGTATATTATTAATTATATGACCGTTATATTGCATTTAATCAGAGTGTACAGTTTTTTTTATTTTGGTAAAGATTACTTAATAACAACGGTTATAAAAATAATCAATATAATAATAGTAGCAATAAAATTAATTATAATAAATCAGTTTAATTTATTTACATATAATTCATTGCGTTGTTGTTGTTAATTAGTTGGATTTATCATCATCATATTGAATACTTAACTAATTAAATGATCTTCACACTTTGACAAATATTTTAACCAAATCAATTTAACTACATACAATTAAATAATAGTAATCAATTTATATATATATAAATAATTCACAGATTTGTTTATGGTAAAAAAAAAATAATGCATTTTTTAAATATATAGGTATATAGGTATATAGGTAAAAAATGTGCAATAATACATAGTTCATAGGGCAGAAAAGATACAAAAAGACACAATTTTGAGAGAGTTTAAATAAATTAAGTAGTAGGTTTGGTAAAGACGTTGAAGCTGAAGTAGTTTCTTGTTTTTGTTTTTGTTTTTTTAAATACAAATACGTAAGTAAATTGAACACTAGGTTCTATATATCTTTTGAAGCACTATTGTCTTGACAATTTTTAATATTTTCAAAATGTTTCCTAGATTCTCTTTTTTTTAAACAAATTAAATATGTTTATTCTATATGTTACATGCTGAATACTATTTAAATGAATCATAAATTTAAGCTTTCCAGTTAAGTTTTAAGGATCTAAGCTCTGCTGGGCTTTGGATAGCAAGTCAAAAACACATTTTTTTTTTTATTTTGCTCATTTCGTTATATTCTCATCTATATCTACTCTATAAATTTTTTTAAAACTTAAAATTTAAAGCCTACTTAAGACTAAAAACAACACAAAAAAGCTCTCAAGTTTCAATGAATTCTAAAAGTAAAGTGACGTGCAAAAAAAAAAAAAAAAGAACCTTGTTTTTTATCGTAATAAATAAAAAACTTTCGAATTGAGCAATTTTTAAGCTCGAGTGGCCTCCAGACTATCATAAAACTCCTCCTCATCATCATCGCCAACTTCATCTGCTTCTATTCTTACTTCTCGCTTATTAGCAAAATTATCATCATTATAATGATGAAGGCCATAATTATGTTTAAATAGTTTAATTTTGCTGCCAGCTAGTGGCGTATAATGCAACATTTCCTCGCTCTCATCATCCACATCATATTCGATTAAAGTCGATAGAAAGGACATTTCATTATCCTTAATATTGTGCCGCATGCGATGAACTGGAAACTGAGCTGCATCGGCTTTGATTTGATGTGGGTTGCATATCATCCACATCTGACTATCATCATCCTGCTGCTCATTTTTATGGTAATCGCATTCATAGCTTAGCTGTTGCTGCTGCTGCTGCTCAATTGAATCACTAAAGCCGTAATCGAAGGTAACGAGCAGTTTATTGCTGCTGCCCTCAAGCTTCAACTCTTCTTCTTGCTTCGAATTGTAGTAGTTGTCGTAGCTGTGTCGACTGTAGTCGACACCATCATCATCGTTAACATCAATTAAGAGCCCATTGTCAACAACATAATCGTCGCTGATGTTGTTGTTGTCGTTGTTGTTTTTCTTGTGGTTTTGATCATCAGAATGTTGGTATTGATGATTATGTTGCACGAAAGGACTTTTATCATCATGTAAGTTTTTAACAATAGCAGCAGCAATTGGCTCCATATAAAGCTGACGTTGTTGTTGTTGTTGTTTCTCTCGTTCTTGCTGTTTTTGTTGGTATTCTATTTGGTTGCTACACAGTTTTGTTATAAAATCCTTTGCCAATTTTGAACCATGTTGTTGGGTGAAGTTATTGTTGTTTTTGTTGTTGCTTTGCTCTGTGCTAATCGGATTTTCTGCGATTTTCTGCCATTTATATCTGTCAGCATTGTTATAATTAGCAAAATTGTTGTTTTTATTTTGAAAAAATGCCAATTTCTGCCAACGACATGAATAGATAAAAAAAAATTAATTAAAAATTACGTTTTAAAATGTTGTTCTAGTTTTTTATTCAATAAAAATGACAGAAATAAAGAAATGTTAGATGGCAGTAAAAGAAACATATACTTTAAAAAAATAATGTATAATTTGGGATATAGAATTTACATTTTACGAGCACCCTCTACCTTACAGCAAAAAAAAAAATAAAAAGAAAGACACACAGGTTAGCACATTTTTTCTATAATATTTATGTTAATTTTTATATTTTGTACAAGTTCAAAATATTTGCAATGCAATTAGAAAAAAATATATAGTTGAACATACCTCTGAGGTTGAGCTGGGGCACTGTGCAAAAAGAGAAATAATTATGAACTTAAAATTACCAGTCCAAACAACTGAGACCTCTTTGAATACAACAGGCTTAAAATTTGAAGTAAACAAAAAAATATAAATCGGGCACAATTTGTTTTTAACGGAAGCTCATCTCAGTACAACTGGGACCAGAACATTTTGTCACAATAAAAAATTTGTATTTATTAAAGTATTTTTTTTTATTGATACAATTGATACAAAAATAAGTTGAATCAGAGCATGTAAAAAAACAAACAAACATGTGGCGGCCGAGGCGCAGTGGGTACAGTGCGTTGCCCATGCACCAGAGAACCCTGGTTCAATTCCCACCTGACACAGAAAGTTTTTCGAATTGAATTATTTTTTCTGTTCGGCCGTCACCTCTCTGCAGACAATGGCAAACCTCAGAGAGTAAGAAATGCCATGAAAAGCTTCTTGAGAACATAAGCCGTTCGGAGTCGGCATAAAACTGATAGGTTCAGTTCTCGATCATTTGTATTCAAACATTTCACAACACGCAAAACACAATTGATCATAAGAAGCTGGGTCAAAGTCCTTTCAAAGGCTAACATTTTTTTTTTTAGACTTGATCAACACTCAGGGGATGCCCCCTATAAATGCGAAAGCATTGTGTCCATTCGGAAGACGGGTGATAGTTAGTTGGAAGGTGGAAAGATGGAGTAGTGTTGTCGAAGGTTTGATATAAATTTACACAGATTGAAACTGCCGGGAAACACGCTCGCAGGGAGATTGTTCCACAATTTTATGCAGCGACCGAAGAACGAATTATCTCGGTAATACGAGGTTCTATTGGGCAAAGTGGCAATTGTAAAGGGATGGTCTTGGAGAGCTGCCTGAGTGGACCTAGGAAATAAACGTGCTGGTGGCGTCAGGCCATGTATCTCCCTTGAACACTTTCCATGGTAATACCTGTACAGAAGGTACCCAAAAGAGTCGAAAGAAGATGAAATATTTTCATCTCCTATCAAATTTATCGCACGTCGTTGAAGACCCTGCTCAAATGTGCGAAATGACCATTTCGTTTTTTTTTTGTTTTTTTTAACAAACAAAAGATTTTAATTAAATACAAAGCGAAAAAATTATTTGTTCATAATTTTTCTTATATATTATCCGTTAGGTTATATCAGACTAGATATATTCTTATAACATTTTAATGCACTGTGTTAACCTTCGGTTGGACAATACAATTTTACTTACTTACAGTCAACAGTGACGCGCCTAAGCCTGTAAGTCGGTTTGCGCCTGTTGTAAGAAATTGCGCCAGCCATTTCTGTTTTGAACTTGCTGGCGCCAGTTCCAAGTTTCGTCAGGTTGTCCTCTACTTGGTCCTTCCAACGGAGATGCGGTCGCACTCTTCTGCCTTGACCACCGCTGGGTACCGAATCGAATATTTTTTCGCTAGAGCATCGTCTTCCATCCGCTCAACATGACCTAGCCAGTGAATACGCTCGATTTTTATGCACTTTACTATGTCGATGTCGGCGTATAACTCATACAGTTTATCGTTCCATCGTATTCGGTACTCGCCATTGACGCAGATTGGTCCGTAGATTTTACGAAGGGTCTTTCTGTCGAACGCTCCCAAAGTCTTTCCATCAGGGCTGCTCAACGTCCAGGTTAATGCTGCATATAACAGGACGGACATGATTAGTCACTTATAGAGCGTGACCTTACCTACTGAGCCCAAAGTAACACCTGTTGGCCAGAGTTATCCTTCGTTTTACCTCAATACTGATATCGTTGGTGGAGTTTATGCTGGATCCCAGGTAGACAAATTCTTTCACAACCTCGAAGGAAGTGTTGTCAATAGGGACGTGTGCGCCAATATACTGGGACTGGTTGTTTGTTGACTCCAGATATTTCGTCTTATCTCCGTTTACTGCAAGACCCATGCGACTCGACTCTTTTTCTAATTTGGAGAATGCTGCACTGACTACGCGTGTGTTATGGCCAATGATATCATTATCATCAGCATACGCTAGCAGCATAACACTCTTATAGAATATTGTGCCGCCTTGTCTCAGATCAGCAGCTCGAATGATCTTCTCCATGATTAGGTTAAAAAAAAATCACACGATAAGGAATCACCTTGTCTGAAACCTGGTTTGGTTAACATATGGAGGGAGGGGGGAGAGGGAGAGGTCCATCCCGATTTTAACTGCGCTGCTGTTGTTGCTCAGTGTCATCCTGTATAGACGGTTTAGTTTGGCAGGTATACCAAATTCAGACATGGTAGAGTATAAGTGATTCCTTATTGGACTATCGAAAGCGGCTTTGTAATCGACAAAAAGATGATGAGTGTTGATTTGTTTCTCTAGGGTCTTTTCCAAGATTTGTCGTAGCGTGAATATCTGGTCGATGGTAGATTTTCCAGGCCTGAAGCCACACTGATAACGCCTAATCAGTTGATTTATGATATGCTTCAGTCTTTTACATAATACGCTCGACAGGACCTAATATGCGATATTTAGGAGGCGTATCCTACGGTAATTGGCACAAATGGTGGAATCGTTTTTCTTGTGGATTGGACAGAGTACACTGAGGTTCCAATCGTTTGAAATGCATTCTTCCGACCATATTCTGCATAACGGAGTTTCGCCTCCGTTCTTAAACAGCTCAGCGGGTAGACCATTGGCTCCCGCGGCTTTGTTGTTTTGAAGTCGTGTTATGGCTTTCAAGACTTGATTATAGTCGGGCAACGGAACTTGAACGCTGTCATCCATAATTGGGATTTCCGGGATATCATCTCTATTGGCGGAATTGTTGTTATCATCGCCATTCAGAAGACTAGAGAAGTGTTCCCTCCATAACGTCAGTGTACTCTAGATATCTGTCACTAGATTCCCATTTTCATCCTTGCAGAAAGAGGCGTCTTATCTTTTTTATTTAGAATTAGTTTTTGAAAAAAAAAAATTGAAAGATTAGACCTTTAAGAATATGTTATATCCTCCAATAGAATTTTTAACATTGCAATTATTTACGGAGTTATAGTTATTTTAGTGACGCTGCCAGACGGGATGAAACTTGAATACGTCACTTAGAAGTACGAGCTTCGGATGCTTCTAAAGAAGCTATAACTGATCGTTTAGCAAAAAGAACTGCAGAAAATAATTATTGAAGAAGAAGAAGAAGAAGAAGGCCCAATGTATGGAGCAGGAATCGTCGATAAACGAAATCTAAGTACAGCACCCGTTTATATTTTTGGCTTTTACAGCCTGTTTTAGATTTGACACATTGGCATAGTTACTTTTGTTAATCTTTTGTAGTTTAAAATATAACCATTGGGGATGACACACTCAATATTTTTCTTAACTTGTTTAAAAAAATAATGAAATCGAATAGAATCGCAAAGAATCGAATAATCTTGTTTCAGCTGCTAATGCACGTTTTTTATTGTGCGTTCTTTCTACGCACTTATTATTTGTCTAAAAAAATTCGAAATATAAACGCAGTAACAAGGCAACAATAAACAGCAGAAAACAAGCAAGTGACTTGAAGCGGCTTGCAGTGGCTGAAAGTGTATTTCAGCATGGGTTTTTCGTATTTTTGTCTGTTTACTTGTACGCTGGTTTGAGGTAAGCAAAAATCATTTGACTTTTCTGATGCTTCGACTACGAAAATAAAAAAAAAACTTAATATTTACAAACAAGCCCATAATAGTCAAAAACCAGCTGTACCAAGACGGCGGCGATATACGCACTGCCAGCTGCTTAAAGCATAATACTTCTCAGCTTGACACATCAACCAGCCGGCACTATAAACGCGACCTAAGTCAAGTTGAGAGGTACTTCCAACCAAATTCTGTGAGGACTCTCATGAATTGAAGAAGGGCTTATAAGCAGAACATAATATGCAGCATGTACCATATCTAAGAGTTCATAGGTAGTATTCGTAGGAAGTACTTTTTGCCTAATAAACGTATCCTCACTTGGCAATTCAACTTTTTATGATTTTTGTACTAATTGAGTGACTAGAAGTTATAAATATACAACGTCCATTCTTGAAAAGAAACACTGCTAAACAAGAAATGAGTAGTTCCCGGTTTCCACTTAATCAATTTTAAGCTTCTTGAAAACTGATGTAGATTCTATGAACGGAAAACAGAAACCATTCTATTGGCCGGAACTGGCTTAATACGACATGAGCCCTGAGTTTCTTACAACCAAAAACTTACAGAAAAAAAAATCGATGATTTGAGTTTTGATTGCTTTTAATAACAAAGGTGTATTCCGAACAGACAATGCTTAAGGCTGGATCACTGACCACCTTCAGCAAGTTTCTGCGAAAATTAAAATAATGCTAATCAAGTTGAAGAGCGTGCAGCAAGTCTTTCTCACTGAGCGGAGAGCACAAAAACTTCATACGTAGGGTGCCTTTTATATTTCGGGATTTGGCAACCCTGGTGTTGCAATCTGTCAACTGAAAGCTCTATCGCAAAGTTTGACATTTGTTGGCTTATACGTACTCAGAACGTTTTGACATACGAGCGCTATTTGCGTTGTTTATAGTAACTTAAAAGATTCATCTCGGTCTAAAAATGGAATTAAATCGTGAACATTTTCGTGCGATTATTTTTTACAACTTTCGACGTGAATTAACACAGCAACAGTGCATGGATGAACTTAAATAAATTTTTGGCAATGAAGCTCCATCAAGGACTAGTGTTTATCGATGGTATGGTGAATTCAATCGTGGTCGTAGTTCACTCCAAGACGAATTTCGTGAAGGTCGTCCGAAATCAGCTGTTGTTCCGAAAACCATTGATGCTGTGCGCGAACTGATATTGCAAGATCGTCATGTTACATATCGTGAGATTGAGGCAACCTTAGGCATAAGTGGGACCAGCATACATTCAATATTGCATAAACATTTGACTGTCAAAAAAATTTGTTCGCGTTGGATCCCACACAATTTGTCAATCGCTCAAAAAAAGGCTCGTGTCGATTGGTCGAAGGAAATGCTCAAAAAATACGATCGCGGTGCTTCGAAACACGTCTATGACATCGTGACAGGTGATGAATCGTGGATTAACGCGTATGAGCCCGAAAGTAAACAGCAGTCGACTGTATGGGTGTTTCAAGATGAGCCAAATCCAACAAAAGTTGTTCGCGCACGAAGCACTTCCAAGCAAATGGTCGCCTGTTTTTTCGGAAAATATGGACATGTCGCAACCGTACCACTAGAACAACGCAGAACAGTCAACTCTGAGTGGTACACAACCATTTGTTTGCCAGTTGTCTTCCAAGAAATCAGGAAAACCAACAGCCGAAGACGGATCACTCTTCACCACGACAATGCGAGCTCTCACACATCGGCTCAAACAACTGCATTTTTGAGCACCCAAAACATCGATTTGATGGGTCATCCGCCGTATAGTCCTGACTTGGCACCGAATGACTTCTTTTTATTCCCAACCGTGAAGAATAAACTGCGTGGACAACGATTTTCGACGCCCGAAGAAGCGGTTGCGGCATTCAGAATGCATGTTTTGGAGATACCTCAATCAGAGTGGCAAAAGTGCTTCGACAATTGGTTCAAACGCATGCAAAAGTGTATAGATCTTAATGGAGAATATTTTGAAAAACAATAAAGTGATTTTCGATGATTAATATTTGTTTTTGTTCTCTAATCCCGAAATATAAAAGGCACCCCTCGTATAACAAAAACGTACAAAACTTACTGAAGGTGGGCATTGAATCCAGCCTAACCAACAGATCAGCATGAGTTTGCTTAAATTTTTAAGCGGTTAGTTTTAATGGATTTATTCAGGTCAAATGCTTAATTAACTTAGCCTACATATAAACATACTATTTCTATGTTTGTCTATTGTGAAATTTTCATTGAAGTGAGTTTCGTCGATTACTTTAAAATTGAGTTCTGAAAGAATACTCAATGTGAGAAGTGAAAAACACTGACTTATTCTAAAAAAAAGAGTGCTTAAAAAACCAAAACTTAAACCAGCTACTTTTGAACTACAAAACTACTTTTAACTAAATAAGTAGGAGTAAGTGCAAACAGGAACTTAATTCTAACTAATAGAAATAGAAAACAAAATGAACTAAGCAAGAAAATATTAAATAGAATAATTAAAAGAAACGAGAACTTACGCGAATAAAAATGAAGTAGTTCATCTCACACTCTCTCTAAGGACGGCAGGACAACATGTACAACAAGATCTTTGTGAGTTGATGACGTAGACAACGACGGCGACGAGGACGAGGAGGAACAAGGTGTTGACGGTTTGGCCAAGTAGAAGCTTTAGAAAACTGTTCTCAAACTAAGCTATGCACAGCCGCTTGTCTCACGTTTATATTTTTGTTTTTTTGTCTCAAGCTCTATTCTCTCCATTTAATTGCAGCACACAACAGCTTTTCTCTCCACAAAAAATAGTATGTATTTTAATTATTAACACAGAAAACACACACACACACATACAGGTCAGCTTTGCATGCAGTTTTCTTTATGGTTATAATTTTGCATACTTCTTTAAGGTTTTTTTTTTATTCGATTTTATTTACACTTTTAATAGCTTCAACATTTTTATTATTGATAATCATGCATTATGCGAGCTTGTTTTTTTTTTGTTTTTGCGTAGCGGACGGAGCATGAAGTTTCAGCAGTAGATTTTTTAGAATATTTTACAAAAGCTTTTTGTTTTTTTTTTTTTTTTTGTTTATATTTTTATTAATGTTTTTGAAACAGTTCATCACACACCGTTTGGGAGCAGTTGAATTTTAAATATTTATTTTTTTGTGTGATTTTGTTTTTATACATTTTTATGTGAGAGAGTAGGAGAATTTTAAAGTAGACGGTAGGACGGAATGTGGAGAGATAGAAATAAATAAAAAAAAACTATTATTACAAAATTAGTTACATACATTTTTGTTTGTGTTGTTTTCGTTGTTATGTATTGTAAATTTTTTTGTTTTTGATAAAATTTAAAAATCGTTTTTGTTAAACTTTTGTTTTTGTGTGCTGTTTGTTAGTAGCTGCAAAACAGTTAGTAGAAAAAAATACATAATTGTGGTAATAAAATATATGCTAAAGTTATTAAAAATGGCGTATGGGAACGGTTGTGTGTGTGTGTGTATGTATGTTTGTCGAATATGTTGCACAATAATGACAATGAAAATGAGCTCAGATAATGAACAGATTAATATCTGTTTTTTTTTTTAATAACTTGCATTGCATGCACACTTTTATGTTTTGCTAAGATTTTTGCCTAATTATTAACCGACTTCAAAAAGGAGTAGGTTCTCAAGTTCGTCGGTTTTTTTTTTTTTTGTTAGTCTACGATTGGCAGATTCAATAAATAGATGCAGAAATAAAAAAACCTGAAATTCTTTTTCTCAAATATTCACTGAGATCATGGGTGTAGCGAGGAAATACAATGCTGTGCGATAAAATAGAGCCAAGCAAGAGAGCAAAAGTACGTATTTGTACGGCATTGCATGGCAGAATAAGAGACGGAAGATTCATTTCGGAGGCAGACTGCCGTAACTGTCAAAACGAATTTGATAGCTCATAGAAAATCTGAAAGCGATGAGAAAGCTTTAATTGGAAAAATGTAAGCAAAAAAGTGATTTGTATTGATTTCGACAATTTTGGCTGTGTCTTTTATTCTATCATGCGGCATTGTATTGAGCCGTCCAAGTTTTGCGTAAGCACCTGTTTCGTTAAGTTTCTCAATTTTTGTTTACTTTTGAAATCTTGAGTGAGAGCGCTCGACTCCGCAGTTTATTAAGCAGAATAGGGTTGCAAATAATTTTAATTTTAATTTCAAAGTTTTTTCAATTGAATTAATTTTTATGTTCGGCCGTCACCTCTCTGCAGACGATGGAAAACCTCAGAGAGTAAAAACTGCCATGAAAAGCTTCTTGAGAACATAAGCCGTTTGGAGTCGGCATAAAACATGTAGGTCCAGTTCTCGATCATTTGTGTTCAAACATTTCACAACACGCACAAACACAATTGATCATAAGAAGCTCAGTCAAAGTCCTTTCAAGGGCTGAAATAGCCATTTCATTTTTTTCCCGTTTTTCGTTTAATTTTGATTGCAATATTTCTTACACCGAATTATGCACTCATAGCATTGGAATTTTTAGAAAATTTATACTTTAAGCAATCTTAGCAAAATTCCGTAAATTTCACTGTGGATTTCAGCCTTTTAAAAGCTTAATAAAGTGACTCAACAAATTTTTATAAAAAGTGTTGGCGACCCTTTTCGATAAAAACAAAATAATTTTTATTTGTCAATTTCAAGGTTGATTTATAAGGTTGTCGCAAGGGAGAGAGCGAGTGCCCATAATTGTCAAATCGAAGTTGACAGCTCATAGAAAATCTGCAAGTGCTTTCTTTTATCATCGGTTTTTCTTTCGTAGTCATTCGCAAAATTGGCTGGTTTTGACAGTTATGAGTACTGAGAAGAGAGTGCAATCAGCCCTGCGACAACCTTATAAATCAACTTTGGTCAATTTATTTGAATTGATTCATGTTGAAATTTTTCCTGGTGCATACTTTGTTTCTTGTTGAATATATGGCAGTGTTTTTTTCAAGTTTTGTTCAAACTTAATCGCACTTATCGTTAACTTCTCTCTGATACTTTTGTTTGCTTACGCATAACTTGGTTGAGCCTTAAGAGTTCTCAGTTTTATGATTTTAAAATAAATTTTAGTGTTTCAAACAATAAGGTCTAAAAATGGGAAGTCCTGAAAACCGAAAAATTATTCAAAATCGGCTTAGACAAGGTAAAATCCAAACGAAAATAGCCGGTATAGTTGGCTGCTCAAAGAAAATGATTGAGAATGCATTAAAGTGTACACAAAAAATGAAGCCAGAGAGTTACAACCCAAAATAAGTACCAGTTTGCAAAGACGAATCCTACGTCATGCAAAAAAAGATCCGTTTGTGACCTCTTCCACTCGCAAAAAACAATATCCCTTGGACTTGGACACACCACAACGATTCGAAAACTTTTAATTAAAAACGGATTGAAGGCTAAAGCTGTTCGGAAGGTACCATTCCTGACAAAAGTTAATGTTCGTAAGCGATTAGAGTTTGCAAAGGAGCATGCTGATTGGCCAATGAGCCAATGGCGAAACCGCCGGCAGTCACACTATATAACGGTACAAATAACATACATATACAAAAATCCCTTTTCACAAAATAATTTCTTATCACTAAAGATTAATATTCTCGTGTTTTTAAAAATTGGCACTTTACAAGCACATTTTGAATTTGTATGGTGGCACCCCAGTAATACATTTTGGACTTGTATAGTGGCACTCAAAGTGTAAACTCAGACCGAGGCAGCCTTTATGTGTATGAATACCGAATTTCTCCCTCAAAACACTATTAAAACGGTTAAACATGGCGGTGGGAGTATAATGGTTTTTGCTGATAAGCTGATGCTTGACTTGACGTAACCCCAAAGAAAATAGGCTAGAGGCGTTAAATCGCACGAATGAGGCGGCCAATCGACTGGCGCGTTTCTTAAGATAACACGCTCATCATCAAACTTACTCTTCAATAAATCGATTGTAACGTGCGCTGTGTGGCTTGTGGCACGGTTCTGTTGGACTCACATGTCGTCTAAGTCCATATCTTCCAATTCGGGCCAAAAATAATCGGTAATCATCATGGCACGATAACGATGGCCATTCACAGTAATGTTACAATCGTTATCGTCGACCAAAAAAATATGGTTCAATGGCCAATGACAATTTTTTGTGGATAAAGTGGTGATTCATGAAGCCCATGTGGATTTTCACCCGACCAATAACGCATATTTTGCTTATTGACGAACCCATCGAGCCAAAAATTAGCTTAGTCACTGAAGATGATTTTGCGATGAAGTTCATCACCTTGGCGCATCTTTTCCAGAGCCCATTGGGAGAACGTACGTCGTTTCAAATGGTCCATCGGCTTCAATTCTTGAGTCAGCTTGATCTTGTGTGGATGTAAACCAAGATCCTTACGCAAAATTCGCCATAAAGTGGTCTGGGCGATGCCCAATTCTTGAGAACGCCGTGGAATTGACTGTTTTGGATCGTTTGCTACGGAAGCCTGAATGCCAGCGACCAACCCGTTGTCTCACTGGCACGGCAACATCACTAAACGAATATGTAGACTCAAATTTTTACACTAAACTTGTTATTGTCTGTCTACAAGGGCGAGAATTACGAACGAAAATTGGAGTTAACGCTCTTAAAGTTGCGATCAGCGACTTCGAATTTCGGTAGTAAATTTTTATAATTTGCAGACGTTGTTCATTCGTGTACTTTGCCATGATAAAAATTTTGAGTTTACTGAATAAATTGACAGTTACAGTTCGATGATTAGTGAAAGGGTGCGTTCAGAAATTTAATTCAAAGTTGTTAAGTCCCTATTGGGAAAACCGTTTACTTAGAGGACTCTGCACCATCAATTTCAATGGTTAAGAAGCGGTTTACTGAATTCCAATGCGGTCGTACAAGCACAAGTGACGCCGAACGTTCTGGACGCACAAACGAGGTCATCACAACAGAAATGATCACTAAAATTCGCAGTAGCCGTAGCCGTAGGCATCTTAGGAAATTATTCGCAAGTTGGGTGCCGCGTTTGCTCACTCTCGACTTTAAAAGCGATCGTGTGACTGTTTCAAAGGCATGCTTGGCGTAGTTGAACAGAGATAGGAAGGCTTTTTTTTTCGTCGATTAGTAACCGTGAATGAAACATAGATACATCACTACACATCACAGACAAAGGAACAGCCGAAACAGTAGACTTCACCGACCGAACGGGCTCCGAAGAAGACGAAGACGGTGCTATCGGCCGGAAAGGTTATAGCGACAGTATTTTGGGATAATCTACATCGATTACGTTCCACCGAAAAGAACAATCAATGGCAAATACTATGCAGCCGAATTGGACATTTTCAACGACGCTTTGAAAGAGAAACCGTCCCAATTTGGCGAGAAAAAAGTGCTCTTCCATCAAGACAATACGCGCGTTCACACGTGCCCAGCTCTCATGACAAAATTCTATGAATTGAAGTACAAATTGCTTTCTCATCCAGCATATTCTCCAGATTTGGCCCCCAGCTACTATTTTCTGTTTCCAAACCTGAAGAAATGACTCGGCGGAGAGAAATTCATCGCCAGAGAGGAGCTCATAACCGAAACAGAGGCCTATTTTGAAGACCTTCGGAATGAAATCAAACAATTTGAGGTGCATTGTGTATCGAGCTAAGAGGAGACTATATTGAGAAATAAAACTTTTTTTGCCGTAAAAATCATTTCTTGTTTAATTTTTCACTGAATTATCAAACGGCCTTCGTATAAAGGCGAAAACACAAGCCAGGTGCATACTGAAGTGTGCATATTGTTTATGGTCTAGACCATGCTCTGGAAGGCCAATTTTCGAAAATTTTGATAAAATCATGGAAATTATCGTGTCCGACCGTCATGTAAGCACTGTTTCGATTGCCCAAAAGCTAAGCATTGCACAAAAAAACCTTTTGGAACCACTTCAATAAGGCTACAAAAAGGAGACAAAAAGAAGCTCGGTTAACGAAAAAAAACTCATAAGCGGAATTTTAATCTGCGAATCGCTGCTGAATTGATTCTAAAGCGGAAATTTGTTCTATGAGATAGCGACTCGCCAGAAGCTTTGGGAGCGTAATTGGGAGGTGAATATGCATCCATCTTGGCACTAAGTTTTGCAAAGGCTTTTATAACATAAAAGTCTTAAATTCAAAAGTAACATTTAACTCTTATAACACTGTACAACACAAAAAAAAAACCCGTGGGGTTGCATGACTTTTTTTATGTTTTCGAGGTCGCTACAACCAAATATGAATTCAGTTTTTACGGGTCACGTAAAGTTCTCCCTGGAGGCGGGTTCAGGGTTAACCCTAAACCTCTACAATTAATGAAATCAATATAACACCTTTTGGGGAGGGCAGGGGAGAGTTAAAATGTATGACAGAGACCTCCATTATTTTTCCAAGAGGAACATTTTTTTTCTTAAGACCTATCCTCTTTGTCCCCTCCTAAGGGGGGCTCCCATGCAATGCACCCTAACCCCCTACAGTTAATGAAATCGATATTTACCTCTTTGGGGAGGTTAGGAGAGGGTTAATATGTAAGAACGACCTCCAGTACTTTTTCAAGTGTAACATTTTTTCCTTTGATTCCTTTCCCCTCCGATCCTTCCTTAGGAGGGCTACCATACAATGCACCATACTGTTAATGAAATCAATATTTCCCTTCTTGGTAAGGGTAGGAGAGGGTTAATATGTAGGACTGACCTCCATTGCTTTTTCAAGTGTAACATTTTTCCCTTTAATACCTATCCCCTCCGACCCCTCCTTAGAAGGGCTCCCATACAATGCACCCTACTGTTATTGAAATCAATATTTTCTCTCTTGGGAGGGGTAGGAGAGGGTTAAAATGTACGACCGATCTCCATTGCTTTTTCAAGTGTAACATTTTTTGCTTTGAGACCTATCCCCTCCGACCCCTCCTTAGGAGGGCTCCCATACAATGTACCCCACTGTTAATGAAATAAATATTTCCCCACTTGGGAAGGGGGTTATATATGTACGACCAACCTGCATTATTTTTTCAAGTGTAACATTTTTCCGTTTGTGACCTATCCCCTTTGACCCCTCCTTAGGAGGGCTGCTAAGCAAGGCACCCTACTGTTAGGGAGCCCCCACCACTAAAGAGGGGTTGGAGGGGATAATTCCCAAGGGGAAAAAATGTTACACTTGAAAAAGTACTGGAGGTCGGTCGTACATATTAACCCTCTTCTACCCACTCCAAGAAGGAAAATATTGATTTCATTTACAGTAGAGTGCATTGTATGGGAGCCCCCCTAAGGAGGGGTCGGAGGGAATAAGCCATAAGGAGAAAAATGTTCCTCTTTGAAAAGTAATTGGGGTCGGTGCTACATATTAGCACTCTCCTCCGCTTCCGAAAAAGGTAAATATCGATTTAGTTAACTGCAGGGGGATACGGCACATTGTATGGAAGCCCCCTTAAGGAGGAGTCGGAGGCGACTAGTCCCAAAAGAAAAGCGTTCGCCTTTAAAAAAGAATGGATGTCAATCATACATATTAACCCTCTCTTGTCCTCCCCAAAGGGGTAAATATCGATTTCCAAAATTGTAGTGGGTTAGAGTGCATTGTATGGAAGGGGATAGGTCCTAAGAAAAAAATGTTCCTCTTGGAAGAATAATGGAGGTCGGGCATGCATTTTAATCCTCCCCTGTCCTCCCCAAAAGGAGAAACATTGATTTCATTAATTGTAGGGGCTAAAGACTTACCCTGGAAGCGCCTCCAGGGAGAACCTTACATGACGACCCCGAAAATTGTTGTACAATGTAATTAAAAAAAAATGTTAACAGTCGCACCTTATTTTTAAAGAGGTATTTTTTACAAGAAATCGCGCCTTAAAATGAAACAAAAGCGAAACAGAAAATAATGCGAAACTTTAGGGGAGTTTTTTCCAAAAGATTTTCTTTAAAGTTCTTTGACAGCAAAATTGTAATCATTCGAAAAATTGTATTCTAGCGGCATTAAACAAGCATTATGAAATTTTTAATAGAACATTGTTAGTAAAATTATAAAATTTTTTAATTAAAACATTTAATATAAAATTTTTTTTCAGAAGTTTAAACACAAAAACAAAATAATAATATAATTTTTCCCAACACTTTAACCATAAACCTGTTCACAGCAAAACATTATGATGTGCATGCAATAAATAAAACAAGAAACAAAGTCTCTAAAGTATTTTTTTTTTCAGTCAGATCATATTCAGCTACATTTAAAAAAAAAAACGCGTTCATCAACAGAAAATAATGTTTAATTGTTTTTTTTTTTGTATTCTTTAAAATTTTTATTTAAAACGATGAAGAAGCAAATAAACTGCCGCAATCAGTTATGGTAGAAATAGTAGTAAATAGTTTAAAATTAATTAAATTATAATAAGGAAATTAAAATTAACATTTATATAAATTTAAACGCAATAATTATTTTGTTTTCTTAAATATTAAACATTTAAATGTAGATTTTACATTATATGAAGTAGCATAAATTAAATATATATATATAGATATTTTTATATAAATATATGGTATATTTAATTTTAAAAATAAATAGGGAGAGAATAGTAACAGACATAAAATTAAGGTACACATATTTTAAGCTTTTTTTTTTTTTGTACAGTAAAAAAAAAGTAAAAAATATATGATTTAAAAATAGGTTACTAAACACAACAGGCAAGTCTTGTCTAAACACGGTTTGAAGTAGTTTTATTACAATTTAAATTATGATGAATATTTAGTATAATATGCGTAAACTATTATTTAAACTTTAAGCTTTTTTTTTTTTGTTGCCCTTTAAAATCAACAAAATTGCTTCCTTTTTGATTTTTTTTATTAATATTATTATTATTATATTACATGACTAAAATATGTTTTTGCTTGTTATTATTGTAATAATATGATGTTGTTAGAGACTTTAATGACTTATGTATGTAGGTATGTATGTTATATTATGCGTGTATTGTGTGCAAAAATTAATACATTTTTTTTTCATAATTTAATTGGCAAACGCAAAACAACAAAAAATTGCTTCGTTTTATATATTCAAAGTTATTACAATTAATTGTTTGTATGTATGTGTGTAAAAATAGTGAATATTGAAGAAATGCGTTTGTACTGGAAGGCAAGGCAAGGCAAGGCGCTTATTTGTAAGTCAAGCTTTTTGATATGAATGCAGACAGAGCAGCTGTAACATGGACGTGAGAAAAAAAAAAACACCATCTAAGTTTATCACATATCTAATCTATACTATTATATAAAAGTAGACTCACGTATGTGCGGCCGCGCAGAGGTGGAAAACGGCTGGCGCTATTTGAATAATTTTTTCTCTTGCATAGCTATGGTCCAAATTATAATATAGGCTATATAAAATTGCCAATTATTATTTAAATAATTAGCTAAAATTAAAAGAGCATAGCCATACAATTTCTTTATTCTTATCCTCACCGGAAAAAAGCTCTCTCTTTGTAAGCTCCATTTAATGCTTAACAGGTTGTGCGCGGAACATTTTTTTTATTTATAACTTCATCTCAATAAGTTTTACAAGAGAAGGACATATTTCAAGTTTTTTGATGTCGTCGTGTTAGGAAACAACTATTTCAAAATTAGAGGCATATTTCGATACTTTGAAAGAGCTGGAGCATTTCCTCATGCATGTTAAAATCTTAAAATGTTTCTGCTGATGAATCGGTTTTTTTAAGTTATGACCATATTTTCTTAGAAAATATTTGCTACTTAAATTATAATTGGTATGATATAAAATCTTATACACATCTTTTTATATTGATAAAAATCATTTTCTCTTTGTTTGTTTGTTTGTTTGACTTTTATACAAATCTAAACAGCTAAACGGATTTCGCTTAAATTAAAAACGTGTATTAATTCCGTCT
The DNA here is from genome assembly GCA_914767935.1 of Coremacera marginata. Classification (NCBI taxonomy): domain Eukaryota; kingdom Metazoa; phylum Arthropoda; class Insecta; order Diptera; family Sciomyzidae; genus Coremacera; species Coremacera marginata. The sequence continues at coordinate 228,637,198 of OU612043.1, forward strand.
TCGATAAGGTTATTGCGTAATTAGTTTAAACCACACCCCCTTTTAGCGCCCACAAACCAATAAAAATGCAATATTTCCGAAAATTTGGTAATTTAGTTTGTACTTTCGGCAATTGTACCAAAAATGGGTTTCCACACCCTGTTTTACCGCCCCCAAATCAATGAAAATGCTATATTTCAAACGGTTTTGATCGTATAAGACTGAAATTTGGTAGTTAAGTTTGTATGCTTATCGTCGGAAGCTAAACTAAAAAATTGGTGTGGTACACTTTAATAACACTGTCCAACAAATTAAGACTTTTTGAATGGAACAGAATAGCGACCCCATAATTCTGAAAGGGTATGTTGAGAAGATCATTTCTGTAGAACAAACTTATGGTCCAGCACGTCTGAGTTTTTTTTTACAGTGGGTCAAAGTTTTCATTTTTTGGTCGAAGGGAGCATTATACTATATGAAAAAAATGCTGTAAGTTAATGTCTGAGAGAATTCTTATGGTCAGAGTTGTATTGTGGAATTGTATGAGGATTATTTTTGTGGAAGGTCTTAACCCTCTAACTGGTCTCTTTATAAGTCAATTTGACCCTTTTTTTCGAGAAAATCAAAAAATATCCTTTAAAAAAGGACATTTAAGGATTAAAATATTCTACGAAAATGTTTGCCGGAAAATTTCAGTGGGGGTCACGAAAGACACCATTGTTGTTAATAAAGCTCTTTACGATTAATTAGTTAAATTATACACCAACATATACAAAACAGGTAAAAACGGCGTCAAGTTCTGCCGGGCCAAGGTACATTAACCAGGTACTATACATAGCGACTGCGCTGCCGAGCGCCAAGAGTAATATCAAATAATGATAATGTCAAAATCAAGTGAATTAATTGAAATGTACTGATTTGACATTATAATTCTAGTATTGACAGATGCCTTAGTTGTATTTATAGTACCTGGTTAATGTACCTTGGGCCGGGCCAAACACTGAGTTCTCGCGTCTAGTTAGCTGTGACTTACAAATCGGGTGTGATATTTATTAAAATTAATAATAAAAAATAAAAGAAAAAACTCAAGCAAAATTGAGCTACTTAGCAGTACATATCGGGTGTGATTTTTACTAAAATTAATATAAAAAAAAATTAAAGCTTAAATAAGCATGGCGGATTCTGTGTGCAAATTAAGAGATTGGTTTTGTTTTATATGTGGACATTTTACGCACCATCAAAGCAGAAGAAAGATAGTCCCTACCATTGAAGAACCATATTTTCTTTTCTTTGGAATACGATTTTTATCTGAAGCTTGGATACCAAAAACTGTATGTACTACTTGCGAAAGTGGTCTTTTGACCTGGTACAAAGGCGGTACTAAGGCGCTGCCATTTTCTGCGCCTATTACATGGATTGAACCTGAAGATCACAAATCAGATACATGCTATTTCTGCGTAAATTATGACATACGATGCAACAAACAATGTCATTTTACCAGAAGTGCGCTGTGAAGGTGTTCCGGTGCCTCAACCGCCTACACATACACTTCTTCCAATACAGAAATAACAGAGTCGGTTGAAAACATATCAGATATAAGTTACTTGCCTCTTGATGGTTTAAACATATGTCCTAATTTGATAGACCAAGCTTATTTTGAAGATCTTGTAAGAGATTTAGGACTAACAAAAGAGAAAGCTGAAATATTATGTTCCAGATTGAAAAACAGGAATTTGATAAAAGCCGATGTAAAAGTTACATTTATCTAAAAATATCTAAAGTTTTACTGCACAATGGAAATCAGTATCCATCAATACCGGTTGCGTATTCCACAAAAAAGGAGGAAACATACGCAAATATTTCAAATCTCTTAAATAAAATTGAATACTATGAATATAAATGGGAAGTATGCGCAGACTTCAAAATGATTGCAATATTGACTGGAATGCAAACAGGATACACAAAATATATGTGCTTTCTTTGTAAATGGGATTCACGTGCTACCAGCAGCCATTATCATATTAAATATTTCGAAGAACGTAAAGAAAATATTATTGGTGACTTAAATGTAATCCATGAATCCCTTGTCCCAAAAGATAAGGTCATACTTCCACCGCTGCATATTAAGTTGGGCGTGGTGAAAAATTTTATTAAAAGCTTAAATACACAAGGAAATGCTTTCAAACGCATTCAAACAATTTTCCCCAGATTATCTGCAGCAAAATTAAAAGAAGGTAAAACACGGTTTTAAGAAATAATTTATTTCATTTACTGTAAATTACCTTTTCTAGGAATGCTTGTTGGACCAGATATAAGAAAATTATTACAAGATGAAGAATTTTATGGTCATCTGTCGGATATGCAAAAGACAGCATTTGACTATATGCAGCTGGTTATATCAGAATTCCTTGGAAACTCAAAAGCACAAAACTTTGCAGAAAATATTGAAAGCATGCTAATCGGTTTTAACAATATTGGCGTTAAGATGTCACTAAAGCTGCATTTTCTGCACTCTCATCTCAATTTTTTTAAAGAAAACCTTGGAGCGGTTTCAGATGAACACGGTGAAAGGTTTCATCAGGATATAAAGGTATTGAAAGAAAGATTCAAAGGGAAATCCCAAAGTGTAATGCTTGCTGAATACGTATGGGGCTTGTACAGAAACCTTGACCCATCGGAACATTCACGTCAAGCTAAATACAGGAAAGCATATTAAGTTTAATCTTTAATCCATTGTCATACTACTGCTATTTCCCAATTCCCTTTTACTCGAAAATTTGAAGCAAAAAAATAAATATGTGCATACTATAATAAACCACTATTAAAACAAAATTATAATTAATTTCTTTATAGAAGTTGGCGTGTAATTTTGCCAATTAATCGTAAAGAGCTTTATTTACAACAATGGTGTCTTTGGTGACCCCAACTGAAATTTTCCGGCAAACATTTTCGTAGAATATTTTAGTCCTTAAATGTCCTTTTTTAAAGGATATTTTTTGATTTTCTCGAAAAAAAGGGTCAAATTGACCCATAAAGAGACCAGTTAGAGGGTTAAGATCTACCATAAAAATAATCCTCATACAATTCCACAATACAACTCTGACCATAAGAATTCTCTCAGACATTAGCTTACAGCATTTTTTTCATATAGTATAATGCTCCCTTCGACCAAAAAATGAAAACTTTGACCCACTGTAAAAAAAAACTCAGACGTGCTGGACCATAAGTTTGTTCTACAAAAATGATCTACTCAACATACCCTTTCAGAATTATAGGGTCGCTATTCTGTTCCAAAAATGCTGTTGGACAGTGTAATTCAATAAATAAATCATTAAGGCTCAAAAACTTCTGGGCCGATTGCGCTGAAATTTTTGCAGTAGATTGTTTCCGAGCACGAGATAGTCTAAAGGAAAAATGTTTGCCACACCCCCTTTCCCCGCCCACAAATATAAAAAGTAGGGTTGCTGGAACGTCCGTGGCGAAGCCGCGTATAACTGGGTCCTGCTAGTATATTATTACGCAAACATCAAATGTTGTCGTACACTTTTTTAATATTTATTTTAAAATAGAAACGTGTATCATTCGAAAGGTACTGCACCATAGATGCGCCGAATCATGTTAGATTTGAAATTTACGACCTCAGACATTAACATTGATCTCAGAACAAGAAGAGGTTGTAATAGTAAAAAATTAAAAAATTCCTGTTATTTTGACATCAAAATTGTTGCGATATCTCTAAAACTGTAGATTTTATTCCGTGGAACGCATTTTCTTAAAGCAAAGACATTGGCCACAGAATAAGAAAAAAATTTAAATTTCAAGTTTCGATTTTGCAAGCAAATATTTCAGCCATTTTTCAATCGATTTTCAACAAATTACCTTTGTCTAAAAGTTCAATCAAACCAATTCAATTTTCTATGTTGTTTTCAAAAAATCTCTTTAATATTAAATTTTTGTTCAAAAAATAGGCCAAACATTCTTTTGTCGTTATTTTTTTTTTTTTGTTTATTTTCTTTTTTTACATTCTTTAATATGACATACCATTTATTCGCAAAAATGATTTCATTTTGACACATAATTCAATAAAGTGTATCTATCATCGAAAATCATAAGCTACCTACCCCCTCTACTTTTTTCAATGAAAATTTAATTTTTCAATATGCTGTTTTTATAATTTTTACAAAGTTCTACATCTTAAAAAATAATTTCTGTGAGAAAAATTTTTAAATATTTTAAATCACTCCAAAGTTGTATGCACAAATCTATGTTATAAGCCATTTCCTTATCTACATCCTATATATTAATACACATATATCAAATGTTGTCATACACTTTTTTCATATCTATAATAAAAATAAGGGAATAAAACTTACATTATTCGAAAAATACTGTACCACAGATGTGCCGAAAAATAAAAAAATTAAATATATTATGTGATAATTGCATTTTAAAATAAACGTATGCATTCTCATACTCGCGGCTGTAGTTTGAATCTTTCTGCCTGTCTTATACGAGATCAATAACAAAAAAAAAAAAAAGTTATGCAAACATGTTTTGCAAAGTTGCATGCTCCACTTTCGAACACAGACAAAATTTGCTGTTGTTTCGCGGGCAAAAGAAAAAACTGAAATTTGAGAGCTTACCTCTCATCTAAAAATTCCAAGCAACCGACAAATTATGTTCAAGGTGCGAAGCCGAAAACAATTTGGACAACTGGAAAAAACAGGTTTTGAACAGGTTTTGAACAGAAGAAATAACAGTTAAAAACCCCTTTATGCTTGCCAAACAGAAAAGTATGTGTAGCATACCATGGACAAACCAACGAGAGAGAGGGAGAGAAATATATGGCGAAGCTTCAAAAGTTTGACAGACAAGTATCCTAAGTGAGACATGCGGCAAACAATTACTGTTGCTGCTCTCTCTCTCTCTCTTTCAATCTCTCTTTGTCAAATCGCATTCCATATTATTTTGCCAAACAAAAATTGTTGTAATCAATAGTGATTTCAATTTACATGCAATTGCAATGCTTATATTTAAAAAATTTTGTTTTGTTAAAGATTTGGCAACATTAACTTTTTATTAATACTTGAACACAAAAATTAGACATGTTTTTTTACCCACTTGAAAGACAACATTTTCGAATGAAAGTTATATTATTTGAAAGCTTTGGTTCATACCAAGTGCTCAATATTCTTTTAATTCAAATGTTTTGTCGTAAAGATAGGCCAATTTTAGAAATTTAAAGCATTTCTCCGCCCCCCCCCCCCCCCCCCCCCCCCAAATAAAAGAAATAACTACAAAATGCAAAGCCACACAGCTCTGTTGAAGCTCTTCACGTTTTTTCACTCTCTGTTCAAGCCATACACAACAGCTCTGTTGAGAGTAGAATACGAGAGTGAAAAAAAGTCAAAAGTTTCAACAGGGCTTTGTGGTTGTTGTTTTTTCTTTCCCAGCTTTTTGGACACACTCGATCAGCGATACAAAATAAAAAAAAAAGGTGTCTCAATAGAAATGCTTATTTTTATGACATTTTATGACATTTTAATGATATTTTGTACAGAAAAAACAAATGAACTTCGTCTGATGGTAACGCGGTAAATATTGCTCGTCATATCAAAATAAAAAACATCAAATTGCTGAAAGTGGCGCTTCTACTAGCAAATCTTTTAAATCATATCTGAATTTAGAGTTTTTAATTAAGAAGTTTAACCGACACTTCTTCTATTGCCTCTAAATGAATATTCAAATACAATTCAAAATATGTTGCTAAAAATGTGCTGGGGCTCTCATCACGTTACATTCAAAATGATCATCGTTCAAACGATACTCTTCGACAATATTGTCAAGTGTTTGCTTCATATCTTGTCTATCGTTTTAAGGTTTAAAGGTTGGTTAAGGTTTGAAATAAAGGTCTGCAGAGAACCATCCATTCTACTTGTACAAACAGATAAAGCAAGTAACAACGAATAGAGCTTAACTTATGCTTAAATGTTTTGGATTGAGCAGAGAGCTTATCATCTCTTCCTCTGGCTCTCATTGTAGTGTAAGCTTTTCTCTCTTTATCGGCTCCACTAAGCAGAGTAACTGTTTTAACTCTTTCTTAAATGGATATATCCATTCAAAATGGATATTCCAGATAGTTCTCTTTGTGTTTATCTCGTGCTTTTACTTTTTCTATTCTACTAAAAAAAAAGTAATGGTGTAATGGATATGGATTCTGTGAATCGATAGCTTTATGTAAGGTACTTGTGCCACATTTATTAATTTTTAATTAATTAATTTTTAATTTCGACAAAGTTGTCGACAAAATGCTTTTGTTATGTTTATTATTTTTTATGAAATAAATTTAAAACTTGAATGCATTGCACTTATATAAAGTGTTTTTTTTATTGTTTAATTAAAATACTTCGCTCTTCATTCTTTATGCTTTTGACATCACATATCCAGATGTTCCAAGTAGAGATAACAATATTACCGATATATCTGTTTGTTGCAAATGTTCTCAAACTAGTATTCTTGATGATTGGTAATTTCACTCTCTCATACATGTTCTATCGTTATGTAAAAGAGAAATATTCCATGCGTACTCAATAGCGAAACCGATACAAGTCGATATAAGAAAAAATAACAACACATAAGTAGTGTGCTTGGATGGTCCTTTGCAGAGCTTTAATTTGAACATCAGTGCCAGTGCGAAGAAATTGAAAAGTGCAAAAGACATTTCCGTGCCCGAAGATCCAAGCATTGGATCAGAATTGTTACCTTTTTAACGGTATTTTCTGCTTTGTCAGAATGTGTGACGTGCAAAACATGTAGAGGTGAGGTCAAATTTTTAACAGATACCACCCGAGGACTGGAATTCAAAATTGTAGTATTGTGTTCGTCATGTAAGCCCACTTCAATACCTTCGTGGCCATACGTAAATAAAACATCTTACGAAATAAATCAAAGATTCTGTTTTGCAATGCGATTATTGGGGATAGATTTGTGTATGGAGCAAAGAAATTTTGTGGAATAATGAATTTGCCGCCGCCGCTTCCACAAAATACATACGCTTTAATAATGCAAAACATTCATGCTGCTGCCTCATGTGTTTGTAATGCAGTGTGATGAAACAAGCTGTCAATGAACAACGAGACGAAATAAAGAAACATAATCCCAGCAGTAATGATGTGGAACTGACTGTTTCAGGTGACGCCACCTGGCGAAAATGCGGTTTCTCTTCATTGTTCGGAATTGCGGCTTTGATCGGTCACTTTACAAGGAAAGTTGTCGATTTAATTCTGAAGTCTAGTGTTTGCTCATCATGTTTATATTGGAGTAAGCACACGAATAGAGAGCAGTAGGAAGAATGGAAATCTACGCACGAGGGGAATTGCAAAGCGAACCATGAAGGTTCTTGGAAGTCGACGCTATGAAGAAGTTATTTTCACTATCGGTCGAAAAACATAGAGTAAAATATATTAAGTACATCGGCGATTGCGATTCAAAAACATACACTGCAATAATAAATTCGAAACCATATGGAGATACGGAAATTATAAAAAAAGAGTACGTACACATGTGGACAGTAAAATAGGTGTAAAAAAAAAATTCCCAATATAACCATGAAATTTAAATATTAAAATGCCTACAAGAAGAATTACTTATTTTTTTATCTGGCAGTACTGTTTTCATGCGAAAATAGGAGTTCCCGTTAGTTTAAATGCTAACTGACGAAAAATACGATGAATTTCTTTGTTTAGCTAGCAATTTTGTGTGGACAATAAAATAGGTGCATTGCGTTTAATATCACAAAAAAGCATTTTCGAACGTAATTTAATATTAAAAAATAAACTTTAAGGTAATTTTATGTTATTTTGAATAAAATAATTTTAGTTTAAGACAATTTGTTTATCAAAAAAACGTAATAGATGGGTCGTGGACATCACTGTAGCGCAGAAGAGAGAAGACTTGTGCAGGAGCTTCGCAAACAAGGGCACACTTACAAATTTATTGCCAAATCATTAGGAAGATCTGAAAACTTTGTGACAAATGCTCTAAAGCCTAAAAAAATGGCTGAGAGGCGTGGAGCATCGAAGAAAACTTCTTCAGTTGCGGATAACCGCATTGTAACTTTGGCTAAACGTGATCCTTTTATGTCGTCTAAGGCAATTGCAGCCGAAATAGGTGATATTGTCACATCCCGAACAGTACGTCGCAGATTGGTGAGTGCAAAATTACCCGGAAGGATAGCTCGAAAAGTTCCTTTGCTAAGAACGGCAAATTTAAAGAAGAGGAAAAATTTTGCTTTGGCACATAAATCCTGGAGCGGTCTTGAAGGCGTAAAGAAGTGGCGAAACATTCTTTGGAGTGATGAAACCAAAATAAATTTGTTCGGTAATGATGCTGAGAGAAATGTTCGACGACCCAAAGGCAAAGAATTCCATGTTAGATTTACAAAAAAAACAGTGAAGCATGGAGGTGGCAACATAATGGTGTGGGGCTGCTTCTCGTGGCAAGGGGTAGGTCCAATACACCGGATTGAAAGCACTATGGACAGATTCGTTTACAAGGATTTATTAGAGAGCGTCATGCTACCTTACGCTGAAGAGAACATGCCTATTTTGTGGAAATTTCAGCAGGATAATGATCCGAAACATTCATCCAACTTCGTAAGAGCATGGTTCACAGAACAAAATTTGAACGTTATGGAGTGGCCAAGTCAATCCCCTGACCTAAACCCAATTGAGAACCTTTGGGGTGAGCTTAAACGACAAATTTCTAAGCAACCTTGCAAAAACAAAGCTCAATTATGGACAAATATTGAAAAAGCCTGGTATAATATCCCAGTAGAGACTTGTCGTAAGCTGATCACCTCCATGCCCAAGAGAATCGAGGCAGTACTAAAAAATAATGGTGGACATACCGGCTACTAAGTACTAATAACATTTTCTATTAAAAACTATGCACCTCGTATATAAAGTTCCTGTATTATTTTAAAATTTTTAACTTACACCTATTTTACTGTCCAACTAAAAATTGACAAGTACCTTGAAGTAATGATTTATAAGTTATTTTTTTGTTGTTGATTGCATACTTAAGGTTTTTTCTTTTACAATAAACATTATTTTTTTATATTCTTAAGTCAAAAATATTATAAAATAACTAAAACTATGAAACTACCGTTCTTTTGTGTAAAAACATAGCATACACCTATTTTACTGTCCACATGTGTAGGTCATGTCAAAAGCGCATGGGAACATGACTTCGAGAATGCAAAAAAAACAATCCTGGCATCGGCGGAAGAAATAAACTGACTGCTAACATGATAGACAAACTAAGTTTCTAGCTATTCGGAGATATTGTGATAGTAAGGACGATATGAAAAAAGGAATTTGGGCAACTAATTATCACTGCAGCTCGACTGACGGCAATCCTCTACATGAATTTTGCCCTGAAGGTGCTGAATCGTGGTGCAAGTGGCAAAAATCAAAAGCTGCAGGAACAGTCTGTGATTTTTCGCATGACTACTTGGCGTTGCCAAAAGTTGTATTGGATGCCATCTCACCAATACATATATGATGATCTAGGCGGAGACAAGTTGTTGGAGCGCTGTCTTGGTGGTTACACTCAAAACAGTAACGAAAGTTTCAATCAATTAGTCTGGAAAATGGCCCCAAAAACATTACAAAGTGGGGCAACAGTTGTTGAAATTCCTGCATTATTGGCTCCTTGCATATTCAATAATGGAACGACGTTCCTTCTACAAGTTATGAACACTATGGGAATGGCAGTAGGACCGACAGTCGCCGCATAGCGCAGGCCGAGGTACGAGCGCAGGAAAGGTCAAAAGAAGGGCGATTGAGGCGCCGACAAGAAAACTTGAAAAAGTTAAACATCACTGACAACTCCCAGAACCTATACACTATGCATCTGGCATGGATAATTCTATGTAAGTTGAAGAATTTGGCGATTTATTCATAGCTCAACTTTCAAATGTGTTTTTCTCGAAATCATGTTTTTGAAATCGGTGCACAAGATATCTCGAAAAGTAATGAACCGATTGCAATTATCCTTTTTTTTTTTTTGCTTATTCTATGCATGCATATCTAGTTTTTGTCATAGGTGGTTTTTTTTAGTGGCTTAGATTTTTTTAATCCGCGAAATAAGGTCGAATTTTTCTCTTAAAAAGCGCTATTTCAATTCAAATGTCCGCCATTTTGTCAAAAATCGATATTATCAAAATCGCCTATGACAAAGACTAGATTATACTGTCCAGTTTAATAATCTTTTCGTTTTTTTTCTTATTTTAATAATTACAGATGAAGCAGCAGTGTGCTCCGCGGAGGACCTTTTTTTTGAGGAATTTACGGAACACTGAATTACTCGGTGAATATTGAATATTTTTCAATAAAAAAAATGTATATATTCTTAAAAATGTTTACATCTATATTTATATAAAATTTAAAAAAAAAAAAAATCTGTACATTAAATATTTTTTTGAAATTCCTTTTGCGATGGACGTTTTGAATGACGCTGAGTCCGAAAACCGCATTTTTTAAAATTTTTGTCTGTCTGTCTGTCTGTCTGTTAAAGCATCACGCGAAAACCACTGGATGGATTTAAATGAAACTTAGGATCTAGGTTCCTTATATCCCCGGTCATAACATAGGCTACTTTTTATCCAGTAAAAAAGGTTGGACCCGGTAGGGGGCGCTGCGATCGAATTACAGGCATTCGTTTTTTTAGCTTATCTCCGAAACCGTTCATCCGATTTGCATGAAAATCTGTATGTAGGGGTTCTCGGATACGCTGAGTTTTTTTGACATATCTACTCTCTTCCATCTCGAACACCAGAGGGCGCTGTAGTACAAATATTTTTAATAACCTCGACAAGATCCTAAGCCGTTCATCCGATTTGCATGAAAATTGGAATATAGGGGTCTTATGATACGGTGAGTGTTTTGGACTTATCTCTTTTGTGCTACCTTGAACACCAGAGGGCGCTGTAGTACAAATTTTTTAAAAAACGTCGAAAAACTTCTAAGCCATTTATCCGATTTACATGAAAGTTGAAATATAGAGGTTTTCGGATACGGTGAGTTTTTATGACTTATAAACTTTGTTCTATCTTGAAAACCAGAGGGCGCTGTAGTACAAATATTTTAAAAAACGTCGAATAACTCCTAAGCCGTTCAACCGATTTGCATGAAAATTTGTATGTAGAGGCTTTCGGATACGGTGAGTTTTTTCAGACTTATCTACTTGGTTCCATCTTGAACACCAGAGGGCGCTGTAGTACAAATATTTTGAAAAACGTCGAAAACCTCCCAAGCCATTTATCCGAATACAAGTATTATGCATATATACATACATAATGGGCGTATACACATACACATGGGCGTAGCGAGGGTAAGGAAATGAAGGGCAGTTGCCCCCTGACATGTATATACATGTATATATTATACATATATACATCTATAAACACATATACATATATATGGGCGTAGTGAGGGTAGGGAAGAGGAGAGAAGTTGCCCCCCTGATATGTGTATGTATATACAAGTACATATTACACATAACTACATATATAAACATATACATGGGCAGTAGAGGGCAGTTGTCCCCTTTATATGTATACATTTATGTATATATACATACATTAACATATATACATATACATGGGCGTAGCGAGGGTAGGGCAGATGACCCCCTTGATATGTATATGTGTATACATGTATATATTATACACAAATAGAAATATGCATGGGTGTAGTGACTGTAGGGAAGGAGGGCAGTTGGCCCCTGATATGTATATGTGCATAGAAGTTTATACTCTACATATATATATCTATATATATGCATATATATGGAGCTAAAGCAGTTTTACTTCAGTCGTGTGGTCTAAAGCACACTCTTATTTTTTATGTGCGTCCTTGAGCATCAGAGGGCGCTGTAGTACAAACCTCTTACGAAATAGTACAACTTTCCAAAACCGCTCATCTGATTAGGATGAAACTTTTGTTTATAGGGATTTAAGAATATTGAAAGGGCTTTGGCGCTATTTTTTTTTTTTTGTCCGCAAACCAGAGGGCACTATTGTACAAATACTGCAAGAAAAGCTCCAAACCACTCATCCGATAAGTATGATTTTTATAAGAGAAATACAGTAAAGCGTAGCAAAGCGCAAAGGGTAATATATATCTTCTTTTCTTCTTTATTTTATTTATATTCAACATTCTTATTTTCGCATATGAGGACAGCTGATGGCAAATTCTGTTGTATTTGAGTTCGCATCAAACCGTTTACCGGTTTGAAAGATGCACGCAAAATTCCTTCAATAGTTTGTGAAAAGTTTTTTCAAATCGACGAATGAATTAAAAAATTATTTATATCAACACCCGAGTAAAACTGGGTATCCAGCTAGTTCATTTATAAAAAGAATCAGTTTGATTACTGCAATGGGTTTCCTTTAAAAAAAATCCAGAACATTGGCTTTTTTTCGCGCTTCTCGGTGCGTTGTCCGCCTTAAGTAAAGAAGCAAGAGATTTAATTGTTCAATATACTGATGAATTTTCTGAAGAAAATTGATATCAAAAATCAATTCAGAAATACTAAGATAAATTATACTTTTTATAAATACATATACAATGTTAAAACAATTCAATAAAACACTCTATACAAAAATTAAAAAATTTTAAAAATGTTATACTTTTGAAAATTTAAAAAGAAACCAGTTTAAAAAAAACAGAGAAGAGAAAATCGCAGAAATTATATCAAGTTCTCATAGAAAAGGCAAGTACATATTTTATCGTTAGGTTGCAAAAAAAAAAAAAAAAATTGCTATATATTTACCAGTCTACCTCTCATACAAAGTGGCGTCATCTTTATGGCAAAAACTTCATAAATGCCATAATTTTTGAGATATTGCCTTAAAACTTGGCACACACTTTCTTCTGATAAAATTAAAGAACATCTTTAAAAATTATTCAAATCGGATATGCACCACGCCTACAATGCGTTCCACGGCATAACATATATAAACATTTTCAAAAAAACAACTTCCCACCCAAAAAAAAAAAAAAAATATAGCAATCGAAATTTCAGGAACTATTTCGATACCTCATATTAAAGAGTGAAAGTTTTTTCTTTCATATGCCGAAAACTGCTTTAAAAAATTTTCATTCGCTTAGAAGTTATAGATTTTTGACCGCCAAATGCCAAAAAACGCCAAAAAACGCTCAAACTGTAATTATTTTTCACATTTACTGCAGTGATTTTACAATATACTGTTCTGAAAAATGTTCAGCTTGAAAGAATGCATATACGTAAAAGGCAAGCATGTCAGTAATAAGTATGAAATGAGTTTTCTGTGCATACTTTTAGGCTGGACATTTTTCATTACAGTACATGTTGGGAAGAAACGATAGCAATCGCAAAAAAATAATTACAGTTTGAGCGATATTAGGTGCTGAGCATTGTGCTTGCCTTTTATATATTAAGCCTGCATGCTCCAAGAACATTTCATTATTAGCCCTTAAAAAATTCCCGAAAAAGCTAACAAAATTCAAGCTAAATGTACGAGTAGTTTAGCTGACCAAAATATGCAAATGTAAATTTAGTCAAGATCCGAAAGATAAAAGGGAAAACTCATTGGTTTGGACAAAATGTATATAAATAGCGTTTTAAATAAAACTAGAAATCCCGTGCGGCGTCCCGACCAAAATAAAAAATATCTATCAGTACAGTGATAGGTAATTTTTATTTATATTAAGAATTTTTACCTTTGAACCAAGAATTTCATAGGAACTTTCTCTGTTTCTATTGAATTGCTGAGTAGCCCAGTTACTACTTATCATAGCATTGCAATAAAAATCGATCACATACTTTTAGGCATCAAAACGAAATTTGGCTTGTTTCATAGAAATTGTTTCAGCTTTTTTTTTAAAATACACATGATTTAAGAAAAAATAAGACCTTATTGCACATCTACAGAGCAAGACCTTTCAATTGCTACCCTATTTTTGGAAATCGCTTCTACAGTATAGATTTGATAATCATCACAAAAAATTCCCTTGCGTAATAATATAATAGATAGATTAGATCATATTGAAATTGAATCAATTTTAATACATTAAAAAAAAAATGTTTTGTGCAAAGTCCTATTAATTGAATCAATTAAAAGTAAAACCATTATTTTTGGTTATATGAATTTATGATTGGCCAATATGTAACAATTTGTATGGACTGTTTTTATGTTGCATATGTGTATGTGTGTGTGTGTTATATAACAAATATGAATTAACAATTATTTACAAGCAATGAGCTGAGGCCACCATTAATGAGTATATTATATTGAATTAGATTAGCGTTTTATATATAAAAACGTTTATATAGCGTTTAAATATATGCATAAATGTTTAAATGTAGAAATGTACAATATGCCCCAGTCGGAAATCATGACTTTGCGTATGCTTTGACCAGTACAGCGAATTTTTTCGCATCAATAAAATATTATTTAACAATGAGAAAATAAATTAAAAACAAAACAAACGCTCTGCTCTAACCACTAACTAGTATAGCTGTGTATGTGTGTGTGTGTGTGTGTGTATATAGAAATATATGCATGTATTTATGATATTTTTTTTTAATGCACGTTTAAATGTTTAATGTTACTGTTAATGTATGAAATAAATTTAGTTGCCATTTTTTTCATGTTTTAGTGTTTACATTAAGTTTCTTGCGCTTGCATTTTTCAGTTGAATATTTTACGTATTTCTTTTTTTTTTTTTTTTTGTTTAAATGTTTTTGTTTCTATGGTCTTTTATTGGCTCACATCTTAAGCCAACTTAAAAAAGCCGATTTTAAATTGCGTACCTTGCCACTGTCGTTATCTGCACCATGTGCAGCATTGTTCTGTTCACTGCTGCTGCTGTTGGTGGTGTGTGCAGAGGACGAAGTTGATGATGATGATGTGGAATTATTGGATACGCTGGATGAATTGTGTGTGCCAACATTTTCGTGCGTCGCATGTGTGCGTCCGCTAGCTATGCGTGCACCTACCGCTGAGGCGCTGCTAAAACGACGCGTTGTCGCCGCTGTTGTCGTTGTAGCAGCAGCGCCAGCTGTATTGCCAGTTGTGACAGTACGTCGCAAAAATTGCTGCGAACTGTGTGTGGAGCTGTTAAGCTGCAAATCTTTGCGCAATGTTGCACTTAGCTGCGATGCAATGGAAGTTTTTGGTGTGCTCGCTATCAGGTAGCTACCGCCGTTGTTATTGGGTGAGCTAGCATTGTGGCTTGCACCGTGCGAGGAGTGCGTGGAATCATTTGAGTGATGCTGCTGCTGCTGCTGTTGTTGGTAGATACGCGACAATGAATCCAAATGTCGCACGCGTGAAGTCAGTGAGTCACGCTTAAGCTTCGGTAGCGGTGAGTTTTGCAGCACTCGTGGGGACGGAGTTGTTGGCATCATCGTGTGATGGCTGCCAATGGTTCGCGATGAATATGGCGTAGTAGCCATTGGTATAGAGGATGTGGAGCTGCGACTGGTATTGGTACTTAGCGAGGAAGTCGCATCCTTGCGTATGCTTTGTGCGGAATCGGCGCGCTTTAGGCTATTAGGCGATTTGCTATATAGCAGGTTGCCGGTGCTACGACTGAGCGAAGATTTGTTGCTGCTGCTACTGGACGTATGAGAACCAGTGGATGTATTGGTGGAGGGCGGCGAACGACCAGCAGTGGAAGGGCGTCCCGTGGGCGGTTTACCTAGTAAAAGAAAAAAAAAATGACAGTCAAAGATAACACCAACTTATTTGCGGATGATTCGCTTACCTGCAAAGTAGGCAGCCGCCTTGCTACCCGGTAGTGGAATCTTACTCGGTTTGCTTGCTGCCGCCGCCGATAGGCTTAACCTTTTGCCATTTTGTTGCTGCTGTCGCTGTGTTGTAGCAAATGGACTAGTTCCGCCCACACTGGCACTCATGAGCTTATTGCTAACTGCCTGTGGCAGCTCCAATTGCAAATCATGCGTAGACTCAGTACTGCTGCTATGTTGCTGTAGCTCATCCATAGGCAGATGTGTCATAGCCTTCATGCTAGGTGTAGATATCTGTGTTGCTGTGGGCGCTGGCAATATGTTGTTGTTGCTATTGACTGATATGGGTGTGCCAGAACGTGAGTCGCCAAAGTGCGAGTCACCGCCTCGTCGACTCAACATTAGCGTGGTAGAGGCTGACGAGCGATTTGTCTCATAGTCATGTTGCGAATGCATGAACGAAGTGCCGGTACTGGGTGTAGAAGAATGCATACGCGATTCTAAGACGCGCAGCTGTGCTTTGGTGCCCTCCAGTTCGATGTTCTTTTCTTCCAGCTGGTACATAGAAAAAAATTAAAAAACAGTGTAATAATAAAGGTATAATATTTGTGTAGTCAATCGGGTTGGTGACGCACAGTGTAACGCGAGTGGACAAAATTAGGTATGAAAAAAAAAGTCGTAAATTCGTAAAAGTAAGTATTCAATTTTATAGTCAACAGCAGTGGCGAATCTACATACGTGCTGAAAGGGATTTAGCCAGTCTCTCCCCTCCCCCCCTTGGATAATTTTTATATGGGAAAATAATGAAAATAGGCATTAAAATCCATTTCAGTGCCTCCTTCGCCCCCCCCCCCCCTCTCCCCATTGGTCATCAAAACTGAAAAATTCAGTCGCAGCAATAATTTTCCCAAGTTCGATAAACACATTCAAATGTTTAATGCCTATAGCAATCTAAGCTAAAATAGTGCGAAAAACAAGTAAGAAACTTCGTTTCAAATATCTAAGTTAACTTGACTCATGTAAATAAATAAAAAATAATGAAGTGGAACGCAGCATGTGACATCCGAATTTAAAAAAAAATACCTTAAAAGCTAATGGTAATAAAAAACCTATAGGCATAGTTTTACTTTACGGCCCACGCCTAAATACTTTTTTTTATTTTTATTTAAAATTTTTATTTATAAACCTATTGGTGCAGTAAAATTTTGTAGATCTCAAATGGTTTAGGAGAAAAAAATCATGAAAGTTTGAAAATTCAGTGCAAATTGTAAGTGCATGAAAGCTAATTTCACAAAATTTCGATATGGTCAATATTACAAGGAAAAAAAATTTAAAATTATCGTGAAAGCTACATCAGCTTTAACCCTCGTAGGTTGAAGTTGAATTTTTACATTCTTAAATCGCGGTGATTTTTAATAAAAATCTTTCGACTGCGACGCTCATTCTTTTATAAGTTTTCATAAATAACTTTTGAAAAACTTCAAGGTCACTTCAAAACGGTTTATGAATATCCCTTATCATGAAAATAAATGTGTTTAGTAAATCTTTGTATATTTACCTTATTTAAATCACAAAAACTTAAATTTTAAAAATGTTTGCTCATGTTGCATAAAATAGTCACTGGCTCTAATTTTTATGAAACAGTACTAATATGAGAACACTTGTATGATCATTGTAATTTTTCACTGATACAATTTCAATACTTCGAATTCTTTTAAAGTTTGTGACAGAATTTTGCCCTTTTCATTTTTTTATACTATTCTTCGAATTACTCTTCTGTACAAAAAATATGGATATTTTCGTAAATGAAAAAAGATAAATTTTCAAACTTTCGTGGTTTATATATCCTAAGCCATTAGAGACCGACATTTTTTTGTATCACTAGATTTAGGGGCTCCAAATACACGTTAGGAAAAAAAAAGAAAAGGGCGTGGGTCCTAAAATAACATTATTACCCATCCCCAATTTATTACTTATTGCAAGCTGAAGAACCAGTAAGAAGTACAAAATATACTATAAACCAAATTTACATAAATTTAAAAAAAGGAAAGTATTTTGTATGTTAAAATTGTGTATGCAGTTTTTAAAAAAATTCGTTTAAAATAGTAAGCTTTGATTACCCAACATGAGACAATGAGACCCTCAATATGACAATGTTTGCAAAAGATATAGTAGTGCTGACCATGAAAGATATGAATGAAATATTTTGTGACCAAAAAAATTAATATTCTTCATAAAAGTGCCGGTAAAACTGTACACCACAAAGAAGATCAATTCAAGATCTTTAAAATATAACCTAAACATTTTTTGAAGTGAAACTTTTATAGCCGCGTATACAACAATACGGCGAGCTAGATGAGGGGGGGGGGGGAGGTGGGTAAAGCCAATGTCATGAAATGGTTCTCAGGAAAACAACAACACAGCAATTCGCCGTACTAGTTGTATAAAAACGAAAAAATTACTAATTTTAAATTTCAGTTTTTTATATTTTTGCTTCCACTGAGGATTGAACACAGAACGATGTGATCCATAGTCGGCTGTTCTAATCCCTCGGCCACGTAGACATATTTATTTGAATAGCTCATACTTATGTTAAATCAATCGTCAGTACTTCTCTCTTTCTTTTATGATTGAATTGAGTCTTTCGTTCAATACTCTGAAAGTACAGTACGGTCTAAAAATTTTAATATGAACGTAGCTTTTTTCAGAACATTAGCATACTTTAAAGCATTTCTCAAATTGAGTTTTGACAAATTCAGATTGATTGCATTGATTGATATGGAACCAGCACATGCTGCAATATTAACGAATGCAACTTTTGAATCTAAGATTTGCTTATTCTTAGATCTTTGATTTTCCATATAAATATCGTTTCTTTCATATAATTCAAATGTAGTTTTTAACTCACATTTATATCGAAATAAAAAAATATTCACATGCTGCGGTATTTTAGCACACAAAATAGTGGTTACAAGTTCTTCCTTTACCAACTGAGCTATCAGATTACCTACGCTTTACTTCTTTGGTCGGAAGTAAAACATGAGATTATGTTACTAAAATATTGTGTCGAAAATGAACTTGTCAATGCATATGTAATCCACCCGGCACATATCTCGTTTACAGCGTTTACTTTTATCAAAGAAAAATTTCGTATTTTTCCCTAATTGGCGATCAAAAGTCGAAAGTTATTTCATACCAGTGTTATCGCGTCAGTAATAATTAAGGTAAATCCGATTGTGCCAAAAAAGTTATCCGAAAGTATCCACCTTACAGCAAAAGAGTAGAAAATATAATTATCTTCGCATTTGTGTTGAAGAATTAATCGCTTTGGAATTGTAAACGAATAATTTTCGAAACATAAGCGAACCTTCGTTTACAAAGTAACCGTTACGTCCGCCAAACGTATCTTTTTCGAATCGTTATCGATATCGAATTCGATTGTTGTCATCGCGAACTATTCGTAAATTTTTAAATTTTCGATATCGAAGTCCAATTTTGTGCCGTGTGGGAAATAGCAGAGTTTTTGTGATAATTTAATGGAGTTTCTTCTATATACAGAGTGTCCCGCAATTAAGTGCAAATATTTACGGAGCTGAAAGGTTATGTCGAGCTGAGCAAAAAATCGTATGGGAGGAGGGGTCTGTTTTCACGATCTTAGGAGCTACAGGGTTAATTAATATTTACGACTTTGGTTTACGTTTTTGTTTCTAGCAGAAAAACTAACTTACATAAAATTTATTTTGATAGCTCATTATAAAGGCAATAAAATCACCTTTCTAACGGCATATCAACAAACCCACCAACTTAACCATTACCGAGCTGTGCTCGTGTGAAGATGAAATCAATTGATTGAAACTACAAAATCTCAATTTTGAATGCAAATTTCTCAGAATTTTGCGTAATAAATGAAATTTTTTTTAGATCAATTTTGTAATTTATTCAATTTTCTTTTCAATGACACCAAAAACATAAACATATCTTACAAAATAAAAAAGTTGGCTGTACTAAAAAAATTATACTTATTAGAAAACAATGATATTATCTACTGCATAACTAATTGTAATGTCATTATTTATCATTATTTTCTAATAAGTATAATTTTTGTCAGTACAGGCAACTTTTTTATTTTTAAAGGTATGTTTATGTTTTTGGTGTCATTGTAAAGAAAATTGAATAAATTACAAATGATCTAAAAAAAAAAAAAAATTTCATTTTGATGATTTTTTGCTCAGCTCGACATAACCTTTCAGCTCCGAAAATAGTTGCACTCAATTGCGGGACACCCTGTTTATACATGTTTGCATCATTTAGCATTAAATATCGTCGCAAATGGAACACATAATGCGATGCAAGTCGTATAACTAAAAACGCATCAACATTTGTAACTGTGTAGGCACGGTAAAATAAACCCAAACAAGTATGCGCGGTAGCATAAGGTCAGAGCTTCTGACCACGAAGCGAAGGTTCAGTGGTCCTAACTGCCGGCGAAATTTTGTGTTTCAATTTCAATTTGATAAATGCCTAAAAGTATGCTAATGTTCTGAAAAAAGAGCTATGTTCAGATTCAAATATTTAGACCGTACTGTAATTTCAGAGTATTGAACGAAAGATTCAATTCATTCATCAAAGAAAGAGAGAACTACTGATTGTTGATTTAACATAAGTATGAGCTACTCAATTAAATATGTCTACGTGGCTGAGTGGTAATAACAGCCGACTATGGATCAAACCGTACTGTGTTCAATCATCAGTGGAAACAAAAATATAAAAAAAAATTTAAATTTAAATAGTATTTTTTTCATTTTTATACAACTATTGCGGCGAATTACTGTGTTGTTGTTTACATAAGAACCATTTTGTTACATTGATTTCACCCCCCATCTAGCTCGCCGTTTTGTTGTATACGCGGCTATAAAAGTGTCACTTCAAAAACTGCGATCTAAGTCTGTACGTGAATATTGAAATATTGAAAGGGACAATTGATATTTTTCATAATATCGTCATGTTGAAAATACTAGTTGGCTTTATGAAAATATACAGTTCTTGAACTACTACTGGTATGAAGGCAGACTTCTTTTTAACCCTTTGGTAGCTCTGAAGGAGGGAATGTTAATAAAATAAATTAGCAGTCTTCCCAGAAATTTCATTTTTGGGTAAAAGTTTCACTTCTACCGTGCGTGACGGCCACACACATCTTTTTTTTTTATTGAATTCATTTTTCTGTTCGACCGTCACCTCTCTGCAGACAATGGCAAGCCTCAGAGAGTAAAAACTGCCATGTAAAACTTAACTTCTTGAGAACATAAAGCCGTTCGGATTTGACAAAGTCGACTGACTGTATTAAGGTATGCATACGAAAAGGAAGCTGGCAAAAAAGTATTTACTTACCTAAGAAGGACAAATTATACAAATTCTGAAAGCTTATGATTATAAGAACTTAGAAAAAAAAATGCGTGTGTTTATTTATGAGAAGAATATGCAAAACATCGAAACTTTGAATTTACTCCTGTCATTAGTCGTTGCACGTCACTTCCGCTGACTTTAGATAATGCTTTCATCCACTTTGACTTAAGATCGTGTTTGTTTTTTCGCGGATCCTTTTGTCTTTGATAGGTAGAAGTTCCGGACAATTTGAAGGGTTAGAATTTTCATATTATTCCATAACCAATGCGCCATAGTGGCAGGTTGTCAAATCTGGCAAAAATAATATGGGTTTCTTGTGACGACGTATCAAAGGCAAAAGTCTTTTCACATAAACTTGTTAGTTGACATTGTCGGTTGTTACAAATTGCCAGACCAGGTATTTTTTTGCAAATTTATCTAATTTTTTTTTCTTAAAATTTAGGAGAAACGTCGCTTCTCCGCTTTGCCGTGTAGTAAAGTTGATCAGGAATCTGTTTAAAGTCGGCCTTCACATAGATTTCATCGTTTATTACAATTCAGTCAAACTTGTGCAAAATTTTATCGTACAGCCTTCAAGCACTTGACCAGTGCAGTACCAGTACAGTGCAGTAGACCAGTCGTACAGTTGTTTCATTTCGATTCGGCTTTAATGAAACCTTATATGACTGAAGACCTCTCTATCTCTCTGCGTATTTTCTGTATATAAGCAGGTAACATATTTACAATTTTAGCCACGTCCCTAATATAGAGCCTAGGGCTTTGATTGGATACCACTTTCTTTGCAGTGTCCTCTGAAAATAAATCCTTTTTTTCTAAAACTTCCAATTTTTCTATCAGTAGATAATCGTTCGATATATTGCTTCAGAACATAAGGGGGAAACCATTGATTACGTGAGGTGATTATTGGCATTTTTTCCCTCCCCCTAGTTAGAATCATAAGTGAGATTGTTCATAATGCGTGTTTTCAGTGTAAATATCTTAAGCTATGTTTCATTGTATTGGATTTATTAAAAAAAAAAAATAATTTAGTTAATTATTTTTATTTAGCACTAGTTGAGACTAGTTTTTGCGACTACTGAGATCGTATTAGAAAATCACAATGAAAAAATCGAAAAATAAAATACTTAAATGAGAACTTCTCAAATTGGTGAAAGAATATTCATTCTAATTCAGTCCATGTGCGGTCTCAAGAGTGACTACTGGAATATATCTCGCTCTGATTTAGCCACTCTAAACCGTTATCGCTTGCACACAGAAGCTCAATAGCTCGACGTGTGATAAGCTGGTGTACGGTAGACTGCGCGCCGATGCTGTGCAGCTTTTGTTATGGATGAAAAGTGAATACAGCATGTACTGCAACATCTCTTTTCTAGATCACCACGTACATTGAGGCAATAGAGGTTATGGGGAAAGTCCATGAACGCATGCAAAAAAGTTGAATCGGTAAGCAGTGGCAAATCAAAAAAAGGAGCAAATAACTTTCCGTCATGATCACCAGGATCTGGGAACATAGGGTCTGGAGGTGATAGAAAACGGTCGTGAAGAATCAAAAGACAGAGCACTCTGGCGTGGGAGGCAGCAGGCCCGATTGTCGCATTTTACAACCTAAAATAATACTACTTCTTTGTGGAGCTCACATAACCGTGATAAATATTATTGTGTAAAATTTTGTCAAATAGAGAAACATGTTTTACTCAATTTAACCCAGTTATCTCATAATTCTACACTGTTTCTTACGAATAAAAAAAAATTACGTAATCTTTGTGAGAACCCCCCTACCCCTCTTCACAACGTGAAAGAGTGAGAATCGGCTTAACCCCCCCGCTCCCGTAATTAATGGACGCCTCCTAAGTTACTGTTGATTTGCTAATGTTTAATATATTTCCGATGTCTTTGTGCGATAAATGAGTGTTTCTTGCTTTTTGCGCACAATTAATTTACGAGTAAGTTCTTTTGTTGAGGACATTTTGGCAACTGAATCAAATTTCAAAAATTGTATGATGCAATATTGATAGACAAAGAATAAGCTTTAGATTGATATACAAAACTTGATTCTACAGTTATTTTTGACGCGAAAACATGCGATTTTTTGCGACTAGTTCTTTTCTTATACATACCTTAATGAATAAATAAATAAATAAAACTTGTCGGTTAGGTTCTCGATCATTTGTGTTCAAGTATTTCACAACACGCACAACACAATTGATCATAAAAAGCTCGGATAAAATCCTTTCAAGCACTGAAATAGTCCATTCCATTTTTTTTTTTAAGTTTCATTTTTTTTTAACAAAACAAATTTTAAAAAATATTGAACGAAGTTTATTTTCTTGCATTTTTTTTTTTTAATGAAACCAGCCGATGACCCACTATTTAATAGCAGCCGAATATAGAACAGTTGAAACAAACATTTATGTACTGTGAAAATTACTCACTTGAAATTTTAAATCCTCGACGTCCTCTTTTGATTTGTCCAGTCTTTTCACAATGTGTGTTTTTGATTTTGTTGACTGATCGAGTTTCTGTGCTAGAACCTAAGTGAATCATATTAGTGTTGAAGTTATAAGAAATAATCACCGTGTTAACCAACCTGATTCTGTACAGTAAGCGTCAGCAGATGGCGTTGCAGTTCAATCACATTCGTTTCTAAGAGAATGGCCTGAAAACGTTTGGAATCCGTTACGCGACACTTGGTGTTACGTCCACCTGGTGTGCTCACGATGCCGTCCAATCTGCCGAGTGGCTGTTGCAGCTGCCTGCTATCACTGCTTGCGCTTTGATGGAATGCTAAAAAGTTTTTAGTTGCCTCTAAAGTCATTGTGGAGTCCTGTTGTTCGACTACCACCGGCTGGAATGTATTTGCCGCGGCGACACTGTTGCTACGATTTGCCGAACCCGCAGTCGGCGCCACCGCTGCACTGAAGGTAGGTGAACCGCCTTCAGTTGGCGTGGTGCCGCTGCCTGTGGATAGAACAGTTGTGGCGGAAGACAAGAAATTTAATCGTTGACTGGACGAATAATCCGATTGACTGTTGAGCAGAACATAAAGAAAGATGTTATTAAAAAAAAAAAAGTACGCATTAATTGACCAATGTACACCCACCTCGATGAACTCTTGCTGTGTAGTGGCTGTTGTTGTTGTTGCTGCAGCTGTTGCACTCGCGAGCTTAGCTCCAATTTTTGTGCCATTGCCAGCTTAAGCTGCTCCTCGAGATCTTTTTTGACGCTGATTAGCTCCTCTACCTGATCGTTCATTTTAGCTGCCTTTATGCGGCCCGTCAACGTTTCGGCTTCCATTTCGGCCAACTTATCAAGCAGCCGATCACGCTCCTTACGCAACTGTTTGATATCCTCCTTGTTCAGACGCTCCACATGCTCGCGGAAGGTTTTCGGAGTAAGGCCGCTGCTAGTGCTGCTGCCGCTGCTGCTACTACTGCCGGATTTTGACAGTACACGTGACTGTGCAGCATCGGCGGCGGGCGCGGCGGCATTTTCACCGACACGTAAATTTTGGCGTTCATAGTTTTGTAGCTGCTCGACTTCATCACGTATGCGATTAGATTTTCGGTGAATGACATCTAGCAGATTCATGAGTTCATCATCAGACTCTGGATGGGCGAGACGATTGGAGGCATTGGGACCCTGTGCAAGAGCATTTAGTACAATTTTAAGTATATCTTTATGTTCATGCCAACTTACCGTCATAGCACCGTTTGTGGAGGACGCACTATGACCTTCCTTGGATGAGCTCGTCTCTGTTGAGAAGCCGGAATCTTGCACAACGCTACCGTTGTTGTTCTCACCACTCTTTGGCTCCTTTTTACCGCTATGCGAGTTGCTGCGACTGCGCGACAATGATGACGACGACATCTCGCCAGCAGTGGCTGGCACAGTAGCCGTAGCGGCAGCACCGCTAGCACCATTGCTGGCCGCTGCCGATGTGGACGGTTCCTTGTGTGATATCTTGCGCTTTATACGTATTCCCGGCTCCCACTCGCGTCTGAACGGTAAACATAAATTGACTTAATGCGCTCAGTAATTGTTTGAGTATTATATCACTTACCTGGAAGCCATGGACGTACCAGACAATAGCCCATTGCCCGTCAACGTTATTGCACTAGATACCGATGCTGTCGCTGAATTTGAATTATTACCAACTGCTCCAGCTGCCGCTGTTGTCGACGATGAGGACATCGAAGCCATTTTATGCTTGAGATCGGGAAATGTTTCGATAACCAGATCCCGAAACTCCAAAAGAGCACCGACTTCATGTTGCAGTTCCTGCAGTGACTTTGTTTGCTCCGTGTGTATGTTGTGGTGGCTATTGCTGTGATGCAAATGGTAGTTGTTGCCATACGCCGAATGATGCGCCAACAGCTGATGATGATGATTAAGATTCAGATGATGTTGATACGATGTAGCAGATGCAGTAGCTGAGGTTGTTGGGCCTGCTGAGACAATCGCAGTCGTCGTCATGGGATGATGATGATGAGGATGCGTATGATGAAGTGTGTTGCTGTTGCTAACGCTGCTCAATGGTAAACAATTCATGTCGTTGCCAATGCCATTTGTATTTGCTGTACAGATCGCTGCAAGTTCATAAGAGTCGTTGCTCTATTAAGAAGAAAAAAAAACAAAAAGAAGATAAAATTGATTAACTTGAGGCACAAGTAAAGAAAATAAAAATGAGAAATAAACACAAGTTAAATTGAATAATCATCGCAAAAGCCAAAAATGGTTACGAGTTGATTGTTTATGTTAAAAATTCTTAAACTTAGAAGCAAGCGCGGTTCCCAAATGAAGCTATTGTCTGCTCACGCCCACCATCAATGAAGCAGACAGACACCGATTCAATTCACACAATAGTGTGTGTATCCAGAAGAAAAGAGCTCAATAAGATATTAAAAGAAGACATATTAAGAAAAAATTAAACGAAAATATTAATGATGGGTACAAAATATAAATGAGTTTGATAGTTATTTGTTTGGCGACATCGGGGGCGAAAAATAGCAGTAATTAACAAAATTTTTAAGCTCTTTTATAGGTAAGATCATGAAGTATTTTAGCTTAAAGTTTACTTTCCAGCTATGGAAGTTAATTTGTCATTTAAATTAATTTCAAGTTTAAATGCTAAAAAATTTTAAACACTTTCATTATTTCTCTTATTCTTGAATATTTTTAATTTGCATAGAAAGACACAGTTTCAATTCGCACTGTCGACAAATTTAAACGAAAAAAAAAAACTAAAAAATATGTGTGTGGCCGCCACGCACGGTAGAAGTGAATCTTTTACCCAAAAATGGAATTTCTGGGAAGATTGTTAATTTATTTTATTAACATTCCCTCATTCAGTGCAAACAAATGGTTAAAATGCAGTCTGCCTTCATACCGGTAGTAGTTCAAGAACTGTCTTTTTTCATAAAGCCAACTAGTATATTCAACATAGTGATATCATGAGAAATATTAATTGTCCCTTTTGTTTATGGACTTTTCACTTTCCGTACTCGCATCGAACCGCGTACAATTCGACTGCAAGTTGTACGTGCTACCATCGCACCATTGCCTCCCTTGCATCAAAGCGAACAAAATACGAACAAACCTGAAAGCAAGCATAGTATAGATCTTCCAATTTATTTCATAGGATTGATGCCAAAAAAATTAATTGTTTATCCAAAATAATCAGCAATCGATTATATAATTTGGGCTTTATTAATATAATTTACCACCTTGTTCAAAAAGAAAGGTTCATTTACTGAAAAAAAGTAAAGTACAAGTTTATTCATCCAAATCAATATTGTCGCCTTCAAAGTAGTCCCCGTCGGCTGCAACGCACTTATGCCAGCGCTTGATCCAGTCACGGAAACTTTTCTGGAACACGGTTTTTGGTATGGCCTTCAGAGCGTTCACCGATTTTTCCATTACCTCTTCTTTGCTGCTGAAACGCGTTAATCGCAGCGGTTTTTTGATTCGATCGAACACGAAAAAGTCACACGTAGCCAGGTCAAGTGAATTTGCCGCCTGCTGGATAGTTATCGTGTTGTTTTTAGCCAAAAGTCACGAATAAGGTGAAGATTATGCGATGGTGCATTATCGTGGTGCAAAATCCATGATTTGTTTTGCCACAACTGCGGTCTTTTTTGGCGAATTGCTTCACGTAAACGTCTCATAACGCCCAAATAATACTGTTTATTGACCGTTTGACCATCTGGCAAAAATTCATGGTGAACTACACGAAAATGAAAACAGTGATCATCGCCTTCTTTTTTGACTGAAAACGACGTGGTTTCTTCGGTCTCGGTTCGTCTGGCGACCACCATCCACTCGCCTGATTCCTGGTTTGCGTGTCATACTCGTATGCCCATGTCTCATCACCAGTAATAATGAATTCGATGAATGATTCGTCGTTTTCGACCATTTCTAGCATGTCTTTCGCGATAGCAACTCGGTCTCTTTTTTGCATGAAATTGAGTTCTTCCAAGCCAAATTCATTATTCAAAATGTTCTGAACAGATCCAATTGAAATGCCGACGTCCTCAACTATCTCTCTAATCGTCAATTTGCGTTTTTTGACTAACATTTCTTTGATTTTTCCAACGTTATCTTCGGTAGTCGAACACGATGGTCGCCCGGTACGAGGGTCGTCTTCTACTTCGTTTTGGCCCCTCACAAATCGGTTAAACAACTTGTTTGCCTTCTGATACGAATCACTTTGGCTTGAATAACTGCCTGTATGCGCCTTTGCATACTCCCAACTGGGTTTGAGGTCTGTTCGGGTGTTATATTTTCCCATTCTTGGCGAAGGGCGTCGTTTAGTGAATCTTTTGAGGATATGCGATGGCTCCGAATTTTTTTCTACAATAATTGCCATATATGTTATATAGCAATTATATCTGGCGACTGTGGAGGTGTTTTGAGCTGTTGGCAATGGTAAATAAGCCATTCCTGCGCACAAGGTAAGACGCATGTTTCGGGTCGTTATCTTGCTGGAACAAAAATGGGAAGAAAAATGCCTAAATTTTCAACACTAGAAAACAAATTGTCTTTCAAAATATTCAAATTAGAGCAGCACTTATTCATTTTTTCATCTATAAAGACAAGATTTCCCACTCCAGAAGCCGCCATACACCCCCACACCATGACATTACCACCGCCGTGTTTGACTGTTTTAATTACGTTTTTTTCCTGGAGCTCATTGTTTGGTTTCGGCCACACTTTTTGTGCACCATCTGATCCAAAAAGGTTGAACTTCGATTCATGACTAAATATTACACTGTTTCAGAATGATTCCGATTGATGTACATGAAGTTTTGCAAACTCCAGCCTTTTTTTCTTATTGATAGCCGAAATAAACGGTTTGCGCCGAGGAACTTTTCCATGAAAACCAGCTCTATGTAGAGTATAGTTTGGGGATCGAAGTTTTTTTGAAGGTTTGCGGCATTTCATTGCATAATTTTACAGCCGAAATCTTAGGATTTTGCGCCATTGCAGCTACTACAGTGCGCTCCTGGCGTGGTGTTAATATTTTTCGGGCGTCCAGATCTGCTTGCGCGCTTTATTTTTCCTGTATTTGTGTAAGGTTTTATAATGTTTCGCACACTTGTATAGGGTCTCTGCACTATATCACCAATTTCCCGATAGGATTTTTGCTGCAAATGAAGGTTTATAATAACTTTTCCAACATCTACCAAAATTTCTGTACGACTGCTCATTCAACCACGACATCAAGATCAACACTAACTTAAATCAATTGACAATTGGATGGCTATATAATTATGTGCAGAAAACGAAATAGATCAAAGAGATCTTATAGATTACCGTTATATTTGCAAAAACAAGGTACACATACAGCCTGTGCCTAAACTTATTTCGTATGCATTTTTTTCCGCTTATATTTCGAGTAGTGTATAAAATAAAGGAATTTTTTGTGTATTTCAATTAAAATTCATCTAATGATACTAACTGCATTAAAAAGTTGGCTAAAAAGTTCTTCTCAGAAAAATTGACTGTACCTAAACCTTTTTGATTCACTGTATATATATATAGAAGAAACTCCAACATTATTACAAAAATTCTGCTATTTCCAAAACGGCACAAAATCCGACTTCGATATGGAAAATTTAAAAATTTACGAATAGTGCGCGATGATAACAATCGAATTTGATATCGATTACGATTCGAAAAAGATACGTTTTGAGGACGTAACGGTTACTTCGTCAACGTATGTTCGCTTGCTTATGTTTCGAAAAATTATTCGTTTACAATTCCAAAGCGATTAATTCTTCAAAACAAATGCGTAGATAATTAATTATATTTTCTACTTTTTTAACTGCATGCGAAAATTTTTTTATTTCAATATAAATGTGAGTCAAAAACTACATTTAAATTATATAAAAGATACGATATTTATATGGATATTCACAGATCTAAGAATAAAACAAATTTTAGATTCATAGTTGCATTCGTTAATATTGCAGCATGCGCTGTTTCCAAATCAATCTGAATTTATCAAAACTCAATTTAAGAAATGCCTAAAAGTATGCTTATGTTCTGAAAAAAAGCTACATTCAGATTCAAATTTTTCGACCGTACTGTACTTTCAGAGTATTGGACGAAAGACTCAATTCAATCATAAAAGAAAGAGACAAGTACTGATTGTGGATTTGAGATAAGTATGAGCTACTCAAATAAATATGTATACGTGGCCCAGTGGTTAGAACAGTCGGCTATGGATACAAACGTACTGTGTTTAATACTCAGTGGAAAGAAAAAAAAAAATATTAAAGGAAAGGGAGAAAAATTGACGGTACCAATGTCTCTGTAGCGTCAATTTTTTCGTGTTTCCTTTTGTTCTAACTTTTTAAAAGGGGTCTTTTTACACAACTAGTGCGGCGATTTGCTGTGTTGTTGTTTTCATAAGAACTATTTCGTTACATTAGTTTTATCCCCCATCTAGCTCGCCGTATTGTTGTATGTATATGCTGCTATAAAAGGTTCCCTTCAAAAATAAAAAAAAAAGGATTAAAAACAACGGTGCTCGACACTTTCGAAATAGGATAGTATTGAAAGCATTCTTAATACAATAGCGGTATTCTCTATGTTTAGTGTATGCCGTTGCACGGTGCAAGAATAGGAAATGCGCAATCCGTAAAAATGCCACAACATTGGCCCGATTGTATAGACATAGAGAATACCCTTAATTATCTTTGGTCAAGCTATTTTCTTTTCTTCATGTTTATCAACAGTTATTTTGTCAATTTCAATAACATAATAGAAAATTGTTAGTATTGGCCACAATTACTACCATTTTTTTTAAGTTTTGTCATCATAGATTGGCCAAATCTCACACAGATGTGTGCAAAGAGTTCATTTGAGTTTCGATCATATTGATTATGACAAAGATCCGGAGGCGTGATTGTTCTTTTTTTATAAGATGGTAAAATTTTGTAGTTTTTCTCTGAATTTTTTAAGTGGGCCGCTTAATTTGAACTCATGATAAAGATTCACGAAGTCAGTAGATGTGAGCGTTTAGTGAGTGAGTAAGCGAGCGTGCAATTGAGAGTCTATCTACCAGATCGCATTTGGCTAAATTTAACTATATCGACGTTGTCGTGAATTCAACGGATTCGCAGCTGTTGGTTGGAAATGTCTTTGTTTTTTTTTTTTTTTTTCTTTCTAGTAGAAACGTATGTTCGATTCGCTGGTAGGCGAATAATTTTAATTTTGATATCTGCAACGCCTGACTTGCCATCAGATCGCGTTCATGTTATGAATTTGTAACCGAATCGAACAAGTGAGTAAGTAAGCGAGATCAATGACACGGTATGGTACACACCATAGATGAAGCAATTGAGGCTTATATTTCTTTATATATAATTTTTCGATGTTTACATAGATCACAGTTTGACAACGATACTGACTATTTTTAGAGTCCAAAGTACTTCATATAAGTAAAGTTGAACTTATTTTTTAACGTTTGAGACCGTTTTATGAGCAAATAGCCAAATTTCGGAAAAACCAAATTGTGCAAGCTAAGAATGACATTGTGTGTATTTGAGCTGAAGGTTTTTCATTTTGAGGTTTTGTGCTCGCAGCGTAGCCCGTTTTTTTTTTAACTGAGTATTTATTGAGTGAGTATTTTACGAGTTTTATGAACTTTCTTAAGTTTACTCTACAATAATTTTTAAATTTATTATATAGAAATTCTAAAATATTGCTTTGTGAACAAAGAGATGTGCATTTCTCTAAAATAGTAAAGTACTAAAATATGCAACATTTTTCTTTTATTGCTTGGCACTAAAATAATGCAACATATTTGTGTCAATTTTAGCTTAATTGAATTAAGCAGGAAAACATTAACACAAATATTAAATTTCCATATGAATGACAGTCAAGCTTGAATATATAACAAACAACATTGTTCTATTTTTGTGTTTTGAAAAGCAGTTCTCAAAAATTGTTTGATCAATAAAAACAAAATAAAAAGAAGAAACACAAAAGCCAGAAACAACAAAAGGAAAATTAATTCAAAACAGAAGCTACAAAGAAGCAAATTAGTTGAATACATATCAGTTCAAATCGTAATCGATTTAATAAAAAGCAGAACGTCAAAAAAAAACGGTTGCAAGAAAGAAAAGCAATCTAAATGTTTGACAGTTAGATAGACAGTCACGACAGGTGAGCAGCTAGTTTATAAGCCAAAATTCATAAGAGAAAAACAAAAATGATTAAAATGCGCATCGAATCGCGAACCAAGAATTAGAGCAATTATAATGAATGCAAGCGGCAAAAATATAGATCAATAGAGGAGAATAAATATAGAACTAATAAAGAAAAAAAAATGGGGCTAAAGAACAATAGTGTCTTTGAATAATGGGACTATTGAATAAAATCGCACAAGAGTTCAAATGTATAAAACTAATGTATAAAAGTTGGTAAATGCCAGCCTTTAAGGCCGGCGATACATTTAATGGAGAGTAAAAAAGAGTGATATTGAGTTGATGGTTTTTATTAGAAGAAATTTGCTTAGAGTTTTAAAACTTTCAAACTTGGTAAAATATACATTTGTTTAAAAAAAAAATTTTATTTTTTTCAAAAACAAAGATGGCGCTGGCTACAACGATTGCTGCAAAAGACCTCTTAACGCACTGCGGGCATTCTGCTGGCTCCTAGGTTGACCCGAAAAAAAAATATATTTTATTTTAATAGAGGACAGAGACTCTATCTATTCCTCTATCTGAATGAGACAGAATTAAAAAAAAAAAGTCTTTTTGTTAATATTATTTTATTTTTATTTTTTGTTTTAAATTTTGAATAAAAAGATTTTAAAAGGCTATTTTAAAAATCAGTTTCATTCAGATAGAAGATATATTTTTCATTACGTTTTAAAATTAAAAACAAAATTTCTTATCGGCTCAACCTAGGAGCCAGCAGAATGCCCGCAGGGCGAAAAGAGCTCTTTTGCAGCCAGCAATCGTTGTAGCCAGCGTCATCTTTGTTTTTGAAAAAAACAAAATAATTTTTTTTTTTTAAATACAAATTTATATTTTACCAAATTTAAAAATTTTAAGACTCTAAACAAATTTCTTCTTATTAAAACCATCACCTCAATATCACTCTTTTTACTACCCTCTATCGACGGCCTTAACAAGCAAATAAAAAAGGATATCAAAAAAAGTTTTTTGGGCGCGTTGATTGAGGAAACCGTAGTCAAGTCACGGTTTTTTGGACTCAGGCAGTGTCTCAAAAGCTATCTTAAAGATTTGTTGCTGTTTTAAATTCATGTTTGAAGTCACCACAAGTAAGTCAAATCTTAAACATTAAAAAAGAGAAAGATAGAAAAAAAATTAAATCTGGAAAGGCGAACAGTATTCTTTAAATCTATTGCGAATTTTAGTACAAATTTATAATATTTAGTGTATAAATTAATTTATTTTTATATGTTTTTATATAATTCTTAAAATAATTTTTTAAACATATTTAAAGTAATGTTTACTTTATTTTATATGTATTTTATTTTTGAATACTATTGTATTTTTACCCAAGGTTTCAAGCCCGGAGCATCCACTTGTAGAGACGAAAATGGAGATCTGAATACGGATACGCAGTGTGTGCTGAGATTGTGGAGACGGCACTTCTCCAATTTACTTACTGGCGCCGATTCCACCAATGCCGCCCATGGAGAGCGCAGTTCAGCACCACCAATCAACGATGACGGAGTGCAACTACCACCACCTAGCCATGAAGAGGTTCGACTTGCTATCCAACGACTCAAAAATAATAAAGCAGCGGGTGCTGACGGCCATTCAGCTGAACTGTTTAAAACCGGCGGCGATGAATTTATAAGGCGCATGCAACAGCTCATCAGCAAAATGTGGCTAGCGGTAAGCATGCCCGACGATTGGAACCTCAGCGTACTGTGCCCTATACTTAAGAAAGGAGACCCAACAATCTGCGCAAGTTATAGAGGTATCAGTCTTATTTCCATCGCATATAAGGTTCTCTCAAGCGTACTGTGTGAAAGATTAAAGCCGATTACAAAAACACTGATTGGACCTTATCAGTGTGGCTTTCGATCTGGTAAGTCCACCATAGACCAGATTTTCACGCTACGACAAATCCTGGAGAAAACCCACGAAAATCAAATTGACACACACCATCTCTTTGTCGATTTTAAAGCTGCGTTCGATAGCCCGAGAAGGGATTGCCTATACGCAACAATGTCTGAGTTCGGTATACCTGCAAAGTTGATTAGACTTTGCAGAATGACGTTGAGCAACACACGCAGCTCCGTCAAGGTAGGAAATGACCTCTCCGAAACCTTCAATACCGAAAGAGGTTTTAGGCAAGGCGATACACTGTCTTGCGATCTATTTAACAATATCATGGAGGGGATCGTACGAAAGGCCGGTGTGCATCGTAATGGCACCATTTTCTACAAAGGCGTCCAGCTCCTTGCGTACGCTGATGATATTGATATTGTCGGCAGAACCAAGAGAGATGTTACCGCTGCTTTCGCCGCTATCGAAAAGGAATCAGCCAAAGTGGGTTTGACGATAAATGAGGGCAAAACAA
Organism: Coremacera marginata; assembly: GCA_914767935.1. Lineage (NCBI taxonomy): Eukaryota > Metazoa > Arthropoda > Insecta > Diptera > Sciomyzidae > Coremacera > Coremacera marginata. The sequence continues at coordinate 228,671,443 of OU612043.1, forward strand.
AATATATGCTGTCTACAAACAAGGGAGCTCGGCGTTTAGACTCCCACGTTTCATCCGGCAGCTATAACTTTAAAGTAGTCAAGGAGTTCGTTTACCTTGGCACCGCCATTAATACCAAAAACGAAATCAGCCTGGAGATAAAGCGAAGAACAATAATTGCTAATAGGTGCTACTACGGGCTCAGTAAGCAACTAAGTTCCAGAGCCCTCTCTCGATCGACAAAACTAACACTCTACAAGACGCTCGTTCTACCTGTGCTGCTTTATGGCGCTGAGGCATGGGTAGTTTCGCGAACTGACGCAGCCGCTCTGGGGTGTTCGAGAGAAAAGTTCTTCGCAAAATATTCGGTCCTGTTCGAGTCGGCGATGACTATCGCATCCGAATGAACCACGAGCTGTATGAGCTCTACGATGACATTGACGTAGTTCGGCGTATAACTGTGCAGCGACTACGCTGGCTGGGTCATGTCCATCGTATGAACGACGAAGCTCCAGCGAAAAAGGTGCTCGAGGCGAGGGTCGCTGGTCAACGACGACGAGGGAGACCATGCCTCCGATGGATGGACCAGGCTGAGGAAGCCCTAACCGCACTTGGTGTAACCGATTGGAGAAGGCGCGCGCAAAGCAGAGGCGCCTGGCGAGAGCTGATGAGGTCGGTTGAAACCCGAACACGGGTTGTTACGACCACCTAAGTAAGTAAGTAAGTAAGTTGTATTTTTACATTAATTTTTGCGTCTTCTTAATAGTTTTTAATTCTTAAAAAACTACTAACTATTTATTTCTTTTTTTATTTTTTTTATTTTTTTTTTTTTTTTATATTTTTTATTTTTTTAATTTTTTTTTTATTATTTTTTTCTTTTTTTATTTTTCTTTTTTTTATTTTTTTTTCTTTTTTATTTTTGTTTTTTATTGTTTTTTATTGTTTTTTGTTTAATTTTTTTTTTCATTTTTTTTTCTTTTTTAATATTTTTCTTTTTTTATTTTTTTATTTTTTTTATTTTTATCTTTTTTTTCTTTTTTTTCTTTTTTTATTTTTATTTTCATATATATCTTTTTTTATTTGTTTTTCTTTTATTTTTTTCTTTTTTTATTTTTTATTTTTATTTTTTATTTTTATTTTTTATTATTTTTTTGCTATTTTTTTATTTATTTTTTCCCTTTTTTTTTTTATTTAATTAAGTCTTTATTTTTGTATGTAATTAATTCTTATTTTTAATTGATATATTCCTTTATTTCGTTTATTTTTTTATTTTATTTTCTTAATTTCCTTATTTCTTAATCTTTTACTTTCATGATTTCTGGATTATTCATTTCTTACTTTTCTTTTTTTTTTCTTTTTTTTTTTTTTTTTTTTTTCTTTTTTTCTTTTTTTCTTTTTTCTTTTTTTCTTTTTTTCTTTTTTTCTTTATTTATTTATTTCTTTATTTCTTTGTCTTTATTTCTATATTTTTTTATTTCTTTATTTCTTAATTCTTTATTTCTTCAATTCATTATTTATTTACTTCTTTATTTCATTATTTCTTTATTTCTTGATTTCTTTGTTTCTTTGTTTCTTTATTTCTTTATCTCTTTATTTCTTTATTTATTTATTTTTTATTGCTTTATTTCAATACTTTTTAATCGTTTTGTTTTAATACTTTTTTATTGTTTTATTCTGATACTTTTTATTGATTTATTTTAATATTTTTTCTATTGTTTTGTTTTAATACTTGTTTTATTGTTTTATTTTAATACTTTTTTATTGTTTTATTTTAATACTTTATTATTTTATTTTAATACTTTTTTAGTGTTTTATTTGAATAATTTTTTATTGTTTTATATTAATACTTTTCTTTGTTTTATTTTTATACTTTTTGATTTATTTTAATACTTTTTTATTGTTTTATTTTGTTACTTGTTATTGTTTTATTTTAATACTTTTTTATTGTTTTATTTTATTACTTTTTTTATTGTTTTATTTTAATACTTTTTTTATTGTTTTATTTTAATACTTTTTATTTTAATACTTTTCACTGTTTTATTTTAATACTTTTTTTTGTTTTTTTAATACTTTTTTATTGTTTTATTTTAATACTTTTTTATTGTTTTATTTTAATACTTTTTTTTATTGTTTTATTTTAATACTTTTTATTGTTTTATTTTAATACTTTTTTATTGTTTTATTTTATTACTTTTTTTATTGTTTTATTTTAATACTTTTATATTGTTTTATTTTAATAGCTTTCTATTGTTTTATTTTAATACTTTTCACTGTTTTATTTTATTACTTTTTATGGTTTTATTTGAGTATTTTCTGAATTTCATATTTTTTATTTGTATATTTTTTATTTTATGTTATTTTATTTTATTTTATTAATTTTTTATTTTTGTATTTTTTTTATTTTTTTCATTTTTGTTTTTTTTATTTTTTTGTATTTTTTTTTTTTGTTTTTTTTATATTTTTGTATTTTTTATTTGTTTTTTATTTTTTGTTTTTTTTTATTTTTTCATATATTTTTTATTTTTTTTTTAATTTAATTAATTTTTTAATTTAATTTAAATTTTAATTCTTTTATTTTTAATTTTTTGATTCTTTTATTTTTAGTTTTTTAATTCTTTTATTTTTAATGTTTTAACTCTTTTATTTTTAATTATTTTATTTTGCATTTTTTATTTTTAAATATTGTAATTTTATAATTTTTAGTATTATAATTTTTTAATTTTTAATTTTTTTAAATTTTGAATTTGTTTTAATTTAAATTTCTTTTATTTTTTTTTTTTTATTTATTTATTTATTTATAATACAAAAAATAGCAATAAATTATTATTGTACATATAAAGGAAGACAATATTTGTAATAAAAAGTAAAATATCATAAAATTAGTTGTGCATTAAAAATAAACTTAAAGAAAAAGGAAAAGTGAACTTAGGGTATAACAGATAGATTTTTAAATAAAAAAATGTAGTGACACTATTAAGTGCAGTCAGTATCAAGTTTATTTTTTTCTTAAATATGCCTGCAATTTTGCTGATATTGTCAATTGAAGTGGATTTTAAACAGTCAGAAGATCTTTTGTTAGGAAAATATGGTATCTATGATAAAAAAAGGCGCAACCATTGTCTAAGTGGAGTACCGTCAATGGTGAAAAAAAAGCAATAATGGCGGTGCGCTGGAACTGTTTAGCCGTTACGAGTCTTTGGCAATTGGGTGTGCGTTATGGCGGCAAGAGGTAGAATAAACTGGGTGTTCGGTGGTTCGTCCGTATTATAAGCTGAATAATGGTATTGTATCGTACTCCATTGTCTGAGTTCTTATAGTTTTAGTTATAATTTTTATACAGTTTTTTAACTTCAAACTTTTCGAAAATCAAATTAAACCTTTAAGTTCAACCTTATAGCATGTTCACACACAGGCCGAAAAGCCGCTTTTCAGCTGAAAAACCTCTTTTCAGAAAAAGGTGTTCACACTTGAAAAGCAGCTTTTCATTTGACAGACAGTAGCCATATGTTTGTTATTATAGCGATTTGTTTCATTGTGCTTGGCTTAGCAAACAAATATCGCCTCATGAAGGTCACTCCACTTCACGTGCTCCTTGTATTTTTTTTTCCATTTTCAAGATGATTTCTAATTGGGAAGAAACTTTGTCCACAAATCACAACAAATGAAAACAGACAGACGAAATGTCAAATATTAGTGACAACTTGGATTTTTGTAATAGATTTTGACTTTACTTTAACGAACAGACTTCCGAACCAGGGTTGTTTTCTAACTTTTCAGAGTTTTTCGCTGGAAAGCAAACAAATATCAGCTTTTCATTTGACAGTTCTTCTATGGCGAAAAACTTAATATCATGTAGCTTTTCAGCTGAAAAGCCATTATTGTTCGAAAAGCAGCTTTTCGGCCTTAGTGTGAACATACTATTAGCCAAGAATTTGAAAATAAAAAGTTTTATTTGATCACTAAAAAGTTTTCTACTGTAAAAAGTAGAAATTGAAGTGTTCAAATTTGAATTTGATTTGGAAAAAATTGTTAATTTAAAAATGTTTGGATGTAAATTTAAAGTTTTTCATAGATTTATTTTTTTTTATTTTTTAAAAGGGATGAGTCGTCATGAGTGGGACAGCTTAGCTTTCAAGTTTATAATTCCTTTTAGGTTTCGAATTTCGAAACTAAATGCTTTTGCAAAGTTACTGTTTAAAAATACAACTGTATGGCATAAAATAAATTGATTGAATGTAGAATTAAAAAAACATAACCATCCGAAAATATGTTAAATTTTTTGGCAACAAAAAATATTGACAAGCGTGGAACTACTGAAAAATCTACCAAAAAATCTATATGTTAATATCCAACTAAAAATGTTTAACTTCAACATATTTACATAAAACTTAAGTTGATAAAAAGGTATTTTTGAGTAGACACAATCGAAAGAAGTCTGCTGGTGGTGGTTTGTTTTGTAAAGAACCTTGTTATTGTAGCACCCTGTTACTTCATGAATACTTTGGCATAAAGCTTATACATGTTATTTTTAAAAATTTATATTTTTAATTTATATTTTTAACAGAAATTTACTCATGTAAGCATTAACAAGATTTAAAATAATACCTGGGCAAATATTGATTTAACGAAATTATAACATTGGAGATGTTTTTTAATTCTTATTTAGATTGAACTATTTAAAAACAGTTGAAATTGAATTTTTAAGGGTAAATTTTTATTAGATAATATGTTTCTCCTTTAATGTAGCACAATTTATTAGTAACCAAAGGGTTGACATTTCATTTTTTTTTTTAATTTTAGAAACGATTGCGCATGTTAGAATTTATCAATTTATTATTAAGTCAATCAATCATTTTGATAAATAAGTTGTGTGCCAGATTCAAATGAAAAGACAGATAGACGACATAACAAATTGATGGCAATTTAATACAGTAGCTTTCTTGTTGTATGGCACATAACAAAATTAATTTTTAGAACTTTGACCTCTATAATTATAGACTACTAATGGTGTAGATATTAACACTGTAAATAATATTTATGTATTAATTTGACCTCGTCCCCTTCATGTCAAAAACGCCAATTTGAAAATAAATAAATCGTTAAATGGTTGCACAAAAAGTAATTTTGTTAATGTTTTTGTGAAGCAAGGGGAACCATCCATTTCCGAAAAAGGAATTTTTGAAAAGGTGAATTTTCTGAGTCAATCGAATCTTTAAACTCGATTTCCAAAAAACATAAAAATTCACATTGGCATTTTTGACATTAAGGGGACGGCATGATAGATAAAAAACTATATTGTTTATGGAACGATGGAAAATTTATCTAATTGAGATAATTTAAATTTATTAATTTTTTCTAAATTCATTAATAATTATTTATAATTAATTATTCTCAAATTATTTTTTTCAAACGTATTTTCTAATTCATTATATAACTGTGTAAATATTTGCATTTTTTTTTACAAAAAAACATTTTAAAAGATAACTAATATTTAAAATTACAAATGGTTGAGCATTTCAATATCAAAGTAAGAACTTAGTGCATTCTGGGTAACTTGATATTGCATGATGTTCAGAAAAGACTGTTAACACATACATACCTACATCCATCCAATATAATTATTCACTGCACCTACTCAAACTATGTTATTCGAACGTTTCTCATTCTTCGACCTTTGTTGCCAAAGTTTAGCAGTTGCAAGAGTGGTGGGTGCAAAATATAAAATAACGTTAAAGCGCTTTATCAACAATATATCACTTTTAATGATGATATCACCTTAAAAAAATAACTAAATATTCAATTGTCATTGATTCAACAAAGCAGAACAAAACAACTACCAACTCGATTATTATAACTACTCGATTTAGTTATCAGCTAAATAAATAACAATAAAAATTATCACATGATATTAAATGGAAAGAATCATATGAATAGTTAAAGAAATTAAAAGCCGCAGCAATGGAGTGAAGTTATTGGCAGTTGTATTGTTGGAAGTGTAAGGTTGGAAAATGAATCTAGAGCTATAATAAAAGCTGATGTTAGGAGACACAAGAAATCAATAACGTTTTTACAAAAACAAATTGTACATATGTTTACTTATATGTAGGTTGCACTTTTTGACATTGACTCTATACTATAGAGCAATGGTATCGCGTAATAAGTTTGATCGATTTCTATACGCACCAGTCGAACGTCACTCAACGAAAAAATACCAGATAAAAAAAGTTAAAAAAAAACAAGTAGAAAAACTGGACTGAAGTGCAAAAGGATAAAATAAGGATAAAAAAAATAAATGCGAATAACAGTACAAATTTAAAATTACACATTTCACACATTTATCTGTCTATATAATATAGTAAAAATTTCTGCTACAAGTTTTCACTCAGAGAAAAAACCTCTTCAATAGCTAGAATAGAAATTGAGAAACATGCATAAGTATCTGCTTCGCTACCTAGATACTTTATAAGAGAGTTGATTCAACAACGTCTGTGTTTTACGTTTTACTGCTTGATGCACACACACACACATTTTTGGGTTTGTTGGTTCGATTACTTTAATTAAAGTAAACCATGACATGCGATTTCGAGTTATATGCAAGCAACTTAAGAACTTTAACTCGTATATTTCTACACTTAAAGAATATTGAAAATATTTAAAAAAAAACACATAAGAAACATTTGTAAAAATTAAAACAGGTTTTGGATACAAAAAATATGATTATAACTTTTGAAAATTTGGAGATAAAGAATATACTTGTTTGTACAGACCGTAACTATTGAGTTTTATTAAACAAAAATCAGTTTTTAATAGTTATTTTTCGAGTTTCATTATTTCGCTTAGAAATAAAACTAATTTTTTAAGTTTAATTTTTTACTCACAAAATAAAACTTATTCTTGAGTATAATTATTTTGCTCAGAAATATAACTTCTTTTTCAAATTTAATTTTTTACTTCAAAAAAAAAAAGGATTGTTTTTATGTTTTATTTATGGGTGCATTTGCACCCTTTTAACTGCAGGAAGTGAGTATTAATTTTAGCACGATGGTGCCTTATGTCATACAAAAATAAGAGGGATTTGAGAAGCAATCCTGCTAGAAGTATAGAAGATTTTAGGACAAAATATAAGGATATCTGCCGATCAATTTCTCCAAAGCATTAGCAGGAACTCATGGATACAATACCTCGTCTTACCACAGCACTACACAATGGTATATAGAATAAGCCGAAGTATTATGACTCAGTTTTCAGGTGGCCGAACTTTTCTGAATTAAGTCTCATATTTGTTTTTTGCCTTAGTTAAAGAGTGTTTGTGAAAAGCGAATTTTTTCTATTTTTATTTTAACAAAATTTCCTTCTAAAATAATGTTGTGGAAGAAGTATTTTTTAATTCACCCTTTTTCAATAATTTTTTGGAGCTTCTCTGTGCAAGTAAAGACAAAAATAAAGGTGGCCGAACTATTCTGACGAGGGGTAGTATAATGACATATAGTTATATAAAATTATTTATTTGCAAATGCCATTTTTATTATCTTGAAAGCAATATGGGCCAATTATTTGAATGGTGGTATTTGATTGAAACTCATTTAGCCCTTACCTGTTCTAAGTTTGTTTACGAACGACATGATAACAAAGGGAATAATATGTAATTTGAATTGATCGCCAATTCTAAAATGCACGTAACATAACATAACATAACATAACATAACCTAACCTAACATAACATAACATAACATAACATAACATAACAGAACATAACATAACATAACATAACATAACATAACATAACATAACATAACATAACATAACATAACATAACATAACATAACATAACATAACATAATCTAACCTAACATAACATAACATAACATAACATAACATAACATAACATAACATAACATAACCTAACCTAACATAACATAACATAACATAACATAACATAACATAATCTAACCTAACATAACATAACATAACATAACATAACATAACATAACATAACCTAACCTAACATAACATAACATAACATAACATAACATAACATAACATAACATAACATAACATAACATAATCTAACCTAACATAACATAACATAACATAACATAACATAACATAACATAACATAACCTAACCTAACATAAAATAACATAACATAACATAGCATAGCATAGCATAACATAACATAACATAACATAACATAACATAACAAAATGATACGCAATATGTAATAAGTAACTAACAAAATAGCAATAATATTACTGGGTGTTATTACTCACGCTGTCATTTATGAGTTATATTACCGAATTAGGGAATAAGTAATACACATGGTGTCCCGCAATTGAGTGCAGCTATTTACGGAGGTAAAAGCTTATGTCGAGCTGAGCAAAAGTCGTATGGTAGGGGGGGACTATTTTCACATTTTAGGAGCAACAGCGTTAATTAATATTTCACGTCTTTGATTCACATTATTGTTTCTAGCAAACAAACAGACAGAAAACTTATTTTTATAGCTCATTGCAAAAACAATAAAATTACCTTTCAAACAGTATATCAACAAACACCACCGACTTAACCGTTATCGAGCTGTGCTCGTGTGAAGATGAAATCAATCGGTTGGAACTACCAAATTTCAACTTTGGGTGCAAATTTCTCAAAATTTCGCGTAATACATTAAATATTTTATTTTATATTCAATTTTGTAATTTATTCAATTTTCTTTGCAATTACACCAAAAACATAAGCATATCTAAAAAAAGTAAAAAAGTTGGCTGTACTAAAAAAAGTATACTTTTCTGTAACTATAGTTTTCTTAACTGAGTTTTTCGGCTAGAAACAATAACGTGAATTAAAGTTGTGGAATATTAATTAACACTGTAGCTCCTAAGAATGTGAAAATAGCTCGACATAACCTTTCATCTCCGTAAATAGTTGCACTCAATTGCGGGACACCCTGTATATTAGTAATTTATTATATTACTTATATATTGCATTACAACACCGCCAAAACTTCACTTTTTAACAGAGCTTAACATGGCAAACTAATGCATGGTAAATGTATTTGAAGCTGTTGTTGTTGCTATTACTAA